>CM017191.1:2962385-3384885 GCA_004837865.1 Musa balbisiana | reverse complement strand
GCAACCCCTTGTAGAGATTTTACGCTAATGAATACGTTCCATACCGAAGTGTTCGTGCAAATAAAAAAGAAGAGGTTGCTTCAGACCCGCCACTCTTTATGGGATCCTCCAACTCGTCTAAGCCATTCAAAATACTATTACTCCTATCAAGATTAGGGGCATGACACTAAGATTATTACGATTTAAATTATAGATCAAGGAGCTCATATAGGACGGGGAAGCTTAATCGTTACTTGCATAGGGTGTGAGAGTCATCCTCGAGGGCTGCAGGCTCAATTGAGTGTTAGGTGGATATCATTGTGTGGGGACCCATATTTAGAAGACCAATTCACATCCAAAAATAATTATATGAGGAACCCTCCATATAAAGATTTTGGCCCCTTAGAAGATCCTCTGATTGTGTTTTAAGGACGAAGAGATTGAGCACCTTGATTCTCATCATAATGATGCTAGTGGGTTATCCTCAAGATCACCAATTAATGTTAAAAAGAATTTTAGTGAACACCGGGAAGTTCTAACCACATAGCAGATAGTACGAGGCTTTCACGATGCTTTTTTGAAGATCAGGTTAAGCATAAAGACCTCCACGATGCTTTTTTGAAGATCAGGTTAAGCATAAAGACCTCCACGATGCTTTTTTGAAGATCAGGTTAAGCATAAAGACCTCCACGATGCTTTTTTGAAGATCAGGTTAAGCATAAAGACCTCCACGATGCTTTTTTGAAGATCAGGTTAAGCATAAAGACCTCCACGATGCTTTTTTGAAGATCAGGTTAAGCATAAAGACCTCCACGATGCTTTTTTGAAGATCAGGTTAAGCATAAAGACCTCCACGATGCTTTTTTGAAGATCAGGTTAAGCATAAAGACCTCCACGATGCTTTTTTGAAGATCAGGTTAAGCATAAAGACCTCCACGATGCTTTTTTGAAGATCAGGTTAAGCATAAAGACCTCCACGATGCTTTTTTGAAGATCAGGTTAAGCATAAAGACCTCCACGATGCTTTTTTGAAGATCAGGTTAAGCATAAAGACCTCCACGATGCTTTTTTGAAGATCAGGTTAAGCATAAAGACCTCCACGATGCTTTTTTGAAGATCAGGTTAAGCATAAAGACCTCCACGATGCTTTTTTGAAGATCAGGTTAAGCATAAAGACCTCCACGATGCTTTTTTGAAGATCAGGTTAAGCATAAAGACCTCCACGATGCTTTTTTGAAGATCAGGTTAAGCATAAAGACCTCCACGATGCTTTTTTGAAGATCAGGTTAAGCATAAAGACCTCCACGATGCTTTTTTGAAGATCAGGTTAAGCATAAAGACCTCCACGATGCTTTTTTGAAGATCAGGTTAAGCATAAAGACCTCCACGATGCTTTTTTGAAGATCAGGTTAAGCATAAAGACCTCCACGATGCTTTTTTGAAGATCAGGTTAAGCATAAAGACCTCCACGATGCTTTTTTGAAGATCAGGTTAAGCATAAAGACCTCCACGATGCTTTTTTGAAGATCAGGTTAAGCATAAAGACCTCCACGATGCTTTTTTGAAGATCAGGTTAAGCATAAAGACCTCCAATTGATCTCCTCTATGCTCATTTGCTTCACGTGAGATTTCATAACTCCCATTAGAATGATAGATTTGTATATTATTTTTGGATTCGATGATTGTTCTAAAATCATGAAGATAAATTTCTAGTGATTTGATGTTCCATTCGCTTATAATACGATCATTAGTTACTAACTCTCAATCACTTGCGTATAGTTATCTTGATTTACTATATAACTTTAAAGTTTTCCTTCACCTCTATAAAACAATCTTATTTTTCCTTCCAATTACTGTACTCTATGTAAATAAATCTTTTTTTATTATTTCCAATGAACTCACTCTTCTCACCTTATTAATCTTAATCAACTTACATCATCTAACCACAGTAAATACTAGTTTTCTTTGAATATTTTGTTACATAATATTTTTTTTTCATTTTATTCTGTATTAGAGCAATATTTATTATTTTTGAATAAGACTATCTTTTATTTTATTAAATCTTATTTCTAACCTTTGGGAAATATTATTTTTTTAATCCCAAAACTTTGATCAAAAAACAATTATTGACCTTTTAATTATATATATATATATATATATATATATATATATATATATATATATATATATATATATATATATATATATATATATATATATATATATATATATATATATATATATATATATATATATATATATATATATATATATATATATATATATATATATATATATATATATATATATATATATATATATATATATATATATATATATATATATATATATATATATATATATATATATATATATATATATATATATATATATATATATATATATATATATATATATATATATATATATATATATATATATATATATATATATATATATATATATATATATATATATATATATATATATATATATATATATATATATATATATATATATATATATATATATATATATATATATATATATATATATATATATATATATATATATATATATATATATATATATATATATATATATATATATATATATATATATATATATATATATATATATATTTTTTATCATCTATTTAAAATACATCCTTATTTTTTAATAGTATTTCAAAAATATATTTCATGTATTTGGTCATGATTCTTCTTAATGTAAAACATTTATTTTCAAAATTTATCTTGATATCTGAACTTAAAATTAAGTCCAAATAATTTTTTATCAATCAAAATAATATCGTCAATACATAACATAAATCATGGGGATATTTTTCGTGTATGACAATAACATTTGTTTATTACTAACGTACAATCCTAACACTACAATCATATATCATACATATGTTTTATCAAATTAATATAATTATTTAGTATATTTCCCTTTTACATATGAAACTAATGTAGTAATGGATATGGATCACTATCTGTGGGCTATAATGGATCAAGTTTGGCAATACTGTGTCCATGAAAATTCCTATATGCTTAATAACTTGTTAATATTAAATAGGAGAGGCACCAGTAAAAATATCAAAAATAATCCTAATTAAACTTTTATTGATCAAAATAATATCATCCATCAATAACATCATCCATGTGGATCTGTTCTAGATATGACATAAATCTATCTGTTCATTACACTAACTACTCTATCATAGATATCTTGTATCACATCTATATAATTGCTAAATATAACTCTATAAAACAAAGAACTTGAAATTTATTGTCCATGAAAATTTCTATATGGTAAAGAACTTGAAGTTTCTTAATGAAAGCTATGAATCGACCATCAGATAAGTCTTTCCTCCACAGGTTAAAGGGCCAATTATAGAAGGCAAAAGCCTTCCTTCTCAAGTCTCCTCTTCCCTACCTCAAGTTCAGCATCACCTTTAAATCCTTGACAAGAGAATGATAGCTTAATTGGATATTGGTTGTTGGACGCGGAAGCTTGAAGCTGTAAAGTGGCTTTGGTAATGATGGTATGGCAACAAGATAAGGCTTTTTGGTTCCCTATGCTACTCTGCACACAAGTGCTCTCTGCATGTACTCCTGTTCTTGGTGAGGATGCATTGATGGAGCTACCTCAACAGTCCTGCCATCTTCGAAGGTGGAAAATAGAAGCCTGCAGTAAACTATTCTCCACCAAGTCCACGAGTAAGTTTAGGCAGTGAGATAAAGAAGACAACTACCAGCCATTCTAGACAAAGGAAAAGCAACATATACTCTCTAATAATCTAAAGCTTTTGATGCCTTTGTTACTTGGAGATAAGCTCAAGTGATTACTTTAATAAGTGACAATATTATATTCTAGTGAAAGTATCAGTAATCTGGTTTTCATGTAGAGCCATGATATATAGATCTTGTCATCCTGGCATGCATGTCTTCTTGAAGTGCAGCAGTTTCAGAATATGTGCCTTCTACAAAAAAAGCAGATGCTTTAACCTGTTGTTTATCTTCAGATGATTGATCCTTAGTCCTCCAAAACATTAATCTTTATGTTATGTTTGGCTTTCAAATTAGTGCATCTAATGCACTGAACAACTGCCAAATGGATCCAAGTATGGACTATTTTATATATAAAGGAATGCTGGTTATGAATTGTTAGTGATTTCATTATTTGTCAGCCAAAAATTATAATCATGAAAAGCCCCAAGTCTATCTTAAGAGTTTAACTAGGGTTGCAAGTCACTTTGAGCTGTCACATATGGTGAGTGTTTGGTGATAAGACCTTCCTCCATGAGCTAAAAAGACATCAGGAGGCAAGAATCTTTGCACTTGAGTCTCCTATTCTGTATTCCTTTCCTCAAGCTTAGCATCATCTAAATCCTTCACAAGGGAATGATGGAGTTACTGGATATGGGTCTTTGGACGCGGAGGCTTGAAGTTGTAGAGTGGGGTTCTGGTGATGATGATGCCAGGATATGGCAACAAGATAAGGCTATCCGGTTTCTCTGTGGTGGCTTCTATTATTGTTGAGAAAGCATTAATGGCGTTACCTCAACAGTCTTGTGCTAACTTCAAAGGTGAGAAATAGTTGCAGCCATGGCTTTGTGCACCCTCTATATGCTAACTTCCAGGACAACAAGGATATTATGACTCTCCAACAGTCCAACTTACCATGGAACAATGAACTATTGGCCTCCACCGAGTCCATGAGTGAGCTGCGAACTGTAGACAAGAACTCGACACACAGAAAGATGTTTGCTTGAATGTAGTTTGTGCAGTGAGAAAGATGGCTTGAATTAGTGAGCTGCTTTTGTGAGTGACAAGAAAGATAAACCAAAGCTACTCATCCAGTAAACAATTTGATGCTTTGGTGAACTCTCTTTGGGTTTCAGTCACCTGCATATTTAAGGAACTAATCTGAAGATTGTGTTCTAACTACACAAGTACATGCACTGGTGTGGACTTGCATCATGCAATAGATATTTTCCCTTTTGCTTGAAGAGAATATTATGCACTCTGTTGTTGCAGTCCATGCAAGCATCCACCAGAGAGGATGACCTCAGAGAGATATTGCAAATCAGTGACAAAAAGGATAAATTAATGAGCACATCACAAAAGGATTAGTTGGAGGTTGAGGTAAAATGTAAACAAGAACCAAGTGGAAGCATCCATTCCATACTAAAGTACTTGTTTCCACTGTGTCTACCACTACCACCACCACCACCACCACCACCACCAGCAGTCATCTATAAATAGCCCACATCTCTCAGCTTCTATGTCTACACCAGAAACCTTACAGAAAGGAAGTGGAAGGATAAGATCAAAGGAGAGGGATGAGGCCTGCAAGCTTGTCAAGTATGAGTGCATCCAATCTGTGGCATACTCCAATTCCTTACCTCTTTGGAGGTCTTGCTGCAGCAATGATCCTTATAGCAGCTGCTCTCATCATACTAGCAATCTCACACTGGAGATCGTCTCGAGATCAGAACTCGCGGTCGCCGAGCCTACCGGAGAAGCCTGTGATTGTCCATTTAGACATGGAGCCAAAGTTTGTGGTCGTAATGGCTGGGGATAGCAAGCCTAGCTTTATAGCAAAGCCTTTCTCCTTGGTTCGGGATGCACCAAAGCCATCAATCCCACCAAGTTCTCTCAGCCAAGAGCCGTGATCATTGATGGATTATGTTGTTGCCCTACTGTTGATCTTTCCCTTCTCTTTTCTGCTTCTGTACTCCCTCTTAGTTTTGTCTCGGCAAAAGCCCAATTGAGTGTAAACTTCGAGTTGAGATCGCCAAAGAAAAATCTTTCATCTGCTATCTGCATGAGTTTTCCATTACATAAAAGCTTTGTTCATTGACCTACACAGCCTGTAGGTAAACCAAAAATTGATGCTTGGATTAATGAGCTTTTGTTTCTGGTCCTTCACAAATCTTTCCTGTTGCCACACTCTCAAGCTTGTCTTCTATGATGACATGAACAAGATAGGTAATAACTCTTATCTGATAGAAAATTATATTGTTGTAGAAATGTTACAATTTGTTCTTACATCCCTAACAATTTAATTTACATGAGATAAATTTCCATAAGACATCAGAACAATTATTTATCTGATGTCATGATTCTTAAGCATTAAGGTTCTTTTCCTGTATTTTTGAACTTCATTATCTAGTTGAAGATTGATGTGATAAAGAACAAGACAAAAGTAATAAAAAGATATTAATTGCTTGCACCATGTTCCTTGTCTCTTTAATGAAAGAAAACTACTGAATGCTTGGTTTCATAAAATTGTAAATCATGCATATATGATTAGCTTGCTATAATTTTCTCAGATGAAGAAATTAACCTATTAACCTTCACATATTCCTCAATATGTTACCTCCTACAGTTAAGAGAAAATGCCTGGAAATAACAATAGGCTTCAATCCAATGAAGTGTCTCATCTTGGAAGAACTTGTTTCATCCTTAGTGCTGATAGATTTTTATCAGTGGAATGATACCAGAAAAGCTCAGTATTCCAAAAAAGATGCCTAATCCAACTATAAGCAGCCAACAGGATTGTCCATGTATCATTTTTTTATTGAACAAAGAGATGTTCATCTGTGAACAACAGCATCTTATGTATTACTTTTGTTTTTCTTATTGCTGATTCTTCTGATTGATGTAAGTTTAGATAGAATTCAAGTAATGAAGACAAACTTTAGAAGATAGAAGTTTTCGATTAAAGACCATTGAGACAGAACATATGACTACAAACATGACTCAGTTTATTGAACTAAATGCACAAAGTGATGAGACTACAGATGTTCCAAAAAGAAAGAAATAATACAAATGTGTAAGTTCACTTTTATCATCTGAGATGTTCACCAATTAACATGAACTACATCATAAGGAAAATATCAGGATGTTGCAGTAAGAAAAGAACTGCTTCTCAATTCACAAATGGAACAGAAAAAAGTTGAAGAAGATGCAAGTTTAGCTAGTTGAGTTGAGGTATCATAGAGAACCATAGAAGATCCATATTAACATCAAGGCTACATACAAATATAATATTAATCTTCCATTAGAAGCTTAAATATTCTTATGCGCATTTATTTTTTGTTAGAGGATTTTATTTTTCCTTAATTAATTATAGGTTTTTGCATATCGATCTTGCAATGTTAGGTGCTTATGAATTTTGATTTAGTTTACATTGACCGTCAATGTGCTAGCGAATCATCTAGCTTATTCATCTGGGGTATGATATCGAAACTTTTATTATTGATCATATTGATCTGATTGATGTAAGTTTAGATAGAATTCAAGTAATGAAGACAACTACTTTAGAAGATAGAAGTTTTCGATTAAAGACCATTGAGACAGAACATATGACTACAAACATGACTCAGTTTATTGAACTAAATGCACAAAGTGATGAGACTACAGATGTTCCAAAAAGAAAGAAATAATACAAATGTGTAAGTTCACTTTTATCATCTGAGATGTTCACCAATTAACATGAACTACATCAATAAGGAAAATATCAGGATGTTGCAGTAAGAAAGAACTGCTTCTCAATTCACAAATGGAACAGAAAAGTTGAAGAAGATGCAAGTTTAGCTAGTTGAGTTGAGGTATCATAGAGAACCATAGAAGATCCATATTAACATGCAAGTGCCACTTCTAGTACAAGTTAAAAGTTGTATCCCCAAAACTTTGCATTGTCAATAGACTTGCAACAGTGGAGATTTTTGTCCAGTTTGAGGTCTCATCTGTCTGCAGTTGAATCAAGTTACACTGGGATCTTCCCAACACCCAACACACCCTCAGGTCAAGATTGTTTGAAGACAACCTTTTAAAGAATGCCAATATAGCACATTTTCAAAAGTTGCATATATATATATATGTATATATTCATATTCCAGATTCTGAAATGGGGTCAGAGTTGATTCAACTCTCAGTGTCAAACCCTCTGAAGATTTTCTTGTTATCTCAAGGCATCAAACTCCTAAACTGATTAAGCAACCACAAATCAACATCAGCTATGTATATTTCCCACCTGAATTTTATTGTCTACAAAGTTCATAGTAAAACATAATACATCTATTTTACTGTTAACTCACTGACATGTAACTCAGTAAGACTTTGGATCACACCAGACATTTGTCATACATGGTGTTAGTAGTTATCAGTATCATGCAATGAAGCAGAGGACTCAAAATTGTAATAACAAGGTCAGATTCCTGGAAAATGCCATCACCATTTTCTTCCAAAATGATTATCTAATGTGTTGTGATGTAAATAGCTGTAGGCTACAATATGAATACATGCAGCACAAGAGTGGCTGCATCCTTCTCATAGATGTCACCTGTCGAATTCATCTTGCTGACGACATTTATGCCCTCATCCTACACATCGAAATCCCTTGTCAACTCCTTTAACCAAATCCTCAAAAATTTAATTCCCTACTAGAAGATGCTTAATCGTTCCATGGATCATCCTCCATCCTCACTTCCGACGGTTCAAACCACATCCACCACTGTCACCTCCGAAATCCAGATTCAGAGCTTATTGCCTCCTGGTCAGCTCCTTCTACCACTTAATTCTGATTCTGATCTCCTGATCTTCCACTGAGATTGATCACCATCATCTCATATATCTTGTTTCCCAATTCAGCAGGGTTGTCAGGCCAAATCAAATCTGATCATTAGGAACAAGCAAAAAGAAGCAGTAATTTTATGAAAACAACAAATGTGAGGAAGCCAAGATGACTTACAGAGAGAATCCACGAGAAATCAGAGTAGTATCATACAATAAATCCACAATTTTTTCGGATTGATGCTGCTTTGATCGTTCTTCCATGCAGCCTGAAAGATGATTACAGTTCAAGTGAACTGCAGAGGTATAAACAGTCTTTATGGAGGCAAAAAAGCGATTGATTGATTAATGTGTATTTTATAACAGCGGTGATAATATTACCTATCATCTGCTTTGGTGACTCTTAAGGAATACAGTACTGTGTAATAATTGACACCGCCAGCTGAAGCAATTTAATTTTTTAAAAAATATTTATCATCCAATTCACTTCATGAAGCATGCAAACCACAGGTACTAAAAATTTATTAGTAAATCACTTTTCCAATTATTTAAAATCATCCAATTCACATTTTTACATATATATATATATATATATATATATATATATATATTCTAGCATGACCATCTAATTCCAGATATAATAATAATAAACAACAACAATAATAATCATAATCATAATAATCATCATTTTAACATATGCTTAAAAACTTGCAGCAAAAAATCAGGTCACACTCTGAGAATGCCAGTTCAGTTACCTATTCAGGAAGACACCATTCCAAATATAAAAGATAGGAAACTGAGGATCTTCTGGTCATGGATTACATGGAAAGTATGATCAGTACCAAGACTTGTACTGCAGCAGATCGAACCTCTTGGTTCAATAGTCCATTATCTCCTGCGCAAGGAAAATAGAACTTGTATAAGAAGGCACATATTCCTGCAGAAGGTAGCCGCAGAATGGATGATGATTGCATTTGAATTGGAACATTGTTACTGGAAGCATCCTCAAAAAGAAAAACTGAGGAAATAATAGATTACCTCCTCTTAACAGTAGCAAAATCAATTTAACAAAAGAGGAATCCACAATGTCATCATATATACCCTGCAAACACTAAACAGGATTAATACTCTAACAAACAAGAAAGATGATAAAATGAGAAATTTTGTTTCAAAATAAGGATAGATAAAAAAAAAGATTTCTCAAATAATTGAGAACTAGCCTTTATTTCTAGAAGAAATATGTATCTCAGAAACCCCCTGAAGCTGAGAATCCTGAAAATTCTCTCTTGCAACAAACATTTCAGTAATTAGTATGAAGTCCAAGTCAAGCTTGTACCTGCATTTTTTATTTAAAAAATACAAGAAGATCATGTGTTATTAAAGGTATAAGAAAGAGTGATATATGACAATGATAGAACAGAGCAGAATAGAACAAAACAAAACAGGATGATGTACATCGAGAGCTAAGATCATAACTGAGAAAATATACCAAATTCCTACCATGTATATGAATTACTCGTAACGATTCTCATCTTGGTCTAAGGCTAAGCAATAAGTGTCTAAAGAATATGATAATACGTCTGAATACCTAATGTATGTTGTTTTTCTGACCCAGGGGCTTACCAATACTTTTCATGCATGGCTTGATACTGTGCCAACCTAGTTAGGTCAAAAATTGGCCTTGGCATTTGTCCACCAAGACAGTGCCCGTATCTCTCTGACATAAGATTTGCCCACTTGTGCCAACTGATAAGGCACTACCAAACAAGTACTCGATCTCACTGGGATTTCCATATCATCTATATCTTTTCTTATGCACATATGACTTTTATTAATCAAAACAATGGAGCTTATGCTCTATTTTTAAGGCTTTAAATTATGGCCTCTAAGGCATATACAACATCATCAAATACTTTGTCTATGATATTCTCTTGTAAAAGTATTCTCACTGTAGGTTTCTATTTCTGATAAAAGAGAAAAACCAAAAATTTGAATGAGGCAGTGCAATGCTGTAACTAAAGAGTAGCTAATAATATAAAATCATCTGGGGTGAATGGGTTATTTGACTAAACAAACGATTAAATTACGTTTTTAATTCTGTATCTTAATTTCTCATGAGACATTATATTGTTCTATTTACTCGGCCAAATACACAGAAACTGAGGCAAAGTGTATGATCCTGAAAAAATAGATCAATCCATCATATTAGTGTGTAATCATTTACAAGATAAAACATAATATTGAATGAAGAAAGGTGCTAAAATCAATTGAAGTTATAAAAGAGACAGCAAAGTCCAATATCATGAGCACTGAATTCAGAAAGGAAGTACCTACAGTAAGCTAATGATGTCCAATGAGGCAAACTCATAAAAAATGTGTGATATAGTCCTGAGATGAACTATCTCATCCCCAGCACCTTGTCAAGCACTAGACAAACTTTGTAAACATTGTTGCTTCTGCAATAGCCCTCCCTGCAAAATACCCTGACCAGCGAAGTGATTATAGAAACATTTATAACTAGACCTCTGCTCAATATTTCTTCAGCGAGGTTTAAAATTTCTATCAGCTTTCCAGACTTCACCAGCCAGTTATTTAGACGAATAACCAGGTCAGGAAAGAACCCAAATCTCAAAGATCCAAGAAGGAGATCAATAGCATCCAAATAGTTCCCCTCACTGCAGAGAGTATCAATCATGATGCAGTATGTGAACTTATTTGGAGTAACATTTTCAGCTATCATATATGAATAAACTTTCCGCACATCATTTAACTCTTCCACCATGTAAAACTCATGTAGCACAGTGTTAAAGGCGACAACATCAGCAACTAAACCCTTATTGCTGATAATGCATTTAACTTGCTGAAGCATCCCAGCTTTGCAAAGGCTTCGGATCACAATGGTAAATGTACAAGTGTCAGGATCAATCCCCTTCTTTAACATCTCGCTCAACAGCTTCAGAACAGTACCCAACTCACCTATCTCGAAAAACCTACTCATCAAGGTGTTATAGAAGAAGACATCTACATCCCATTCTAATTCAGAGCTCCTCTCCAACAAACATTTCGCCTCCCAAACCTTAGAATCTTGGCAGAGACAATCAAAAAGTATGTTGAGAGTATCGATTGTAGGATGCAATCCACTTGCCCGCATGACTTCTAACAGCTGAAATGCTTCGTCAAATTTACCTGCCTTACAAAGCCCATTCATATAGATATTATAGGTAAACTCATTTGGCTTCCATCCTTTCTCCTCGCTCTCCTTCAAAACCTTCTCAACCTCGCCAAATTCCCCAGCCTGGCAAAATGCCCCAATTAAGACACTATAAGTCACAACGTCTGGCTGACATCCAACACTCTCCATCACACCAACTAGTCTTTTGGCCTCCTCGATCCTACCTTCCGAGCAATAACACTGAACGATACAAGTGTAAGATTGGACGGTCGGCAGCAACTTGTCCTCCATCATTTGATCCAAAACACCCCAAGCCTCCTCTATTCTCCCTGCTCGGCAGAGCCCTGCTACAAGGGTCGAATAGGTGATTGCGTCCGGCTGGCAGCCGGACTGGACCATGAAGCGGATGACCTCGTATGCCGAATCGATGAGGTTCGGGTAGAAAGACAACAACTTTATAAGAATGGTGTAGGAGGAAGTGGTAGGGGCGACACCTGATGCTATCATTTCGTCGAACAAGGCTTCGGCATGGCCGTGGCGGTTGGCGACAACGAGGGAGTTGAGTAGGGTATTGTAGCAGAGGGCATTCGGAGTGGGGTGCAAGCGCTTGAGCTCGTGGAAGAGGCGTAGGACCGCGTCGGCGTCGCCGCGGCGGGAGAAGGATTTCATGAGAGCGTTGTAGGCGGATGGGCTGGGGCGGGAAGGGCTGGAGCCGGGTGGGAGCAGAGGCGCGGCGATGCGGCGCCGGGCGGACTCGGCGACGGCGGCGCAGAAGGCGGAGAGCTTACCGTCGGAGGAAGACAGGGTATTCTGGGCAGAGGGGGACGTGGTGGACCGGCGGTGGCCGCGGAGGACAGGTGGGCGAGCGAAGGTGCGACGGCGGGCGCTGGCGGCGCGGGATGCTGCAGAAGGGGAAACGGAAATCCATGGCATGGGAAACGAAACACCGAAGTCGGCGGCATGTAGAGACTCGCTGCGCTTTAGAACATGGCGAAGGTTATGGAGAACCGCTGATTCTAATGTGCAGCGGTGTCTTATGAAGCTGACCGGAATTCTAATTTGAACTCGGTCGGATCCGACCCAATAGGATTGAAACAGATTATATATATATATATATATATATATAATCATTATGAATAATGATTATATCTATAAGAGTTATGAATGAGATACGTAATATGAGATTGACGGGGTCAATGAAAGTAGAATCTCGTATCGATGAGGATGGATCCAACAAGATCAAAGATAAAAATGATCATTCATAAAGAATAATCTATAAGAATTTTTTTAATGTTGGGTGCTCTGAACAAAATACACAAATGTAAATATTTTTTTAAAAAAATTCACCCATTAATTTATATTTACTGTATAAGAAGCTTAACGAACTAAATCCAGAGAAATAAAAAATAAAAAAAGACAGATAAAAATAGGGTCTCCTACGCAACACTATCTTTTGGGACGAGTCCGGTGTTGTTCTTCTGCCACTTGGTGGTTGCAGGAGCAGAAAAATTAGGAGAACAAGGAGGGAAAAATGAAAGCTTGCCCACTTTGGATGCCGGCCTCCATGATGATGAGCTTCACCTCTCTTACTCCAAGGTAGGATTTCCCGCCGCTCGATTCTTCCTTCTCGTCCTGAATGTCTCCCTTTTCTTGCTCAGCTGTTGCTCGTTCCCTTTCTTTCTTTCTTTAAGTCTTTGTGCTGTCGACCTTTGGGTACGATGCCGAGAGCTGAGCTTGAAATTGGGGATCTTTCTTTGGGTCTCTCTCTTCTTTTCGCTTTGCTATGCACTGGTGTTACACAAACACATCAAGTAATTCATCATGTTTATGCTGGAAAAGGTTCATCCAAATACAGTGAACTTTGGGAATTCTCTTATGTGTTTGAGTCGTGGATGCCCATTCCAATATGGCTAGCGAGCCCAACAAGTTTTGGTTTGAAGATTTAGAGGTCATTTCAGATGGATTGCCTTTCTTTGCTTCCTGGTAATTGGTTCTGTTAGCTGTTTGGAATGGTTTAGGGGCATCTTTTAGTTGAATAGGTTTGGGATGAATGGGATAAGCATGAGAAACACCACCCAATCTAAGCACAGTACCTTCATATGTCATATATCCTTTTACCATATTTTGCAACTATACCATATGGGAATAACCCAATCGACAATCCACTCATCAATGAATAACCAGATTCTTCCCTCTCCCCTGGTGAACTCTTCTCCATATGTGACTCTATCCATCAACAATTGAATATCCAATCATCTTCCCGTTCACCTGTGAGTCCTTGTGTTAGGACTCTAGCTAGGAGAGTCCTAATTGATTGGGGCATTCATGTAAAACCTACCTAAGTCGACCCTTATTAAAGAGGTGAAGAGGCCGGCTAGGGTTTGGAGGTTATTTCTTAAAGAAGAATTAGGAGTTGTAAAGGAATAGGAGTCTTGAGTAGGAGTCCTATTAGGAGTCTTGAGTAGAAGTCTTAATTGAGTAAGAGTCTTGAGTAGGAGTCCTATTATGAGTTAGGGTTTAGACACCCTATAAATAGTCATGTATTCATCCTCTTTTGATAAGCAATAGATGAATCTTTTCTGCAGCCTTTGAGCAGCAACTTGGAGGAAGGAACCCCTATAGAGTTCCAGGAGGTCGATCCCCTAAAGAGATCAACCCCAAGCTTAGAATCTGCAAGGGTTCTAACACTTGGTATCAGAGCAGCGTTCTTGGCGACTCGTTGCCCTTTCCACAACTGTCCATCTTCCCTCCACAGCCGCCCAAAGCAATTCCCACAATTGCTTAAAAGATCGTCACCAAATCCCGTCGTCATCCCCACCACCGCAGATCATCTTTTGATCTCCCCGTGAATTGCAACAGGTTCTGGTTTCCTACCTTGCTGCTGCTGCAATTTAGTTATCTTTATTCGAAAATCCAAAAAAAAAAAAAAATTATTCCTATATTGTTGCATAAACTTTTCGTCGCAAAGTTTTCATCTCTACGACGAAAGATACATTGCAGAATTCCAACCGCATAGCACAGTTTGTTTGATCTTCCTACTATAATTTTTTTGTCCAAATTTCTACGAAATTTTTATGATAGCTTTGACACTTCCAAACAGTAGATTTCCCTTTTGTTTCATCAAAAAATTCTCAATATAAACTGCTGATCTTTTATATCCAATCTGCTACAATTGAAAATCTGTGCTGTAGAAAATTTCAGCCGCATATTGTTGCCTTAACCGATCTATTTGCAATATTTTTTGAACAAAATTTCCTATAAACTTCATAAGTCATCTTGGCTTCCATCTAAGATTGATCGATTGAGGAATTCATCTCTAAAAACGATTTTGTGTTGCTGTAAATTTTCGTTGTAACCCGTTGAAATTTTTCGACGAGAATTCTGCTATCGTGACTTGCACCAATTTCCCTGCTATTATACTGTCGAAATTTTCTTGATTAAATTGGACATCTTTGCTGTCATATAAACTGAGATTTTGCGGTCAATTCCCCCCTCAAATCTCTCAAGTTTTTGGTGGAAATCTCGTCGAGAAACCGCTGTTTCTTCGACGACAATTCTGCTCTTACAAGACAACACAATTCTGCAGCAAACTTCCACTGATTTCTATCAAACCTTTGCTGCCATCTACCACAGATTTAAAACTTTCATCCACAACCCTAAAACTCCACCAAACCACACCCTCAAACTGCACCCAAAACAGCCACAAAATAAGCCTAAATCGCAGCCTACATCCACCAATCCACCAACCCTTACGACCATCACTCCTCTTAACCTATACATGTCTTTAACTCGACAACAAAAAAGAGATCTTAATATCACAGGTTTGGAGGCATATAGTATGGCATCTGAAGAGGCAATCAATGCTAAATTTAAAGCCTTCGAGGCACGAATAGAGGATAAGATTCGGACTCTCTTTACCGAACTCAGTTTGGGCCGACCACTAAGCCCGAAGAAATCACATCAAGGAGAGAGCTCTAACCAATCGCACCAAGCCCGAAGAGATGACTTCCAAGAGAGGGGAGGTTCTATGACTGACCTCAACTATCCACGCATGAGGGTGGACTTCCCTAGATGGGAAGAAGGAGACCCGATTGGTTGGATCTCGCGTGCAGAGCGATATTTTCGGTACTACAAAACCGTGGACGCATCTATGATGGAAATTGCAGCTATACATCTTGAAGGGGATGCTATACAGTGGTTCGATTGGTTTGAACACACTCATGGAGTACTCTCATGGCGGCAATTCAAAGAAGGACTGCTAATCCGCTTCGGACCAACCGATTACGAGAACATTGACGGACAACTAGCAAAGATCCGACAAACCTCCACCATTCAGGAATACCAAACCAGGTTTGAAAGATTATCTAATCAAACTTGTGATTGGTCCGAAAAACAGCTATTGGGGACCTTCATTGAGGGCTTGAAGCCGGAGATCCGGGGAGAAGTTAAAGCGCGACAACCATATACGCTTATGGCAGCCATCTCTTTCGCACGACTTCAAGAGGAGTGATTGAACCATGAAGCCCGGAGGACTAGGATCGCTCCTCGACCTGCAATACTAAAGCCCTCAGCTCCCCCTACTATTAACCGAGCACCTGCACCAAAAAGGTTGACAAGAGAAGAGCTTCGGGAGCGATCTGCGAAGGGGTTATGTTGGCATTGCGACGAGCCGTGGAGCCGCGAGCATCGCTGTAGAAAAGGGAGGCTTCTTATGATTGAACCAGTAGAAGAAGAGGTCATTGAACATCCAGAAGAGAGCTTTGAACATAATGAAGAAGATGTGGAAGAAGAGCCACAATCAACCGACGTAACGGTACACGCATTAGCTGGCTACTCCAACCCGCAAACGATGAAAGTTGGAGGTCTTCTCAAACAACAACCGATCACTGTTCTCATCGACACGGGCAGCACTAATAACTTCCTAAACAGTAAGGTTGCTGCTCGAATGGCACTACATATAGAAGGTTGCAGCAAGTTCGATGTAAAGGTTGCTGACGGCAGAATCCTAAAGTGCGACCAAAGATGCCCGCAGGTGAAACTATTGCTGCAAGACCAAGAAATTATGACCGACTTCCTCCTACCAATTGATGACAATGAGGCCGTGCTTGGCATAGAATGGCTGACTACACTAGGTGATGTCTCTTGGAACTTTTCCAAATTAATTATGAAATTCTACTGCAAAGGCAAATAGATCATCCTACACGGGAAGCGCGGAAGCAACGTAACCACCGTTTCAACCCAACGAATGGAGAAAGTTTTGCACAAGGTAAATGGTGGCTTTTTGATGCATCTCCAGCAGCAACCAGAGGGGAAGAAAATAGAGATTAAAGATCAAAATCTTGCCCAATTGCTTGCTGAATTTGCTGACATTTTTGCTGAACCACGCGGTCTTCCTCCTTTTCGACAACATGACCATCGGATTCCAATCCTTCCGGGCAAGCCACCAGCGAACACTCGACCGTACCGATATCCTCACCTCCAAAAGGATGAAATTGAAAAAATCGTAAAGGAGATGCTTGAAACAGGAGTGATTCGGCCAAGTTGTAGCCCCTATTCCTCACCGGTGCTACTTGTACGCAAGAAGGACGGAACTTGGCGGATGTGCATTGACTATCGAGCTTTAAATGGCATCACTGTCAAGGACAAGTACCCAATACCAGTGGTGGATGAACTTCTTGATGAATTAAAAGGAGCCCGAGTCTTCACGAAGTTAGATCTCCGATCCGGTTACCACCAAATTCGAGTATGTGAAGACGACATTCCAAAAACTGCATTCCGCACACATGATGGCCATTATGAATTCTTGGTAATGCCTTTTGGACTCACTAATGCTCCAACAACCTTTCAAAGTCTCATGAACGATATTTTTCGGAGCTTTCTTCGCAAATTTGTGTTGGTATTTTTTGATGATATTCTCATTTATAGCCCTTCTCTTGAGAGTCACTTTCAGCATTTACGAATTGTTTTGACGATCCTTCGAGAGAATACTCTTTTTGTTAAACAACCAAAGTGCAGCTTTCTCCAGCAAAAAGTAGAGTACCTTGGGCACATAATATCAGAAGAAGGGGTGGCGGTAGACCCAACAAAAATTGAGGCAATGCAAGGCTGGCCGAAACCTACAAACGTGAAATTACTACGTGGGTTCCTTGGACTAACGGGCTACTATCGAAAATTTGTTAAGGACTATGGGAAGA
This sequence comes from Musa balbisiana, assembly GCA_004837865.1. NCBI lineage: Eukaryota > Viridiplantae > Streptophyta > Magnoliopsida > Zingiberales > Musaceae > Musa > Musa balbisiana. Next base: position 3,366,952 of record CM017191.1, on the reverse strand, counting down.
TCAGCGCACCCCTCACATCTCTACTGAAAAAAGATGCCTTCCAATGGTCAGACAAAGCCTCCGCTGCCTTCGACAAACTTAAGGCAGCCATGACAATGACGCCGGTGCTAGCACTACCAGATTTCAGTCGACCCTTCATCATTGAGGCTGACGCATCTGGAGTCGGAATTGGAGCCGTTCTCATGCAAGATGGTCGACCACTCGCATACACTAGCAAGGCATTGTCTCCCTCCCATCAAAATATGTCAATATATGATAAGGAGATGCTAGCCATTGTGCACGCAGTAACGAGGTGGAGACCCTACCTGATTGGCCGACGATTTCAAATTAAAACCGACCATAGAAGTCTCAAATACTTTTTGGAGCAAAAGATATCATCCCCTGAGCAGCAAAAATGGGTAACCAAACTTCTTGGATTCGATTATGAAATTATTTATAAAAAGGGGAAAGAAAACGTTGTTGCAGATGCACTCTCACGACTACCTGAGCAAGCTAAGGTTTCAGCCATCTCCCTTCCTACCACCAGCCTTCTTGAAGACATTAGAGAAGAATGGAAGAAGGATCCAGAGATTAGCAACACCATAAAAAACTGGAGGAGGACCCAAATGCAATAGCCCACTACACTTGGGATTCGAGGGATCTACGCTACAAAGGTCGCATTGTGCTTATACCTGACTCCCCTTGCATCACAATTATCCTGCATGAAATGCACTCCACACCTTTAGCAGGGCACTCCGGATTTCTGAGAACCTACAAAAGAGTGAAGCAAAATTTTTATTGGAAAGGGATGAAAAACATTATTGCTGAATATGTGGCACGATGTGATGTTTGTCAACAGCACAAGGGTGAAACAGTGGCAAATCCAGGGAAGCTACAACCACTACCTATACCAGACTCAGTGTGGACTGACATATCCATGGACTTCATCGAAGGGCTGCCACCTTCCAAAGGTAAAAGCACAATTCTCGTGGTGGTTGATCGACTTACGAAATATGCTCATTTTTGTGCTGTGAGAAATCCCTACACTGCTGCTAGTATTGCCCAGATTTTTATAGAAAATATTGTTAAACTACATGGGATGCCAAGGTCCATTGTAAGTGATCGTGACAAGATCTTCACCAGTAAATTTTGGACCGAGTTATTTCAATTACAAGGCACCAAACTCAAGATGAGCACAGCATATCATCCACAAACTGACGGCCAAACAGAGGTGGTAAACAGGTGTTTAGAGACGTACCTTCGGTGTTACACCAGTGATCGGCCAAAAGAGTGGGCGAAATGGCTTCCCTGGGCCGAATGGTGGTATAATACCACATATCATTCATCTACAAAATGTACCCCTTATGAAGCATTGTATGGTTGGCCAGCCCCTGTGATTCCAAAGTATGTAATTGGCTCGGCCAAGGTAGATCAGGTTGACCAAGAATTGATTGACAGAGACAAACTCCTACAGCTATTAAAGGATAATCTCTCTACCGCTCAAGCCAGAATGAAGCAGCAAGCCGACACACGACGAAGCGAAAGAGAATTTTCAGTAGGAGATTGGGTTTATCTTCGCCTACAGCCATACAAGCAGCTCTCAATCAAAACTCGAGCCTCCATGAAGCTATCCCCACGTTTTTATGGGCCCTATCAGATCATAGAGCGTATTGGAGCCGTGGCGTACAGACTTAAATTGCCTGAGGATGCCAAAATTCATCCTGTCTTCCACGTGTCATGCCTGAAGCCCAAGTTGGGAGAACACGAGTCACCCCAAATCCAACTGCCCAACACCACTGAGGATGGAGTTATTCAAGCCCAACCACAAGTCATCCTTGATCGCAGGATCGTGATGCGTCGCCGACGTCTCTCTACTTAAGTACTAGTGCATTGGGATAATTTACCGCTTGAAGATGCGACATGGGAACCATATGATGAGCTGAAGACTCGGTTTCCTGAGTTCATGGAATCTCAGCCTTGAGGGCAAGACTGATTTGAAGAGGGCGGGTCTGTTAGGACTCTAGCTAGGAGAGTCCTAATTGATTGGGGCATTCATGTAAAACCTACCTAAGCCGACCCTTATTAAAGAGGTGAAGAGGCCGGCTAGGGTTTGGAGGTTATTTCTTAAAGAAGAATTAGGAGTTGTAAAGGAATAGGAGTCTTGAGTAGGAGTCCTATTAGGAGTCTTGAGTAGAAGTCTTAATTGAGTAAGAGTCTTGAGTAGGAGTCCTATTAGGAGTTAGGGTTTAGACACCCTATAAATAGTCATGTATTCATCCTCTTTTAATAAGCAATAGATGAATCTTTTCTGCAGCCTTTGAGCAGCAACTTGGAGGAAGGAACCCCTATAGAGTTCCAGGAGGTCGATCCCCTAAAGAGATCAACCCCAAGCTTAGAATCTGCAAGGGTTCTAACACCTTGATCAAAGCTTCTTATACATCACATGCTCTCAATTCAATCACATTGCCAACAACTTGGTAATGCAACCTCGATTCATCCATGCACCAAACCTCACACATATAGCTTAGCATCACACATCATTGCTGTTAGAGTAGCCAAATTATCACCTTGCTACATATACATCACACTTTACACTAGCATCACACCTTAGGTCTCTTGAGACTGGCCATCTTCGTCTTCCTACTTGACAGTAACAACCACATCATTTGACTTAAATCATCGTAAGCCGGCATATCTAGCTAGCTCCTCTTGTTAGCCCAACTCAAATCATGGTTTCTGATACCACTTGTTGGGGAATATCTGAGCATAAATCACCTAATAGAAAAGGGCTTTTACACATCTAAGGAACACCATTGACCCAAAAGATTAACGCAATAAGTCATGTGTCTCATGGTCATTCCATTTCTCATATGGACTATCCACTTGCTAGTATGTACTCAACAATGGCACTCGAATAAGTGTGAGATGTTGGATCAAACCATAGAAGAAGTTGGAGCTATAGGACCATGGCCAATTTCTCTTAGGAGTAGCAGGAGGAAGTTTACTCTGGTGAAACTTTCAGATATTCAGGTGGTAGTATCGTTTACTCATTGCTATGTGTTTTTCTGTAGTTTTTTTGCATTTCCTAGCCTTTCTGTTTACATATGCTTCTACATTCACTGGAACTTCCACTTGTGATAGTGAGTAATCTCGAACTCAATAATTTATACAATCGTCATTCTGATTCAAGGCATATATTAACTGAAGTTAATTTGTTTGCAACTTCCCTTTGTTTCTGGTCATTATTGCTTCTCAGAAATCTGGGAGGATTGCTGGGTGGTTCACAGATATTAATATAAAAAAGGCTGATTCACTGGTCATGACTGCAGTTTGATCAAGCGATTCAACTTAATATATGTCTTTAAAACTTATGAAATTAGGGCTGCTTTGGAAATGGTTTATGCAATCTTGACTTTCAATTGTATAAAATGTATGTACTCTTCATTCAATTATGTGTTAAAATGATATATGGACAGATGTGATGCAAAAGCAATTTGGGTGAAAAACTCATATGAAGGTCTCATCCCTCAGACATCATATAGAATATCAAGGAGGACATTTGTTGGAATTGGTGTTCTGGTTTATGCTAATCCTGCTTTTTCTTTACCACCAAAAGACGCAGAGGATTCTGAGACAATCAGGTAATATTAGGTAGCATTTGGAATATTGTTCCAGTGAATTCATATGTCAAGGATCATATGATTCTTCATTTTTATACTTTAATACTCAGGTAAAACAGTAAAATATATATTTATTAATTGTGATTTCTGACTTTCTTTAAACTGATTATATATATCTCATTCTGAAGTATCCAGGTACCGGAAGATAGATGGTGGTGTGAAAATTCAAGGTAGTGTTTCCACATAATTGTGTGTGTGTAGCTTTTGGATTGTTACTCATCAGCATCAGGATGCTTGGATCATCTCTTTTGTAGTTCGTGCCTACTAATGTTTTTTTCCCCATTTATAGATATCATTGAAGGGGAAGGACCAGAAGCGCATGAAGGAGATCTAGTTGAATTCAACTATGTTTGCCGACGTTCCAACGGATATTTCGTCCATAGGTAAATATTGGATTGATTATTCTACTTACTATGGCACATTTTCCAGGTCCAATGGGTTTTTTATAAGGTCTTAAATATTGATCATTCTCTGAAAATTATCTGGTAATATTAGATAGTAATTGGAACAATAAACAGAATAGTTATCTGACTGGTAAACATTTACTAGTATGTATTGTATGCCTCAGTGCACCAATACGAGATATAGGAATAATTGACTGTTGTGTTAATGTCGATCAACAAATTGATACTGGTATACCGATAATAGTATCAGAATGAATCAGTACTATGTGGTCGGTTTACAATGGTATTGAAACTATGTATTTGAATTAACTGTTTGTTTTTTAATGTACTCGTAGGATCATGAACATATACATTTTCAAAAGGTTAAACCAACCTTGCTATCCTATCTCAGTTAGCAGACATGAAATTTTGTAGAACTTGATAGTGTTGGATCTTTTGTTGTTCTCATAGGCATTTTAAGATATCCTTGTATGCAGTTTGTAAAAGACAGGAGAGAGGAGAAGTGGGAGGCTTTTTTAGGTCTTTCTCCCTTCTTCTTGAAGACATTTCTTTCAAGTTGAAAAATCATTTTTACAGTATGGTTTGACAATTTGGGGATTGGATCTGTTCTGGTCCCCAGCCGGACCAGTACAAGTCCAGTGTCTCTATACCCAGAACGTGCCATGCATTTTTTTTTAAATTTGAGTATACACGGTGTTTGGGAGGCATTTATCTTTCTGCATCACCAACCTGACAAGCTATCAGACCAATATGTATCACATCTAGTACATGCCAGTCTAGAGAACCATGGTTTACACTTTCCAGTATCCCAAGAATCTAGAAATGGAGGATCTATCACTGTTCCTCCATGCCTCATTATTTAACCTTATATTTTTCATCTGTCTTACCTAATTTAAATCAAAGTGCCTATTGAATTTGTAATGCTTTTGCAATGGAATATTAATATATCAGTTTGCATATCTATGTGTACATTCAATCTTATACTCTGTCTAAAACCAATCTGTAGCACGGTGGACCAATTTAGTGGGGAGAGCAGACCTGTGGTGCTTCCTCTCGATGAAAAACAGGTTAATTTCCTTGAGTGTTATGCCAATTGTTTTTCTTGAAATTAGATTACTATAGATATGATTTACCCTTACTTTTCAATCGTTTTCATTAGTATTTACATGTGTAAATCTATTATGATATTTACTTTATGTATATTGATGAAGCTTAGTTATTTGATTCTGTGAAAGAATGATATCTCTCACCATCTGTACAGATTATACAAGGCCTCAAAGATGTTATAGTTGGCATGAAGGCTGGAGGTGAGCAATTCATATTTTGAATTATGATAAAGATATTTACTTGATTATGTTGTATATCCCAATTGAATGGTCTCATGATCCTTGAAGTGAAAGTGCAAACCTTATCACTACCCTCATAATATGAGTGGCCTTGGGCAAGGCCTACAGGGACACAAAGACAACTATTGTGACGTGCAGACAAACGTGGCTTGCAGATCGCAGTATTCATCTACTGAAAACTGCTCTTATGATATATAGGAATGGATTTTTAAACTCTGGGTGACGTTGACAAAGATTATGGCTCAATTGCACAATCCAAAATGTTGTCTGTCATTGATCAATAGTATAGTAAACCTACAACTGTGCTTGTGGAATTTTCTAGACCTTGTCTCTAAATCAGTCTGGTCTGTCTTTTTGCCATGTTGAAATTTATGTAGATTTTTTTTTTCTTTTTTTCAGGAAAGCGGAGAGCTCTAATCCCTCCTGATGTAGGATATGTCAATGAGAACCTGAAACCGATCCCAGATGAGGTATGTTTTCTCCTTCCTCTTCTCTTGACTAGTTAAAGTAGCATCATATCTATGTAGGCATGGACTATATAAGATTTAAGGATTAAGTCATCAATCTGTAATCAACTGAATCACAGAAAACACTTTTTGTCAGATGCCAATCATTATTCTTTAATAATCATACATATTTCATGTTGCAGTTTGGTCCGCGGAGGAGTCTGCTTTCTCATGCGAATGAGCCACTGGTTTTTGAGGTTCAGCTATTGAAGGTGCTCTGATTCCCTAGCATTCGATGGCTGTTCCAAAAACTTCTAACAACTCCTAAGCTGCACGATCAACATCGCCGAGGCCTACTTGTTCTTTCTGATCCTTTTGCTGAAGAAGTTGGAGTAATTATGGGTGTTGTGAGGGGATCCTCTCTCGTATTCTCCAAGAAAATTGTTAAGCTTGTATCACACAGTCTTCAACTGGTTGCATTTCTCAACAATGAACTATCACAAAAATTTACCACCATACTAATCAAAAGTTTGCTTGCTCTGATCAGATCAGCTGTTTGTTCATACTTTTTTGCAGTTATATACGAAGAAACAAATCACAGGAAGGAAAACATGCAAGGTAATGCAAAGACCCATTCTAATTGCAAGGACCTAAAGGTTTCCCAGAAGAATACATAGAAAGAGAATGGCTAGTCCTAATTGCAATCTGCTTTAGATCACTGATGCACCTGCTTCATCATGACTAGTCCTCATTGGTATGGACTGAAGTATCAAGGATCAAATGAGAGGTGTGTGATCAGTATGGCATAGAGATAAGAAATCTATCTTCATCATATGTTCCCTTTTCCTTTGTATCCCCAATGAATTGAGTTCTGAGAGAATGAAATAAATAAAAAATGTTTTCATACAAAAGAGAAAGAAACTTATCCCAAATTGTTTGGTTGATGATGCAAATTATCAAAGTGAAATGTCTTGAGACTCCATTTAATGGGTTTAATCTCAATGATCATCTTAAAGTTATTTTTGATAATTTTCTCAATTATCACAAAATCAAAGGGTTAAGATGGAGGTTCTTAGATAAATTATAAATAAAGTTATACAGAAAATGATAAAATTATAAATAACATATTATAATAGATTAAGAAAAAAATAATTATATCATTTATATCTAACAAAATAAAAATAATCAAATCTAGTAATAAACTTGTAAGCAACGTACATAGCTTATATCTACACCAAGTTTTTTTGATTTTAGAATTTTAATTACATCTCCAAAAAAATAAAATTCACCCTTTTCTTGAATCACTCTAGAAGCTAAAGTGGATAAAGATCGATTAAATAATCTTAAATATTGGTGTGGTAGTGTACTTACATCTATCTACTAAATGAGAGTTAAGGTTCAAACATTCTTCCAATATATTTGGAAAATGTTATTTTATTTATTACAAGTGTAAGTGATAAAAATATAATTTAAGCACGAGACCTTATAATAAGTATCAAAATCTTTATCGACTAAGCTAGTCAACATATTTAGAAGGAGGATAATAAAATGTTGACTAACTTACCTACTTTATCAAATCATCATAAGGTTCTGAGATCAAGTTTCACATTTATCACTTATCATTTACTAAAAAAAATAAATAAATAAAAAATATTAATTTATATTTTAAAGGATATTTTAAGTGTTTAAAAGCTGAAAATATACAATTTTTTTTTCTAGATAAATCACCAACCCAAATAATAAACCAAAGAAGGTATTTGTCCTAAATAAATAACTTCTATTTTTTTTACCCTCCCAAATAAAATAGATTGCAGTGGTAATATATAATGGAAGGTAAAGGAAACAACACGTAAAGCTTACACTAAGCACAAGCGAAAAGTTACTATTTGGTGGTCTTCACGCGAGTTGATAAGTAGTTGGCCGGTCTTCCCTAATGGTCATACCATCAACCAACCATGATCGGAGACGAAGCAGCTCCAACACAGCGTTCTTATGCGATTCGTGTCGATCGGCAGAAGATTTATCGCGGTACTGTCTCTCGAATCGCTCGAAGTGAGATCTTGCGGCTGTTCAGTTAAGGTTTAGTTTGGGGCGGGAAATTGAGGGCTGACGCTGCAAATTTTTCGTCTTTTCCACAGATTGTAGGTTTTCTGGAGGAAGTAGACGATGCTTGGTAGGCTATTTGGAAAGCCCAAGGAGCAGCCGAATGCGTTGGCTACGCTGGATAAACTGAATGAGGTACTTTTAATTTGCCCTTGATGGCTGGTCATCGATGATTATTTGTTTGAAGAGTGATGCTCGCTAGATGATGGATTTAACTTCATGTAATATGTCATTTTGTCGGATTTCATCTGTGGGTAGATTTTTCGTAGTAGATAATAAACTGTGACATCGACCCTGATCATTAACTCTGCCAAGTTGAATGGGAGTAAGGATTGATGCAGATAAATGAAAGGGAATTAGAAACAACCCTAATCATATCCTATAAATTAGAAAGATGTATTCACTGGCAAGTCAAGGATCCTTCCAAGAAGAAGAAACAACTGAAGCTGTGATGAATTAGAAAAAAGAAAGATTTTCTATTAGCTACTGAAAGGAGAAGGGAGGCTTGTTATTACATAAACTAGGAGGCAAAAGGAGATGGTCCATGTCCCACTTTCCTGCTCCTGTGAGGGCTACACTGGCCAAACCTGTGTTTGTGGCTGATTCATCAGCGCTTGGGATGCTCTATTAATCCTTTAATCATCCTGTTATAATTTCTTAGTATGAACTTGCAAGAGAAGACTTGCTGGAAAAGTTTGAACTTTTGTTGTTGGCTTCGAATATCTTCGTTATTTGTGTTTTATTTTAAGTCTGTGTGACAAGAGAGCAGTTCTTCAGAATATTCTTTTATTTTAATCTTGTGCTACAAGATAGCAATTCAAATTGAATCTGCGAACAATGCTATTTATTGAACATGACATCTACAAATGCAGTTATAGTGCATGAAGCATGACTGTAGGATGAAAAGGAGTTAGGGGTACATTTTGCTAATAACACTAGTTTGAGCAATCTAATGTAAAAGTTCCATCATTTTGTGTTTCCGACTTTGTTATATTCACAGATTTGTATGTTAGATGCATAAAACAAGAAGAGATAGTTTGTCACATCAATTTGCATGTGTTTATGCATTTTTCCTTCCAGATTTGGTTATTTATTGTGACTTGTAAAATATAAATTATTTTAGTTGCTCTGATACATGACCTCTTCCTTACTGGTGTTATACATAATTCAGACACTTGAGATGCTAGAGAAAAAAGAGAGAGTTCTTCTGAAGAAGATGGCCACTGAGGTTGAGAAGGCCAAGGAATTTGCCAAAGTAAAGAACAAGAGAGGTAGCTATTACAACTTGCTATTGGATTTCACATGTGGGTTACTTATGTTAGTTGTCCATGATTCTAATGGTGCTAAATTGGAAGAATGATCTGTCTAGTTATGGCTTTCCTTGAAACCAGAACCATTAAGGAAATGTTGCTTAGAGATCAAAAGTTGTCTCTTAAGTTATTTCCAGGATATTGTGTACATCTTCATGCATATTACTGCTGCTCCGCTACAAGTCTTAAAGTCAATTTTTGTTACATAACTGATGTTATAGACATTGTTTTGTGAAACTGGGTGTGTTACTATCTGACCATTTTTATGTTGCTTCCATTCTTCAAGGTCTGATGGGTATCTTTTTTGTATGAGTTGAAAAAGTATTATATTGATCAATACATGCAGCGCATGTTTTGAACTTCTAGAGGTGTGGTTCTGTATCATCTTGATGATTTAGACTTGATTCAGTTTTGATGTTTTCATTTGTCCTGTAACCCGATTGCTATTTATTATATTCTGAATTTATCATTGGAAAGTTGATGTAAATGAGCTCGTGTGTCTTCCAGAAGTTTCCTATGAAAGATATTTTTTATATGTTATTTAGCTACCGCACATGCATCTTATCATCAATTTTTAGAGTGTTGATTATCAGCAGTATAAAAGTTATGATGTATTTCATAATACATTTTTGTTGTATATTTAGTGAATAACTTGTAAAAACAATCATATGTTTGTGAACATAATTGTTGAAATCTTTATTTTGTACATCGTAGCTGCTATACAATGCTTGAAAAGGAAAAGGCTATATGAACAAGAAGTTGATTGGGAACTTCCAGTTGCGGATTCATGATCAGGTTGTTCTTTTTCCAATTAAAGATGGTATTTCCTGAGTGTCTCACAAGCAAAGTGTATGATAGTTTCTTTTTTGTGGGTTTGATTTTTGTCAGATGATAATGTTGGAAGGTGCAAAAGCTACAACAGCGACTGTTGATGCGATGAGAGTTGGAACTGCAGCTCTGAAGGCTCTGCAGAAGGCAACGTGAGTGCATATGATGTTTACCTGGAATATATGTTGACTGGACATGTCATATTATGTTTTCCTGCATAGATTCCTATCATTACTGCTTTGGTAGATTGCAGCATGTCTTCTCTGTTGCATATGTTTTTATGTGACTCCTTTCCTGTGTTAAATTTGATCACTATTTGTTCTGCTCCGTACTGTAGCTCTGTGATTCTGACATGTTAATTCTGAGAAGAAATGTGTAGCTAATTGATATTGCTTTCTGTTACAGTAATATTGACGATGTTGACAAGACACTGAGTGAAATTAACGAGCAGACTGAAAACATGAAACAGATTCAGGAAGCATTATCTGCTCCAGTTGGACCTGCGACTGACTTTGATGAAGTATTCATCCTTCAAACTATGTCCATTTTACAACTTTTTTTTGCTGTTCTGCATGATGATTTATAAATCATATTGGGATTCAGGATGAACTGGAAGCAGAACTTGAAGAATTGGAGGGTGCTGAGTTGGAAGAGCAGCTGCTTCAGCCAGCTACAACTGCTCCTCTTCCTCCAGTGCATGTTCCTGCCGCTCCATCTCCAACTCAGCCTGCTGACCAGAAAAATACTACTGAAGAAGATGAACTTGCAACATTACAAGCTGAGATGGCAATGTAGGACGTATGTGTGTATGTCGAAAAGATAAAGACTTTGCAATTCATGATGATAAAATTGTTTGATGGAACTCTTCTAGAAAATCTACTCATCGAAAACGTATTAGCAAGGTCCATGTTCAACTGAGGAGCCTGTGAAAATAGACAAATCTTTTTTCTTCTTTGCCTATCTTAGTTTTTTCAGTGGATAGTGACAACTTAGTTTGCTCTAATGTACACTGCACTTGGCATGCTTAGTTTTGTTTACACACCAGGGCATGGGTCTGACTGGTTGATAAACTTTGAGCAATTTTTGAAATGTTACAGATGCTAAATCCTATTTCAGTGAACTTGATTGTGGACTTTGGATGTGTGTGCATAATACATTCTCTCTTGGGGTTTTTATAGATTGCACTTTACATTTTGCACTCAGCAGTTTCTAGATTTGGCACACAATAAAAACTGTAATTTTTTTAGCATCTGAAAGTTTTTTACTTCTGCTACTACGGTTAATTGCTTTTCTACAGTTGTGTCTAATTTTCTAAAAGAAGTCTCTTGAAAATGAACAATTAAGATGCCATTTAGAGTTAAGATTTACCTTGCATTTTTCTCTTACATGCATGTTAATTACTACCTTCCAGAGTGATATTTCTTCCTTCTTTGCTTTATTTTTGTAACACCCAAAATTAATCCTGAATTGGAGACAGAAGAAGATTTGAGTTGAATTTTATAGGATTAAATGGATCTACTATCATCATTTTAAGTTTAAGCATTTAGATCAATGTGTTTAGATTCATCAAGTTACTGCTCATCAGATTGGATTTATCATCATTTTTAAGTTTAAGCATTTAGATCAATGGTTAGATTCATCAAGTTACTGCTCATCAGATTGGATTGTTACAAGTAGTAGGGACCTTACATACATCATACAATGGTTGATTCCAAGTTATATTAATCTCGAGTTATTTGTTTAGACTTACTAAATTAATCTCATCGAGTTAATAGTTTGTGTCCTAACGATAATTTTGTCATTCAAAAAGTTGAGTTACATCTTAGATCATACTTTTAAAAAATGATCTGTTGTTCTATAATAGTGGTGTCTATATTCCCTTGATAATTTGTCTTTCAGTGTATAAGTTTCAGCTGTTGATGAGCAGAAATAAACAGGCTTCTGGTCTTCATCTCATCTAATAAAAGGTCCTTCCCTGCAAAAAAATTATATCAATTTTTAATCAGATATCTGGTGATGCACATATATGTCATCCTAATTCTTATAGAAGAAAACAATGTGCACAGGGATGACAGTGATGCATGTTTTTGGCTTCCTTGGGCAATCTGTGGTAGCATTTAATGACACATTCATCCTTCACTGTACTACTGCAGGAGATTTCCCCATCTGATTAGGCCATGCAAGCTCTCTATAGTGATTTCTTCTGTAGTGTCACTCCAAGGTTGATGATTGTTCTCAGGCATCTTGGAGCTAAGGTTGGATGTGTGGATAGGGAATGACAGCCAACATTGTTGCAGAACAGATTATACTTGTCCTGTTGTGGTTGTAGTTTGATATCACTTGGCTAAGGACATACAAGTTTTTCATTCATGACATTTAACAAAAAGGCTTATGAGACCTTAAAAATTACAACCCAATCAACTGGCATATCTCTAGCAGAAATAATGAGAAAAATGTGAATGAAGGCTGGTAGAATGTGTAATACTCTTACACTCATTCTCGACCTTTGTACTTAGTTGATAAGTTAGATATTTGGGTTAAGATTCATTTTAGCAATACCCCTTTGATTTTGATCATAAATATGTTAAGATCGATTTACACATGTTTAAAATAATTTATATATTTTTAAAAATATAACATATAAGTCCCTTACATCAAGTCTGAGTTAATAAACATTAGACTCTACTTACATAACATGCTGACTCACAATAAATCATTAATATAATAATACATGTAATTTAGGATTAAAATCCATTTTAGCCCCTATAGTTAATAGACATTGAATTTAAAAAACTGAGATCTCTATCAATAACGGGAAGAGACACAATTGTGGAAGCAACAACGGCTCACAGGGCGTCGGAAGCTCCTGAGCATGGGAGAGACTGCGTGCGTACAATACCCTATTAGGCAGCAGCAGCTCGGTGTTGCTACTAGTGGTTGCTTCCACGACGACACTTCAAGAAAACCCGACCTGCATGAAGAAAAATTCGCTATGACGATAGTATAGGCCCAAATGGGCTCAAGACACGTGAATTATGAAAACTTGACCTATACCAAGAAAAATCCGCTATGGTAGAGACACAAACCTAAATGGGCCAAAGATGCATGAGTCGGGTTTTGGTAAATCCGCCATGGCGACATAAGCCCAAATACGTTCGAGATATGAGTCGAGAAAACTCGACTCATGTGAAGAGAAATTCACTATAGCAAGACACAAGACCAAATACACTCGAGACACATGAGCTGGAAACTCGACCCATGTGAAAAAAAATTTGCCATGGTGGAGGCGCAAGGCCAAATGTGCCCAAAACGCATATGTTGAGAAAACCCGACTCACATCGAGAGAAATCCATCATGATAGAGACGTAGGACAAAATATGTTTAAGGTGTACAAGTCAGAGAAATTTGACCTACACCGAGCGAAATTTGTTATAGCAAAAACATAGGCCCAACGTGCCCAAGCCACTTGAATCAGAAAAACCCGACCCGTAAGATGAGATCCCAAATCATATGAACTCAATGGCACACTTCGAACTCATCTCGTAAGAGCTCCGTAGCATACTTGGGGGCAAGGACAAATGATAGAAAATCTATTGTTAGCCGATACATGGTTGCCATGTGAGATCCAAGTCATCATCCACCCATTTGCCTACATTAATGAAGATTTAAAGCAAGAAGACACAAGCTTCCTTCCCATTCATTATGATAAAGAAGATTATTAAAAACTTTCTACTCTTTCTTTATGATAAGAAAGACAATCCCAAATTTTCTTCTCATTTGTATAAAAATATAATCTGAATAAGGGGAGGCGAGGCTCTTTTTTTTCGAATTACTCGAACTCATGTTTGGGAGCATCGAATTACTAACTTGAGCTTCGAGGGGATCGGGTCAGGATATCTCTCCCAACCTCGGTCTTCATGCAGGTGATATCTTGAAAGTACAATATTTTTATCTCAAAGATATTTTGGACAATCCTGCATACACATACACATACACGTATATAGGTTTATACCATATCGAGCTAACTAAGATATCAATAATATTTTCCTCTAGCAATGCACATGCATTAACCGTTGTGACAATAACGTCACGCTAAGATGATATTAATGTTAATTTTTTCATAATAATTTCTATGTAAAAAAAAAAAAACTCCTGTGATACAGTTTTATTTCTAAGTTAAAATTTTAGTGTGTATGAAACTAAACAATTCATTTTTTGAAAGTGACACTTCCCATTGGCAACAATTCAAGATTAATTTGTTGCACATCAAAGGAGACATCGGAGCATAGTCTCACGGCATTGTGTCATTCCTCTCATTCAGTGTTTTGTACCACTGGAATCCATCCCTCTGAGCATTAGCTACCCTCCAAGTTTCCAATTGAATGCTGTGGACCAGACTTGATCTACACTTACCTAAGCAAATGCAATAAAGAAGATAAACACTTCACTATATTTTCATGGATATACCATTAAGTACATCTGGATTCAATCTCTTTGGCACATGCCATCATCGAAGTTCCCATCTGATGTCCATTTCTTTGCCAACTTTGCTTAGGGTTGAAGAGATCTATCCTTCTTCTGATCCCATGCAGAATACTCAATCCAATGAACTCAAGCCATTATTATTCATTCATGACATATACTAGCTCTTCACAACCCTAGCTTCAAGGGCTCTTCCCTTCTCTCTCTAAATCTCTCCACAGTTCTGTGTGCCCATTGCATGTGGATGATGCTTCCAGCTGAATCCATCACTTACTGCAGGTCAATCATCACCATTCCCGAAGTTACCTTGTCTCTCCATTCTTTTTTTGTCTTCCATTTATTTGCTCAACAACATTGATATCATCCCATTAACTTGCCGCAAGAGCTTACTTCCATGTGATCTGCAGGAGAAGCGGAGTAAAATAAGCTGTTTTGCTGCTTCATATCTGAGTTACCCAATTGCTGGATGGCTTATCCTTGGTCTGTATACAAAGTAGCCCTAGCTAGCCTTCCATTTTCTACTCTGAACACCCACCATTGCATGAGCTTGCCAAGCTTCTGCACGTTAGGAATGGTTCCAATCTAAGCAACTTTGAGGTGCTATATAACTTGACGATGAATGAGTCAACAGTGGCAGCTCAAGCGGATTCTCCAGCAAGTCATTTCAGAAAGCTTTTGGGACTGAATCATTCTGCATGTTTCAGATTTCTTTCTCTAAATAAAAGAAAATCTAAATTTTGACGGAAATACACACGGCCGTACATGACCGAACACCCAAAAGTCAAGTTTAGAAGGTCAACCTCTGGTCGAAGTATGAACTATTTTGGTGGCATGAGCAAAAAGGACTAACCAAATGAAAATAATATTCCTTTATATCCAATAAATGAAGATATTAACATTTGTGTATCTCGAATCAAGCTCAAAATTCTCTTGAAGACGAGGAGGAGGAGTCTACCAGATAATGATATGTATCGTTATCCATTGTCATGTGATAAGATAATTGATCCATAAATTTATCGAGCCTGAATCATTCATTCAAGAACATTTAAGCTCATATTAATACTTAAAGCTAAGTTAGACCTTTGTCCACTTTCCGACTTTGACAAAGTTAGACCTTTGCTCACACAGACCAACAACTAAGGCATGTTGTTGACAAAGGCAGATGAAGCACAGGCCCTCCTTGTACACTGTTGCTTTCAGTAAACAGATCTCCACAGGAACGCTTGTCGACATTATTCTGGTGCCCACAACACGAGGAATTGTGCAGCCATGGCATCTGTGGGCGTGGCCAGTGGTGGGAGGCCACTGCACGGAGAGACAGAGAGTGTATGTGTCTGCTCTCACTGCTTTGCATTGCCGCACTCTGACAACCTTTCCATACACGTAATGTTCACGAGGGGATGACGTGGAGAGATCAGAGAGTAGAGTAGAGGAGCTCTTTGTCCAGCGAATGGGAGATCTGACAGTCCTACTCACAAACAATAGAGACGAAGAACAGATAGAAGAGGGAAAATTTCTCGTTCATTTGCTGCATGATGAAGAGCATGAAGTACGTACGTTTGCCATCAACAAAGCTCTTGTTGTGGTTCTTGAAGTCTTTACGTGCAGCTTTCTTGGAATTCTGTGATCATTGTTTTGCCAAACAAAAATAGACCTCATACTTGGATTATTCATGTTCTTATAAGCAGGCAGCCACACCACCATTAATCTTGTTCCTGACTTACCACAAAAACCTACTACTAGATGATTGAGTCCATCCCATCCTTATATTTATATACTATTTTCTTCTAATTATACATTGGAATGGTACTTTAGACACTCAAAAAAGGGATAGAGCAGGAAAAAGACAAAAGGTGGCATTGATCATGCGCAGTGGGGTCCTTCATGGTGAAAGGGATGTTCGACATGACCAAGGGTGGGTCCCTTTTTGAGCCCCCTTTTTGTGTGTGTGTGTGTGTGTGTGGGTATAGAAATGCATTTTTCTTTTTGATATAGTCGTATTCTCTAATTACAAGGATAATGTGAGTCAAATCACTAATTACAATAGAACATAATCGACTTCCTCAAATCCCTCACAGATCGATCGTTTGTATATTACTTCTTTAATGACATACAGTTGCGGCTTACGAGACTCGTAAGATATGACAAACTCTTATTTATATTCATTAATAGTCGTTACATATACTTAATGCGAAACGACACGTAGGCGATCAAAATAGATTATTACTTGTAGTCATTATATATGCTTATTTTCTAATATATATATATTATCTATGGACATTTTTAATTGGGGACGATAAAAATATATTAAATGGCTAACAGAATTCAACATCAACTAGCCACCTTTATCGAACCTAACAAACCGAAAACAACATGCGAAAATTGTTCTTAACCTATTCAATCGCCACATTATTCTGAATCGAATCGTTTTGATTGGATTGAACTCCAAAATGATGTATGATTGACTCGACTCGAACCGGATTCATAATCCTTGATTTTTGGATTTTGAACGTAATTATGAACCTAATTGTCACAATTGGCCGATTCAAATCGGGCATTAGGCTTCAGAGATGCACAATTTGATTCGTGTTAGGCTCCGATTGAATTTTTCCGACTTAATTTAGCCCAAAAGATAAAAAAGAAAAATGGAGGAGAATTTTGGGGGCGTGGCGTTTGCCAATAAATAATATGATCGGAAGCTGCTTCGTTCTCAGATTTTGGATTTTGAACGTAATTATGAACCTAATTGTCACAATTGGCCGATTCAAATCGGGCATTAGGCTTCAGAGATGCACAATTTGATTCGTGTTAGGCTCCGATTGAATTTTTCCGACTTAATTTAGCCCAAAAGATAAAAAAGAAAAATGGAGGAGAATTTTGGGGGCGTGGCGTTTGCCAATAAATAATATGATCGGAAGCTGCTTCGTTCTCAGAGCTATAAAACCGGAACAGGGGAAACAGAGCACGCTCTTTAGTCTTCTTGATCGCAGAAGAGCAAGAGAAATGGAGATCGCGAGGAGGAGCTCCGCCCCGCTTCTTCTTCTTCTTCTTCTTGCCTTCCTGTACTCTCTCCTACTGCAAAGACCCGTTTTTGCTGCCAGGAAGGCATTTTCTCGACTCTCTTCTCCCACTCGTGCCTCGAAAGATCGTATTTTTCTGGTTCTTTGCCTTTTGCCTTCTGAGGATGAATCTTTGACGCAGGCGTATGTGGTGTACCTCGGCGAGCACTCGCACGGTTCCGGATCAGCGTCTTCCTGGGAAGCTTCCAAGAGAGCAACCGAGTCTCACTATGAGCTGTTGGGTTCAGTGCTGGAAGAGTAAGCAATTCTAATAGAAATTTTGGATTTTGGTTGTTCTGTCTCGTTCTGATCGGAATCTGATGTTGTTGATCGAGAACAGCAAGGAGAAGGTCCAAGACGCAATATTTTACTCATACACCCACAACATTAATGGCTTTGCAGCTTACCTTGAGGAGCAAGTGGCACTGAAGATATCAGGTAGCATTTCGCTTCTTACCCCATTTCCTTCTCCGGTATTCTTCAGATCTTTATACGGTTTCATCCCAACATTGGTTTTTGTTCCTGTCGTAGAGTATCCTGGAGTCGTTTCAGTGTTTCCTAATCGAGGATACAAGCTCCACACCACCCGTTCGTGGGAATTCCTGGGCCTCGAGAGGGATGGCAGAGTTCCAAAGCAATCACTGTGGAGAAAGGCTCGGTTCGGCGAGGACACTATCATTGCAAATCTTGATAGCGGTATCACAATTCGGTTCTAGCTTTGACTTGTTGCTGAAAAGCTCTCATCCCTACTGCCAGAATAACTAGTTCTTTCATAGCTTCTGTAATTGTTGTCCTTTACACATCGTCTCCATCACAATGCCATTCCTCATGTGCCATTGATGGGATCTTTTACCTTCTATTTCCTTCTTTGACGATAGATAATTCACTGGTTTATTGTCTAAGATGCTCAGAATTTTCGTTTGCTGCAACTAGATAAGATAAAGCATTTGATTTGTTGAGGGGGCATTAATTGCCATCTACTTGGAGTCCTTCACATCAAGTATTTTAATCCAGATTCTGAATCTAAACCATGTTCTATCAATCTGAGATGTGAAGCCCACATGCTGGTCATCGATTTCACAAAACTTGGCGTTTGTCAAAGGAGAACTCACTGATTAAATGCTCTACCAATACAAGCTTTTACTGGTTTTGGTTTGGTATCATCACCCATATGGACTGCAAGCTAAATCTTCTGAGCTCCATTTGATTGTAACTCTGGATGTGCAGGTGTGTGGCCGGAGGCTCAAAGCTTCAAGGATGATGGCTTGGGACCAATTCCATCAAAGTGGAAAGGAATCTGCCAGAATGACTTTGATGAAAGCTTTTCATGCAACAGGTCTATTTCTGCAGTCTTTACTTCCTCAGCTTTAGAATTTATTCTGGACCAATAATTGGTAAAGGCACTGCCCTTTCTAATAGGTGCATACCACTTCTCCCTGTCTTTCCTCATCTTAAAATCTTGTAGAGAGATAAAGAGTAGAACCATATTACTACTATATAATGAACAGCTTATGAACTCTTTTTGTTCCTCTCTTCATTATGTGTTACTAGCATCACATTACTCAAGAGTCCTTTCCAGTAATTGTATTGATCTTGTTAGTTCAATATTTTTCTAGGTAAACAGTAGTAAATCAAGTAGGCTTTGTTGTTTCTGTACCTCTGTCAAGGTATTACTGTTCTTTGTAGACAGTGGGGCAAGAAAGCTCCTATAAATGTATAAAGCATCATGAATCTGCACAGTTATCTGGATTCCCATGATCTCAGTCATCCAAATTAGCCGTATCAACCTAAAATGTTCATCTCCTTTATCAGGAGGGAGAAGATTCCATATAGCAAAGTGGCATTCTATTTGCATTGGACATTTTTAATTTCTGAATCTTATGATATAGTACTCCTATCATTAGGCCATCAAAGTGAGTTAAATTCTTGTCAGCTACAGCATATCAGAGTCAATCATTCTTTTCGTTTACAAGTACATACCATCCTAATGTATCCAAATCTGTCTCTAACCCTAAGCACTTCTTCCAGGAAATATCTGGCACAAGAGAATCTTACTGAAAGAAAAATGATTAGGAATGACACAGTTAGTATCCAGTTCAGATGCTTCAGCTTTTTTTTCTTCTTGTTATTTCACTAAAAGAATATTAGAATCCATCTGCTAGCACTTATGAATGTTCAATTGTTCCAGCTAAATGTCAGAAGATAAGAAAACAAAAAACAAAAAGATTGTGAAGCAACAATGAGTTATTGTTGCAGTTGTGAAAATATTCCAACACTTGGAGAATATTTACAAGTCCTATGTCTATTTCTGATGATATTTCCCTTTCTTTTAAGAATTGTCTGTTTCTTCAATGTCCACAAAGAGGCCAAGGAAGGTGGCTGTAACTTGAGATCCATAAGGAACCTTCAATGTCTTCCTTCATATAATATGGTTCATGTGTCACTGCTTTAATGTGGATCCGTTCCTACTGCAAGAATAGCAGCAAAGAAGGAACACTTCCCATTTGCCCATGTCTACAGGAGCCAGCTTGCTCTCCCAACAGGATACAACTCCATAGGGTCTGCACAATCCACCATACCATTCTTTTCTTCTTTGGAAAGCAGCACTCCATGTTCCAGATCCAAGTATTTCTAAGTTATCATTAATTGTTCTTTATATCTTTGACTTTGGATCGGCAGATCTCTCCATCCAATCACACATATTTTAGTAATTCCAGAAAGAAGATATTACGAAGAAGGAGACAAAGAAGATAACTCTACATATCAGCTTACTCATATACGCTATATGTACGTGTACACGTACACGTATACATAATGTATACTCTTACATGTTTGCTGCATTCACGCATGCAGCATTGTAGAAACTATCATGGCAGCTTCGATTGAAACAATGGATCTGTCACTTTGATCAGCTTCTGCTTCGTTGCAACATATGATGGATCTTGTGAGGTCGTCTCTCATCTCTACCAATCTCGAATTCTTGGATGCAGGAAGCTGATCGGAGCGAGGTACTTCAACAAGGGCTATGAAGCCCTGGTCGGGCCACTCAACGCCACCTTCAAGACTCCGCGAGACTACGACGGGCACGGGACGCACACCCTCTCCACCGCCGCCGGCGGGTTCGTGCCGAGCGCCAACATTTTCGGTTACGGCAACGGCACGGCCAAGGGCGGCTCCCCCCGCGCCCGGGTCGCTGCGTACAAGGTATGCTGGCCGCCGGTGAACGGCAGCGAGTGCTTCGACGCCGACATCCTGGCCGCCTTCGACGCGGCGATCCGTGACGGCATCGACGTGATCTCCGTCTCGCTGGGTGGAGACCCGGTGGACTATTTCCAGGATGGGCTGGCCATCGGGTCGTTCCACGCTGTGAAGAAGGGGATCACGGTGGTCTCCTCCGCCGGCAACTCGGGGCCGAACCTTGCCACCGTCTCAAACTTGTCTCCTTGGATGTTTACTGTGGGAGCAAGCACCATGGACAGGCAGTTCCCCTCTGTTATTGTCTTCGACGACAAGAGGATTAAGGTTGTGGTCCATCGTATCGACTCTGCTTTTGTTCACCAGATCAACACATGTCCCTTACATGCACACCCGTCTCACTCTTTCTTCCGTGTTCACAGGGAGAGAGCCTATCACCCAAGGGATTGCCAGGCAAAAGGCTCTACCCGTTGATCAGCTCTGCAGAAGCCAAACTGGTCAACGCATCAGCACGGCAGGCGTAAGTGAACAGTCATAAAGTCCTCCTCGATGCAACATGATCGTTAAAATGTAGCAACTACAAATTTACATGCTCTCTCTTTCGATTCTGCAGTAGGTTGTGCTACTTGGGATCTCTGGATCCAGCAAAGGTGAAGGGGAAGATTGTTGTATGCCTCCGCGGCATCACTGCGAGAGTGGAGAAGGGAGAGGAGGTTCATCAGGCTGGTGGCATTGGAATGGTTCTTGCAAATGATGTCGACAACGGGAATGAAATCGTAGCCGACGCGCATGTCCTCCCTGCAACTCACATCACCTACTCTGATGGCCTCACCCTCTTCTCCTACCTCGGATCCACCAAGTAAGCCCTCCTTCATCTTCTGCAATGAACCATAGTCTTGTAACTTTGACGATCTGGAGACATATGTTCTGCAATTAGGTCACCGCTGGGTTACATTACGAGGCCGAAGACAAAGCTCGGAGCAAAACCAGCACCGTTCATGGCAGCTTTCTCCTCCAAAGGCCCAAATACCATCACTCCTGAGATCCTTAAGGTTTGTTCCTTCTCATGGTTGGTGATGCAGTCCGCTTAATTCCATTGTTTAGCTGAACGAACACCTTCCCCATTGCGTGCAGCCTGATGTCACTGCACCAGGTGTGAGTGTTCTTGCGGCCTACTCTGGTGCAGTCGGGCCTACAGGTCTTGTCTTCGACGGTCGTCGTGTTGCCTTCAACGCCGAGTCCGGCACCTCCATGTCCTGCCCCCACATATCTGGAGTTGCAGGCCTCCTCAAGACTCTCCATCCAGATTGGAGTCCCGCTGCGATCAAATCTGCAATTATGACAACCGGTAAGGATTCTGCGTAATCCTCGATCCAAGCTGCTACCTTTGCCACGAGCTTGATTTCCTCTCTCTCGACGCAGCGAGGACACGGGACAACCTGAAGGAGCCGATGCTGAACTCATCCTTCAACAAGGCCACCCCGCTCGGCTACGGCTCCGGCCACGTACGGCCGAACCACGCCATGGATCCCGGCCTGGTCTACGACATGACAACGACCGACTACTTGGACTTCCTGTGCTCCCTCGGCTACACCACCGCCCAGCTCGCCATGTTCAACGGCGAACCGTACGCGTGCCCCTCCGCGCCGCTTCACATCAGAGACCTGAACTATCCGTCGATCACCATCCCTGACCTGCAATCCTCCACGAAGGTGGCTCGCGTGGTTAAAAACGTTGGCCCGCCGGGCACGTACGTGGTTCGGGTGGTGGAACCGAGAGGCGTCTCGGTCACCGTGAGCCCGGCAAGCCTTACGTTTGAGAAGGTTGGTGAGGAGAAGAGATTTGAAGTCACTGCGGGGATCAAAGAAGGGAAGACAGATGGTGGAGGGTATGTGTTTGGTGGGCTGATATGGTCGGATGGCAAACACTATGTGAGAAGTCCACTGGTGGTGAAGTGCTCCAGCGGCTCATGGAAGCCTTGAGAATGAGTAGGGATTAGATAGTAGGATTCTGGCATTCTTTTCTTGTGGTTTTGTGATTCTTGTGCACTGGGGTTTGTGCCAGTCTGGTGGTTGGATTCATTGGAAGATGAATAAAGCTTCACAAGATCTCTTCTGTCTACTACACATTGTGTGTATGTAATATTTGAATGGAAGTATATTAAAAAGAAACTTATAAGACAGAAATGAAAACATATACATATAATAATTACTACTTAAACTTTAAAGGTTGTTTTAGAGAGAATTTTTAATTTGGTTGATTTTTTAATAAAATACTTGTATTTTGAGTTTTTTTTTCGATCGGTACTCTTCTTTTATTTTTTTTTCCACAAACAATATTTTTTATTTAAAAATAATTTAAAATACTCTTAAAATTTTATTTATTTATTTATTGTTTATCAATTGTATATTATTACAGTATTTTTCATTTATAGTATTTTTCAATAGCATTTATAGTGTACTGACAACACTAGAAAATACTATAAACGTTATTAAAAAATATTATAAGTGATGTCATATTATACCTCTTTGGACTATTACGATATCATATTTTTTTAAACTTATAAGTGGAAATATAAGTTTATTTGGATCATTTATAGTATTTTTTAGTAGATTTGATGGTGTTTTTATTGTGGTGGCTAAGCCACTGAAACAAGCTATTTTTTTTAAATTTTATTTAGGTAATGTTATTTTTAAACTTATCAATATCTATCTAATTTATACCAAATAGTTTTTAGTATGTTTTGATTTCATTTGAGTTATTTATAATATTTTTAAGTTGACTTTACAATTTTTTATTGTGGTAGCCAAAATACTATAATAAGCAAAAACACTATAATAATAAGTAAAAAAAATTGAGAATAAGGATACTAATTGGGGAAAAACAAAATAGGGGGTATTGATTAAAAAATACTTCAAATGTGGGTATATTATCAGGAAATTGCTCTTTAAATTTAGATTAAGGATTGTTATCAAAATCAATATTTGAGTATTTTATATGTGAAAATTTTGATGTATGATAAGAATAACCATTCTCCCAAATAACTATGTATTATTGACATGTATGAGCAATAGTATAATTCTTCAATTAACATATCATATTAATATAATAAATTATTTGAGAATAGTCTTCAATAATTACTCTTATCCACGACAGAGGATAAGTTGGTTCATCGGTCTTCTATATGTTTTAGTTGGATCATACATTAGGAGGAAAAAAAAATCATATTACACATACTACTAGCAA
This sequence comes from Musa balbisiana, assembly GCA_004837865.1. NCBI lineage: Eukaryota > Viridiplantae > Streptophyta > Magnoliopsida > Zingiberales > Musaceae > Musa > Musa balbisiana. The sequence goes on along the minus strand of CM017191.1, from coordinate 3,342,874 downwards.
ATAATATAGAGGATACTAAAACTGAATTAGTCAAAAATTAAAACTAAATTTAATTAATGATTTAATGATTCTAAAGTATGAAATCATAACTCGAAGAAATAATTTTGATTCTATTCAGAATTGTTCCATCCAACAATATGATAAAAAGCTAATCGAAAGAGTATTTAAAAAATTAAAATTAAAATTAAAATTAAAATTAAAATTAAAATTAAAATTAAAATTAAAATTAAAATTAAAATTAAAATTAAAATTAAAATTAAAATTAAAATTAAAATTAAAATTAAAATTAAAATTAAAATTAAAATTAAAATTAAAATTAAAATTAAAATTAAAATTAAAATTAAAATTAAAATTAAAATTAAAATTAAAATTAAAATTAAAATTAAAATTAAAATTAAAATTAAAATTAAAATTAAAATTAAAATTAAAATTAAAATTAAAATTAAAATTAAAATTAAAATTAAAATTAAAATTAAAATTAAAATTAAAATTAAAATTAAAATTAAAATTAAAATTAAAATTAAAATTAAAATTAAAATTAAAATTAAAATTAAAATTAAAATTAAAATTAAAATTAAAATTAAAATTAAAATTAAAATTAAAATTAAAATTAAAATTAAAATTAAAATTAAAATTAAAATTAAAATTAAAATTAAAATTAAAATTAAAATTAAAATTAAAATTAAAATTAAAATTAAAATTAAAATTAAAATTAAAATTAAAATTAAAATTAAAATTAAAATTAAAATTAAAATTAAAATTAAAATTAAAATTAAAATTAAAATTAAAATTAAAATTAAAATTAAAATTAAAATTAAACTTAATTATTCATTACTCTACTCATCCATATATAAGTAATTTATTATCTATTACTTACATAATATTTATATCTTAATTCACTTACTATCAAATTCATTCAAGCTTTCAGAATCATTAAGACTTTAGTATAACACAATTGTCTTATCTAATCACTATATGCTTATTTATTATCAAACTTAATTTCATACTAAGTCGACTAGCACATTAGGCTTATTGCACGAAGAATCTTTTTTTTTCGCTACAAACATACTTAAAATAAGCATCAATGCTATATAATTTCAAATATCATTTCAAAGAACTTTGTACGTAACTTTAAAATTAATAATATAGGTATGTTCTATAAAACATAGATAGTAAAATATATATGTCATTTGTGTTTGGATTGACATGCTAAGCATGATGTATGCATAAGAACATGAGCAATAGTATAATTCTTCAATTAACATATCATATTAATATAATAAATTATTTGAGAATAGTCTTCAATAATTACTCTTATCCACGACAGAGGATAAGTTGGTTCATCGGTCTTCTATATGTTTTAGTTGGATCATACATTAGGAGGAAAAAAAAATCATATTACACATACTACTAGCAAATAATATAGAGGATACTAAAACTGAATTAGTCAAAAATTAAAACTAAATTTAATTAATGATTTAATGATTCTAAAGTATGAAATCATAACTCGAAGAAATAATTTTGATTCTATTCAGAATTGTTCCATCCAACAATATGATAAAAAGCTAATCGAAAGAGTATTTAAAAAATTAAAATTAAAATTAAAATTAAAATTTAAACAAAAAAATTAAATATTAAATATTAAATATCAGTTCAATTTCTATTCCAAATTCGATAGAATCATAATCGTCGATTGTAGAACCAAAACCGTCGGATCTGGAATTAAGTTATCATAAAGGGCTATTTCGCATGAAAACCCAAACCCTACGGGTTGGGTACAGATTAATGCATTGGTGGAGATTTCCGAATCCGAACCCGAACCCGATTACAAGCGGCCTCTTCCTGAAAACTTCCCCTATTCTCCGGTGTCTTCTCAATTGTGTTCTTTTTCCGCTTCGATTCCCCTTCCAACAGGTAATTACTCCCTCGCCTCTGCACAAGATCATGTTTCTCATTTGGATTTTGTTCCATGATTCTTCTGTGACATTCCTTGCCCCTCGCGATCCACTCGCCGATTGCCTGCGATATTTCCCTTGATACGTTCCATCAGATCCCTCCCTCTCTTCCCCCTTTCGATATCAGTCGGATCAAAATTTGAGATTTCTCTGTTTCGTTGCTGAAAGTTCGGATTTTGACTTGTTTTTTCTTGAAAAGGTGAGATCTTGGCATCTGGTTTGCGCCAAAGCTAGGGTTTTGGTCCGCGGGAATGGATCAGCAGCCTGGCCACCCCGCCCCTCCGGTGATCGGCGTCGCCACCGGTGTCCCCTATGCCGCCGCCGCCGCCGCATCGGGCACCTACCAGGCTTACCAGAACCTTTACCACCAGCAGCAACAGCAGCAGCAGCAGCAGCTCCAGATGTTCTGGGCCGACCAGTACCGCGAGATCGAGCAGACCACCGACTTCCGGAACCACAGCCTGCCGCTCGCCCGGATCAAGAAGATCATGAAGGCCGACGAGGACGTGCGCATGATCGCCGCGGAGGCTCCCGTGGTGTTCGCCCGAGCCTGTGAGATGTTCATCCTGGAACTCACCCACAGGTCGTGGGCTCACGCGGAGGAGAACAAGCGGCGGACGCTGCAAAAGAATGACATTGCGGCGGCAATTAGCCGCACTGATGTGTTTGATTTTCTCATCGATATCGTGCCGAGGGAGGAAGGGAAGGAAGATGTTGCCCACGCTCTTGGAGCCCCACCTTCTGACCCCCTCTCCTACTACTATGTCCCAAAGTAGCAGCGGAGGCAATGTGAATCTGAGTAATCCCTCTGCATTCTCGTTTGCATGAATGGATTAGTGTGATTATAGACTTAGGTTATGGGGTTAAGTCTGTTGTAATGATGTTAACTGAAATCTAATTTCGACTAGAACTTGCTTACCATGGCTGGTGACTAGTTCTTGGTGGTGGTTTTATTGCATGTAATTTTATGACAAGCATATGTTATCTGATGTGCTGCTATAGAACTTGATTCCTTTAGGTTTGCTACCTGTGGATTAGCTAGAATCACATCATTAGATTGATATCAATGGAACATTTACATGCACAAGCATTTTGAGCAAAGAATTAGTTGACATAAGGAGTTTGAGAGATTTTATCACTAGTATATGTGATGTGTGCACTTGCAAGCACACCACGAATGATATGAATTAGAAACTTGCTTACACATTTTCTTTACTTTTCTTAGTAGAATGTGTTAGAACTATCTATATGTTCATGACGAGTATGACAATTAGCTAGTCACTGATATCTTATCTTTCTGCTCTATATAATCGTCCACACATGAAATGAGCGATATGTTATCTTTCTGCTCTTCGTAATTCAGGTTATGTTCGTATTGCTTTTGCTAAAGCAATTTGCTTCCTTGTTTCAGTATCCTCTATATTTAGCTGATGTTGATGTCCATGTTCCTTTCTTGGATAGAGTAGGAAGTATATAGTATGGATGTCTGGTGAAACAGATATGTCAAATGTGGGATGATTTACGCTTGAATTCAAGTAAGGGAGGAATGGTTTCCGCATTCAAAACTTAAAAATCACGAAAACTGGATATAATAGCACTATTTAGTCAACAAAGCTCATTCTCTTGTTAGCATCTTCATATTGGAGAATCAGTACCTTGTTCTGAGTTTATGGGTTGTTGTGTTCTGGAGCATATGCCCTTTTTTTTCTTTATATTATTCACTGGTTTGGAGCATTATTCTTAATTTTATTGGTTTTAGCTGATTTTTTGGAACCTAATTTGGTTTAAAAGTGAAACCTGCAACTGATTGTGCTCTGCCTTCAAGTAAATGGAAAAGACAAAAACGACAGTTCTTAGGTGATGATGTGCCGATGATCCGTTGACTCTCTCAGTTCAGTTTGGTACAGGTGTATGGTATCTCTCTAGAACATGTTCTTGTTTGTTTATACTGAAGTCATTTATGTTGTATACTCCTTTTTGGTAGATGAGATTGTGATCTTTTATGAACAAGTCATGTAGTTTTTACACTGTTTCTTTCGGTTTCTTCTCTTGACATCACTGGGTTTATTAGTTTTCCTGGGAATATTGTGGTAATGTTAATGCATACGGAGGATTAAGGAAACTTAGGTTAGTGCCACCATTTGCATCCTGGCCATGCAGGATAGTCGTCCCTGTTAGATGCGAAGTTTAAGTTATGAACTGCAGTAAGTTCTGAAGTTCAAATGTTACAAGGCTTAGATGGATGTGGTAATATTGACCATCAAGCAATGTCATGAAGCTTGAATGAAACAGTCATTTGGTCTTGATTTGTGAAAAAAGAAAAATGTAATGAAGCATATGGTATGTTGTTATTTGACTGATATCATTAATCTCCTTGAGAAATATGTGTCAATAATTTCAAAAAAGTTCCTGCTAACTTCATTTTGAAACACAACTTCTTGTTGTCGGAATATGTTCTTTTGCGGCTTCGGCGGTTCTTTTGTTTGACCCTTCTATTCATGCATGCTTTCTGCTTTCTTGATCTTGTGGTGGTGAGATATGCATTATTTGTGCCCTTTGTGAGTAGAACTCACTCCAAATGGAGACTTGAACTTGTTGATCATGGTATGTGATGGACATGACCTTTTGTGTAACTCATGGCAAGCATGTTCTTGAATCCTGTACTTAGATCCAAGGTCTCAACATTGATCCTTATATCCGGCATATGGATTGGTACAATTTTTCTTTGCTTTTGTTTTTGGCTGATACAGGTTGGTATATATATATATTCTATTACATCGGTAGATTACCGAAATTGTTTTTTGATGGTGTTAAGAGGCTCTCTATGGTCTTCTTAACCAATCAATCTGAATGATTTGTCTTAGGGAACAATATTTTCATTTCCAAGCAAATAGATTTTAGATAAGGATTTATTTATTTTTTTCGATTTACTGATAGAAGAAGTATTTTTTTGGATACTGACTCAGCATATGATAGTATACATGGCAATACAGTCAACGATGAGTGGACAACACCCAGTCGGGCCACGTGGACATCAATCCAACGCTGTCATGAGAGAATAAAAATATCGTTGCCGTCGAAAGATCAAATAATGCGAAGAAATAGAAAAATATCGAGGACTTATATGAAAACAAATCGACCGCCACATCGTCGTGGGACCCACCTCTTGGGCCCGCGATCTCACGACGCGGCTTCCCGGGTACCCCGTCGAAACAGTTGATCCATAAAGGTCGATGGCCTCGGCGATCTCGTCGGCTTGCTCGAAGCTTACATAGGATCGGTTCGTCCTCGAAAACCCCGGGTGAGAACAGAGATCGTTCCGTGCTCTGATCCCTCGATCGCATTTTGGATGTCGTGCTTACCTTCGGGAGGCATTTATTAACTTTCGGTGTTTCCCTCTTTGTTCTCTTGATCGCTGGTTGAAAGGCTTGACTTTTGTTGGGTTTTTGTTGCTATTTCGTAAAGATTTGATCTTTCTATTGGGTTTTTGTGCTTTGAGACTCCGATTCTTTACCCTTTTTCTGTTTCTAATTCGGAGGAAATTTGCCCCATTTCCTTCTTTTGGAGATTCGGATTAAGCACCATCAGAATATGCTCGTGTGTGTATGAATTTGTCGTTTGGGCTCTCGATGTTGCTTGTTCTTTGTCGATCATATACTGTCGATTTGGAACCAAATTATTACCTATTTCGTAACGGTTTGTGTCGACCATCATTCCTGTAAAAGGTTGTTTCGATTAATGACAAGGTAGTGCTAGATTGTTTTGAGACTGATGTACCAATTAGAATGTTCTACCCTGATCGTGCTCAGGCTTATCTGATCTCTTATTAAGCTCCAGTTATCTTTGATTTAGCTCAAATTGTTCGGTATAGTCCAGGACTATAACAGTACAAATTATTGTAGTTTGATCTTCTTACATTTTGCATGAACTCATTTGACTTCTGATGGTTGTTTCAGCTGTTGAAAAAGAGTCATCTTCTTCGGGCTCTGTGGTGTCTCTGAAAACAAATGTTTTAGGGTTATGCAGTTATGCTTTCATTTTCTTCTGTTGTGTTTAAGACATTGAATGCCTTTGAGATCACATTCATATATATGAACGGGATCGAATAGAAATTACTTACCCATCTTATTCATTCTTTTCTAATGACTTGAGAATGTAGGTCAAGAGAAATCTGTGATCAAAATTTGCTGAAGCAGGGATGAGCGGTCACAGCTACGATCATGAGAAATCTACCTTGAGTAAAGATAATAGTTCTTTTTGATCAATCAATTTGACATTGAAAATTTCTGATTGCTTCAAACTATACTTGTCATGGATATTGTATTGACGGGAAATGCCATGTAGATAAAGTTTCCAAAGTTATCAAAAAGTACATTATGTTTGTGAGACCAGGATGCAAATTGTATAAGACTGATTTATTCTTTCAAGATATTTGGAAGGAGATTTACCCATCATATGGCCACAAGATAGTTTACAACTCATTTTATTTTCTCTATATGTTCAATTCATTTTATCATTTACATATTATACTGGATCAATTAATTATTTAAGCACCATATTTGCTTCTTTTACAAATGGAATATTATATTGAATTATATATGTATTTTTTTATCTGTAGTTTTGTCTGGACACCCTTGCTCAATTATATATATATATATATATATATATATACACTACACACAAAAAGACAATTTAATTATTTCATGAGGCTTGAATTGGAAAAGAGATATCTCTTCACATGGTTGAGTATACTGCTTGACAACTTTATATATGAAATACATATTTGAATATTCTTACCAAAGGCTTTTGTTATGAACCAAAGGACTTTATGCTCCAAATTTTGAGATTGTTTTGTCTGAAAAGTATGCTTCAGTCTTCTGTTGGTTTTATGGGATATGAAGGACTAATCTTATTTTTGTAACAGGTAAGAGGCAAAAATTGAAGGAGTTGTTGCTTAAAAGCGATAACCGTATTTGTGCCGACTGTGGTGCCCCTGATCCGAAGTGGGCGTAAGTCATGACTGCAAATTTACTCTTAATTCATCTTGTTATCTTATAACCTCAATATTATTGTGGGCTTTCAAATCTCAATATTCTTAATATTATATATATATGAAACAATAATGATTTAAAAGCTGGTATTCACATATTTGCAATATACTTTCATAGACATATTGATGAGTTAAGTAAAGCCCATTCTATGCATAATATTTTGCTTGTGTCTACAGGTCTGCCAATATTGGGGTATTTATATGCCTAAAATGTAGCGGTGTACATAGAAACCTTGGCGCACATATCTCAAAGGTAGCATTCAGTATTGATGACATAGATACTTGAATACTAGTTGATCATTCACATTCCATGAACTAACGTTTTTGTTTTTTGGAAAATGCATGAATGTTTTAATATCAACTAATTGAGTACTGATGACACAACATAGTCGAGCTTTCTATTTTTTTTGTATTTTTAACTATGCATGCATATTTGGTTCTTTTATTGGTGAAAATCCATCTATCTAATCTAGAAAGTTATAATCTTTTAAAAAATATGTACATCTTCAAATATGTTGTTTGACGTTATTCTTTTCCAATCAGCAACGGAGATGTTCTCGATCTCAGTTTATCAACACTACTTTATCAAGATGATTCTATGACTCTATAATTTGCTTTTTGTTTCTTAAAGCTTCATTCTTAATTCTTCCACTATGACGGGATCATGACTCAGGTTCTGTCCGTAACATTAGATGAATGGTCTGATGAGCAAATCAACTCTATGATAGAAGTTGGTGGAAACTCTTGTGCCAATGCAATTTATGAGGCTTTTCTTCCTGAGGGATATGCCAAGCCTAACTCAGATTCCAATTATGAAGAAAGAGCAAATTTCATTAGGTAATTGATAATAAAAGGACGACTTGTAATGTTTCTCCCACAGAGTGATTGAGCCCTCAAGCAAAACAACTTTTCTGGAGTTAACAGGTCCAAGTATGAGTTGCAAGAATTTCTCAAACCAAGTCTACGTATTGTTCCTTCAAAAAACACTCCAACTACCTGTGGTTCTGGAAAGGACAGTGACAGTGTTTCTGGTTCAGCAAGTGTAAATAAAACAGTACGATCTAAACATATCATGTTATTATAAAATTGAAAAAATATATTCCTCTATCTGTGTTACCTTAACAACATGATCCTGGATTAGTCTCAGGCAGGGATGGTGGAGTTCATTGGCATACTGAATGTTAAAGTGATTAAAGGCACTAATTTAGAAGTTAGAGATGTGCTAAGTAGTGACCCCTATGTTGTTTTGACTCTTGGACAACAGGTGAATTTTCAATTGTTAGCATGAAAAAGTTTATTTGTTTAGTTATTTTTCTTATCTAAGGTTACTTAGATGATGGATTTCTGCAGAGAGCCCAGACGGCTGTTATTAAGAGCGACCTGAATCCAGTTTGGAATGAGGAGCTTAAGCTATCAGTTCCTCAAAACTATGGAGCCCTGAAAGTGGTAATAGTTATCAATCTGTTATCTCTGCTTCAGTTCTACATCATGTCACACAGATGAAGTTCCAATTTTCAGACAGATTTTTTTACTAGGTTTTAGATGCCAATTTCAATAGTTTTGAGGGAATATTGCTCTTTTTGACTTCATCCTCGCATTCATGAGCTTCTCAATATATGATTCGATGTAAGATTTTAAGATAGTCTAATGCTCATAGACGACCAATCATATTACATACTAGAATCTGATTCCACAACAAATCTGAAACGTGTAAGATGATCCAATGATATCCAATTGTTTTTCTTCAAAAAATTAAAACCACTAGCATGCTACTTCTTCACCCTAAAATATGAACACACAAAACTCATGGTATAATATGCTAAAGTACACCAATTCACTGGCATTCTTTTTTGTTTGTGTTTCTAATATCGATCCAAAACACCGTCTTGCTTAATATTAATTCAGAAGTCAGCTACATTCCAATCCACTTAGCACAGAAAATTATAAAGATTTATGGAGTGATGCATCTGACTGGATTAGTAAGATGTCTTTTTCAACAAATATAGATTCTTGATTCTATTTTGTTCACTGAACAGCAAGTATTTGATCAAGATGTGCTCTCTTCCAATGATATAATGGGTGAAGCTGATGTAGACCTCCAGCCGATGATCACAGCTGCTACAGCATTCGGTGATCCTGACTTGCTTGCCGACATGCAAATTGGGAAGTGGCTGCATTCAAATGACAATGCCCTAATCAGAGATAGCACCATCAACATCATTGATGGAAAGGTTAAACAGGAGGTGTCATTGAAGCTACAAAATGTTGAATCTGGAGGGATCGATCTAGAACTGGAATGGATTCCCTTGGCCCAATAAATCACTAATACTATCATGATCCGAAATCTATCACTGTTTTCCTTGACTTTGTGACTGCATAGTGAACTGTAACATGCATAAATGGTGATTCATTCTTCTCTTCCGATAATTCTGTGCCTGTCTGTCTCAATTTCGATCATCCTGGATATATTTTGTCTGTCGGTAACAATTTTAGAACCATCAAAGATAAGCTTGATAAGCCATCCATGAATGTTGTCTCCATTTCAGATGCCGGCAAATGGTAATCTATATTTAGTCAATTCTGGTTATATGTATTGTGCCATGCATATCCCAAATTGATAACAAAGAAATCTTGTGTCCATCAATTCACCTATTAATTTTTGTTGGATAAAGATCATATTTAAAGTAGTACATACTTTTAGGGAGGGGAACAGAATAGCTAATTGGTCAGTCAATTTTAGCTATTTTTACCTGAAAATCTAAATGTATTCTGAAAGAAAAATTGGCCTTCTGGTTTGAACATTATATTAAACTTCAACTCTCAGATCTTTATTTAAATTTTGAAGAAATATAATTTATCTCTTGCTTGGGTAAAAAAAAAAGAAGATCGCATACATATATATCATTAGAAAAATTTTCATGTTAAAATGTCCCATCAATTGCCTGAGGAGCCGATCTTTTTTCCGATCATATAATATATATATATATATATATATATATATATATATATATATATATATATATATATATATATATATATTCCCAAAATTAAAGCAGCCATTAACCTCCGAAATCTACATGGCTGCTCTGCTCCTATTTGTTTGTGGCCGACTTAATGGACATACGTTTGACGAGGGATTCAAGCAAATCGGCTGCCGTCCACAACACTTTGTGCAATGGCCGCAGAAGCACACCGCCGTGGATTGCAATGCGCGATCCAATCAAAGACAGAACCACTGGACAATTCTTTGTGCAGTGGCCACTGGACCGTATCTCCTTCACTAATCATCTTCGGTTCACCATCCTTCGGACCGTATCTCCACCGGTCATCCTCAGTTACACGCTACATTGGGAAAAGACAATATTATACCCAATTCATATCTTAAATTGATAGAGAGACATTGGAAAATTGTTCATAGGATTTTCTATTGAAGTGGATCTTGCAATCCTCTTTCTTCATCCTAATCTACATCAAGGAGCTCTAGCCTTGGAGAGAGAGTGCAACCCACATAGGGCATAATGTAAGGTTTCTTTTGTTTTTGTTTATTGAGTGGTGTTTTTTTTTTTTTGGATTTAATTAAATTTTCTTGCTCTAATCGATAATAGATCGACAAAATGATGTGTACATATTACAAAGAGCTAATGCATGCATGCCTAAAGTATCAATAAGATGAATGATCAAAAGTCCCAGCCAATAAGATGAAGGTTTGTTGATCAAATTGCCAGTGGTTATATCACTAGCCAAACTACAACTTCCAGATAAACATGTGCTGCTTATATTGATCTATAAAGCTGCAGTTCATACATCACACTACCATGATAACAAAGATCCTTTGAATGAGGTCCATAGAAGAGACAAAGCCACATAAGAACTCGCATTTCTGGGCAAGCCAAATAGACCAAAGATGGAACTTCAGGAACAAGGATCAAGCCAAATAGAAAAAACCTTACTTTCTACTAATCTAATAGCTTGTTCGAAAATAGAGACCAATCTTACACTTATGATAGTAATCAAAAGCCACTCCACAGATAAATTTCTCGAGAATAGGGAATACTTATCGAGTATAATTAGAATCTAACCCCACCTTCAGCTGATCTCCACTGCATATTTCAAATACACAGAACTCGCAGTCAACAATCCTCATGGTGAAGCATTAACTTGGACAGGGGAGGCTGCATCTTCTTTTGCAATGGCAACATAGTTCACCGGAGCAGCTGGCCTGTTACTGTTGTCTCTCTTCCCATCCCTGCTTAAAGATTGGGGACCACTGCTGCCACTCTGATGGGAGTTGAGAGATAATCTTCGTGTAGCAGTTCCATTTGGTGCACTTCCATTAGAACGTGGACTGATCACCTTCTTGGCACCAAGTGGACGGACGGGGCTTGGCCTTGAACCAAACATGGCTTCTTGTTCTGTGGCAAGTTGCTCGTGGAAACGCTTCTGATCCTGGAAAACATAGACATCAAGGAAAGAGGGGCCTCATGAGTTTTGTCTGAAAATAGAAAGGGATGAAGATTGCCTAATATCAAATGGGCCAAAGCATACCCTCTGTTTTCGTTTTTCCTCCTCCCTGTCCTGTCTTAGCATGTTATACTCATCGAGCATTGCAAGGAGGGAAACACCATCATACATAAATGACATGTCGTGATCCTGCTCCCACGCCTTGGTCTTTGCAACTAGTGTATCAACAAGAGCTAAAAAACCACAGCATCATCAGTCATTTAAAAACTGTAACATAACCAGCTAGACAAAAGTTCAACTACACATCAGAAGTTAATGGTAAAAGTTATAGCTCAACAAATATCTACCATATGTCATGTTTCTTGTATTAGGTAACTACCAGGATACTTTTGCTTGCGAAGCAGAGTAGCCCTGATCAGCGCAATTGCCCTATTACCACAGTAGTTCTTAGCAACTTGTAGAAGAAACATCAGAATCATCATTTATTTTTTAAACAAATGGTACAGTTGTTTTCTGCTTTCTATTACATCAAAAACTAATCTCTTATTTGGTTCGACAGCCAAGAAGCAAGGAGAGGGAAACAGACAACGAACTAATACAAGGGGTCAGCTCCAAATTAATCCGTTTGCTTGGTAAACAGAATACAAGTTTGACATATTGGAAAGCCAAGCTGAAATAGTTTGAAACATAAATACTCAAGGAGCCATATGACATTTCTGTGATGAAAAAAAGCATTCACCAACACTAAGATTATTCGAATTAATAAAGAAATATAGTGCACCTGGTCTGTAAGAGATGTTTGTTGTGATTAAAAAGGATCCTAAACATGAAAGATCTTTTTATGTATTATTTAATGTCAATGATCAAACTATAGCAAAGCATGTATTGTCTTCCCTGCCTCAGGAAATGCATGTACTCTCTTTATTTTGGAAGCAAAACTATTATTGTCAGAAAAATTGATACACAGCTATCTTATTTGAGGAAGTAGAAAAAAGGAAAAGGTGATTTATTTGAACATATTTGCTGAAATACCTGGAATTTTATTAACCAATATGCGAGCTTTTTCTGCACGCTTGAGGTTAAGGTGTGCACCACGGCTTGAATTATATCTGTTCTGATCCTGGAAAAGTAAAACTACAAATTAGGGGGTCAGAATTTGGTGGAATATCATGCCTGAATCAAGAGAACTGCCTGGGCTACGAAATTGAGTTTCTTGCAAAAAATCTTCTTTACTCCAATTAACTTCTCAATTTCAATTCTTAGAGAAAGCTAACACTATTAGCTAGAGAAAATAGATTACATATATTAGTATCAAAGGAAAAAAAAAGAAGGAAAAAGGAATGCCTGCCAGTAAAGTTTATGAAATCAGAAAGGAGTTCCCACTAGTTATCCCATGTGGTAGGGATAGTGCTCTTTTTGGGAGGTGGCTGGGGCTGATTGGTTGCTGGTGTATTTTTCACCGCATCAAATGAAAAATAGAAAAGAAAGGAATATCAACTAGGTTTCTAGATGTCAAACAATATAATAAATATAAAAGTACAGCATAAAAATATAAATATTAGGAAATTGGTGTGTGCAGGCAACAATGTGCATGGCATATAGTGAGCACTATTAAGTGAACCAGTTTTGACTAGAAGAATAAGGATCCCATTAACAGCAAAGAAGGCATATAATTTGCAAATCAGCAGCACTGAGCATGATATACAACAACATCCTAGATAAAAGAAACCCATGTCATGACATCCAAGATAAAAATGCATGAATGCCTCAGAATGCCAAGATTATATAGACTTTAATAAGATATTATGTAAGTACCCGGTTGTAGTCTTCAAGCCAGCTTTCTTCTTCACATGCTGACATCCATTTTTCAACCCTTTCTAATATATCTTTCCTGCTTAAGGCCTCCTCTTTGGCTTTTAATATTTGATTATCCATGTCTGCTAGTAACTCCAAAGGTTCAAAATTTCCAGAATCAATTAGAGCCAATATTTTTTCTCTGGCAGCTGCAGAATCTATCTCAATGTGAGCACGGGAATAAATATCTTCAAGTTCAATTTGTTTCTTGAAAGCTATTTCCTTCATCTTGCTTGCCTTTAGCTGGTCTAATCTTTCGACTTCAACTTCAGCCTTCATACATTAATATAAAGCCATACAATAAAACAAGTAATTTCTAGGTGTTCTATCACCTGAGAAAGATAAATTTAGCATTGCCTTAATATTTTCAGAAATTCTCAACTCATGAAATTAACTAACCTGTTCAATTAGATCAAGGGTCAGAGCTCCAGGAACAGTAACCTCATCCACCGTACAATTAGTGTTACACGTAACATGGCTGAACAAGTTCCGTTCCTCCATTGGTGTATCCATCAGATTCCAAAGATCATGTAGCTGAGCAGCAAGCTCTTGAAGCTGAGAATCATTGTGATAGTGTGAGCAAATATCAATTTATAATATGTATATATCTATAGTTCCATACTGCCCATCAGAAATGTTTGGGTGATAGTTCAGAAAAGCATAGTTACGGAGAAAAATACACAATTTGAAGTCTACAAATCATAGTATCAAATTCTCTATGTTTAGTGGCCCATGTGCCTTGGATATTTCCTTTAAAGAAAAGTGTAGAGATTTCAACTGATCTGTCTGAAAAATGATACAGTAGCATAATTTTAAATCAGACCTTTTTAACATTTTGAGATTCTCTAATAGATCAACCCATATATTTTATAGTATTTACCCCTTGCTTGAGGAAGGCCAATTAAAGAGAGAAGACAACCTAAATTTAGCTAAAAGGCCAAAGAAAAACTAGGAAAAAAACCAAAGGTATAGCTAAATGAAGGTTGTGATAGAATAGACAGTTAGCCATGAAGTATATGGATATTCATAGCAAAAGAATACAAAAATGAATACATTTATTACATATTAATGGAGTTGTCTTAATCTAAAGTATATACAACTAACAAGAAACAAAAAAGAAAAAAGAATGCTGCATAAATACCAAAGATACAACAAGAAATCCAATATAGCATAAACCAAAATTTGACCATCTGCATGAATTTGATTCAAAATCATGTTCTTAAAGTGTTAAACATTGTTGACTCCTTGGCTTTACCTTTTGTAGTCGCATCTTTTTATCCTCTTTAAGTCCAATGACCATTCCCGAGAGCTTGGATAAAGTACCATCACTAATGCTCTTTGATTGCACTCCAATAGAGTCATTTAAGCTAGGATGAACTTCAGTTATGGTACTGAAGAAATCCAGGCCCATGACTGCACAGAGATCATGCACTGTGCTGACAAAGTCAAGAACCTTTTGCAGTCTATCACTCTGCAAAGGTAGCGACAAAGATTTTAGCACACATCATGGTCTCAAAACATATTACAGAAGATAATATAACGGAGAACCTTTTCTCTCTGAAGTTCCTGAAGTTGTAACTTGTACTCATCCAGCTTCTTCAGTGACAAGTCTTCCTCATCAACAACTGGTGTCTCTACTTGCTCACCAAGTTTTAAAGTACCAGATATTTCCCCACGTATTTTCTGAATCTGTAATAATGTATTATCAAATTCTTTTATCCTCTCCTCTTTCTGCTTGCATAATTGTTCCACAACTGGTGCTATAGCTACTAGTTGCTCCTTGATTGTACCAGGGACCGATCTTGCTGCGGAAGACCATATAAGAATCAGCATCAAAGGCTAAAGTAACCTTATCACAAATGCCATTAATTGAATATAGATAACTTTTGCAATTACCTTTTTTTTTTGTGTTTGCATTTCTAACCTATGGGTGGCATTTGGGTCGTGTAGACCGTATTCCATACTTCAAAGTACAATGGATTTCTGCTATGCTGTATAACCACTTAGAGCAACAAAGTTGGAATGTGTTTGCATTTTTACCTATGGGTGCATTTGGTCGTGTAGACCGTATTCCATACTTCAAAGTACAATGGATTTCTGCTATGCTGTATAACCACTTAGAGCAACAAAGTTGGAAAAAAAAAGGCACCTCGGTAGCATTTTTTTTCAAGTTGTTACTTGTAAATACTAGATATTAGTAGTAGGAAGCATGCAGAGTTATATAGTATAAAACACAGAAGGTCAGTAGATCTTATTTGATCAAGGAAACTTTATCAAATGCTTTCTCCAAAAAGGAATAGATGCTACTGAGGCACAGAGGTCTAATACATTTAAAATGGTTGCTCCGTCTTGCGGTGCTCACAACAGGAAGTATATCGACCTTCAAAAAGTTATAGCAGTCACTCTGATCATTGAAGACAAGAATAGTGTGGAAAAGGTCCCTGTGCATAGCACTTTCACGTCTATACAAAAACATCGGTATGTAGAAGTCCAGGCCTCCTTCGATAATGAAGATGGACCATATATTGCAGACCACAGTCCAGCCCAGTTGAGGTGCCTTTCAAGCCTAATGGCTGGAATACAAGATCCTTTTGTATTCCAGCCTATAGATACAGCATCTCTGATATGGCTAGGCAAACTTGTGTGCTACTTCCAAAACATGTAGAGAGTAACTCCAATTAACATTAGATGCAACTCAAATAAAGGCCATGGGAATTTTTCATCATAGGAGACATCCCTGAGCCTACAGTTACAATTACCACCACTGGTCTTTCAAGACGTCAACATAAATAGTTGAAAGGTTTCTTGACACTAGATTGCACTAGCTACCACTATGAATTTAGAAAAAAAAAATTTCAGTTGTACAATGCAGGTAAATACATGCTTATCATGATGCATCAAGAAATAAATTTCTGATGGACATTGGGACCACAGTTGTTACCAACAACATGGAGCCTGCTGGGTCATGGAATAAGTAGTACAGTTACAACCTATGCCATTTAGCTTAGTTCATGATAAGCTAAAGACAGTTTTTTATTTAATTTAAGGGATAGAATTAGCTGCTTTGTTAATTTGAAAAATGTTGTAACTTACATATGGAGACTTGTTCATCATCGGATGATGGTTAACAACATAGACTGTTTGCTACATTAAAATAAGTTATTTTGGTTATACTAAGGAAATAGCTATGCACCTAATTAGGTCATACAAATGTTAGCAGATGACAAAAGTTTATAAATTTATTTTTCATTCATTGATGTTTGGCATTTTTGTTGTTTCAAGCTTCTTTTGAAAGTTTATAGAGGAGAAATAAGTTTCAATTTTATTTTTCTTTGGTTGGTTTGTTATCATAAAATTGAATAGCATTGATGAGATAGATCCATAACTTCAGTGTCCTGGATCACGTACAATTGTGATCAAGGATGCAAAAGTATCATAATTCAAGATGAGGAACCCCAATCATGGATCTAAAGGAATAGAGGCACCCTAGGAACTGTGATGAGCACTCATTGTTAATATCCCACCAGGCATAGAAACTCTCAAAGTGTCAATTACAAATCTTATCTTATATGGTATTTCTCACTTCCCAGTAACAACCTCAAGAATGCCTTCGGATGAACTAGTTCCGAAGGCACAAACGATATGCAAAATTTATTATTCAATCAACACTGTCAAGCATAGAAGTCATCAAAATCTTCTTCACTTGATATACAACCTCAGACAAACATTCCAACGATTGATTTTTCCTTGCATATAAACGCACCTCAAGTACAAAAGATTTTATGTGCAATTCGTTCTAGCCACTTTGCTCAATGAAACAAATGTAAAAGTACTAGTATACAAAGACATGTTCAAAGAGGCAGAGAAAAATGAGTGGTGAATTCTTATCTATCCAGAAAAGGAGAAGATTTTTCAACAATTACACAGAAACTGAATAGTTTGGAAATGAACTCACTATGTCAACTAAAGACTTCTCTCCGAGTGCAAAAAGAAGTCTGGCAAGTTCGGCTCTCGAATCAGCCAAAGATTGGAGTAGGAGTGCCCTTGACTTAGAAGCCTGGTCGACTTTTCTTTTGTAAACATCCAAGCATTCCTGTTCCAGCTGAAGTAGCATCTTGTCTCGTTCTTCATCGCTCTCACCAATTTCATCCCATATAATCTGAATTAGAAGGCCAATTGGTCAGTCCACTTCATATTGTCTCATTGCAAGTTTCAAAAAATAAATAAGAAAAATAAATGAAATAAAAGAACCACCTGCAACTGTTGCAGTAGAGACCCACATGTTATTTCACCTAATAATGGATTCTCAGAACCGGTAACTGCCATTTATAGCTTAACAGATCCTGCAATGCAAAATGGTCCATAGATGCACTTCTGTCATTGCAATATGGTAAAAGAGAGTCAAGAAGTGATTGGATCATATATGAATACCCTGTAGACGAGAAAAGAATGAACTCTAGCAGATGGTGATAGTACATGCACCTGTTGCCTTCAGTCTTCTACAAGTATAGAGCTATGATCAGCTATTTTTCTTGGTTACAGAAACAACAGAAAATTAAATAAATAACTGTATAACGGATGAAGCAAATATTGTGCATCATGTGTTAGAAATATAAAACGGTGAATAATTGGTAGCAACAGCTAATACCACTGCTTAAAGTTTTCCAATAGAAATAACTGGATCGTAACCTCCAGTAGTCTCAGAATCCCTGGAGATTACTTCCAACAAGTCCAGTCACTAAAGATCAATATACTTGATACTCAATTCCTCCATCTTAACCAATAATATCTTCCAAATTGATCTCCAGATGGAACCACACATACTGAAAAACCAAAGCTCAACTTTTGCATGTAAAAGAATACAAAGACCTCTAACTTCTTTTAATAGGATCAGCTTTTTCTTCCGCCGATCACATCACCAGTCCTCATCACGCCAACTGTACATCTCTAGCTCCAGACAGTGACACTTTCCAGCTAAAAAAGACGGACTTTGGGGTAAAAAATCTCATAATCTAACCTCTTTAAATGGTAAGAGAAAATGATGTTTCAAGAACAAAAACACACAAATGGCGAAGAGATCCCAAATCGATAACCCATAAAGACCTAAACACCTTCCCACATTCAAGACAAAATCCAAGTGAGACATCAATAACAACAATCAAATGACATATCTTTACCCATAATCTCACTCCAACCAAGTGGCGCAAGACCAAGAACCGTGGACTGCATCAGAGGAAGTCCATCAAAGAAAACCAGTATTCACTGTGCCACCGCCCTCAGCAAACCCCCGAGACCAATGCAACTCGATCTCCAACAAATCGAGACCGTTCGAGGCCGGAAGAGTGGCATTTCCCGAGAATTCACGGTATGCGGGCCAGCTGCAAGTCACAAGGAACGCGATCGAGAGAGGAAGCGAGAGGCTATTACCTGAAGAACGGCAGAACTCTAGGGTTTCTGCGCCTTCTCGTACTCGGATAGTGCGAAGACAGCGAGGCTGAGGGAGAGGGAAACAAAGGACAAGGTTAGAGGAGAAGCAGCCGGGACCGGTTCCTTTCCTACCCAGATTTCTCACCCAAAAGTCTATCCGCGTTTTACTCGTCTTACATGCCTGTCTTTTCATCGGAAAACACTAGGGCCCATTTCGTGGGTACTATATCTTAGGGGTGATTCAGCATTTTTCTGTCGAGGAGACCGGGTGGGGCCGATTAAGTCCAACTTCTATCTGCTGCTGCGCATGTGACGAGGTCAAGAACGAGCAGGATCTCCTCCAAGAAGCACTCGCGTCAACCGTATGAGAACGTTTATGATTCGTCCAAATCACCAGCCAAACGACAACTCAGATACGTTCACGGTGGACATGTGGGATCGAATGATTCAAAGTACAAGTGTTTTTGGAAGAGATCCACGTGCTCGGAGGACTCAAATAATTAATAAAATATTTTAAAAAGAAAATATTTAACATAAAGGAAAATAACAATTAAAAATCATTAATTTGAAAAATCAATCAAATTTTTAATATTTTCAATCCAACAGAAAGTTATTACTGTATTCCCATATGTATGAATGAAGAACACCAAAGAGACAACATAGTAATTATAATATGATTATATCCAAAATTGGTCTATACCAAAAAAGATTTATGGTAAAAGGTGTTGGAAAAATGATACTATGAGATTTATTCCATGAATCTTTGATCCCGTAAGAGCAAGGATGTTGAAAATATAGCTTTTCTGTGTGGCATGAATGAACGCATGGTAATAAACTAAAATTATTTGGGCCACATTCAAATTATATAATAGCGTAAAAATGTTAGTGTTTATATTAATACAAGTTAAAGACCATTAAGTAATTGCCAATAAATGTTTAAAGTTTTAAATTAGAAGTAATGGCATAAAGAAGGCTATGAAGAGGATGAACATATATATATATATATATATATATATATATATATATATTATAATGATGTTCCTAGTGAGATTGAAAGGTTTTAAATGATCACATGATAATTATTTTCACTAATTTATTTAATAAAATTTAGATAATAAAAAATAATTGATGAGTAAAAAAATAATATTTTTGTTACTAATTTAAAAATAAATAACATTCTAAGTTACCTTGAATCGAGTTTGATTAATCTAAGAACGAGTATAATCTGAGTATAATCTAAATATAACACTGAGTGTAACCAAAATATTTTCATTAAGTCAATCCAATTTTTTTTAATTATTAAAGAAGATATTTAATATATTTTTTATTTAATATATTTTTAAGATAAATAATTTTATGGATTAAATATATGATAAATATAACAAATTAAAATTTTACTAAATCTATCCAAAAATTTCCAAAACTACGTGATAATATATTTAATATTTTTTTTAATTTTTATATAAATTTAAATAATTAATTTTTGGCATAAAATATTTTTAGATTCAATTTGTGATCTAAGTGTAACACAAGTATTTGGGTGAGATGCTAATATATTTAATATTTTTATATAAATTAAAAACAATTAATTTTTTAAATAATACTTTTTAAATAAATCTATCATTAATCATTCAAGTATAATTCAAATTAATTTTTATCAAAAGAATCCCAATACCATCGTTCGTTTGAAAATTATTTTTGTTAAATCTATGGACGAGTGTAATTTGAGTTAATTTTCATCAAAGTAATCCATAATTCTTCAGAACTATATTATAATATATATATAATTAAAAATAATTTTATATGAAATTAATATATTTTATAATTAAGTGTAAAATTTTTTAGATGATTTAAGATATTTGTACATAAAAATTAATAATATTTTTAAAACATTTTTTAAATTTTATTATAAATTAATAATATTTTTTAAAATTAATATTTTTTTAATATAACTCAAGTGTAAATAAAAGAAAGGAATAATTAAGAGATAATTTAAGATTCAATTAAATCTGCTTGAATAATTAAAATTTAATTGAAAAGTACGATTCATATAAATAATAATAATAATTCAATTTTAAAAAAACAAAATCAAATCCAACCTAATCAAGAATTATAGAAAAAATATTTTAATTAAAACATTAAATAAAACACCTCATGATAAAAACCAAATATAAAGGTAAGCATTCCATAAAAACTCAATACCAGGGATAGGAGCTTTTTATTTTCCATAAATTATACCCAAGAATAAAAATGATAGGAATATTCTCACGCATTAATCCACTTTTATATCAGAAAGATCATTTCTTTTTTTTCTTATTTTTATTCTGAGTGAGAAATATATAAGAATAATATTTTTTCAGTAGAAAAAAATAATTATTTTTAGGGATTAATGCATCTAACAGAAAATTTCAGGTTTCTGAATTCCAGAACAAAAGTTTAGGTTGATCTGACAAGGAAAGAAAAAGAAAAAGGAAAGAAAAGAAAGAAGAAAGTTCATGCTAACAAAACACTGGAACAGCCATGGGAAGCTTGATAGAGAGCTAAAAAAGACCACCACCCAAAAAAGAATTGGGACTACAGAGTCCAGTGGATGGCATCATCAGAAAGCCTGCATCTCACACTGGGATCAACACCCATGCATTGTCTCTTACCCTGAGGCACCAGCTCGATCTCACCTGCAAAATGGCCGTCATCAGGTTCTCCAACCTGATTCAATCTCGCTTCGAATGAGGTGCTGCTTCTGCTGCAACCCCGAGAACTGGTCATGTAGTCTGCAATTAGCGTGCTACCCCATGGTTGAGCTGACAGAAGAGAGAGAGCACGGCTTGAATCCGAACCGGTTGTAAGATGTGGAATTCCTGGAGCCGATGCAGCTCCTAAGCCACTTTGATTTATTTGCCATGCATTTTGCAGGATTGAAGGGAGTTTGGGGTGAGTGAAGTCCACAAGAAACCCTCTGAACCTGTTGTTGCCTTCTGCTCCGATATTACAATATGGGTTAGAAGAAACACAGGCTGACGGCAGAGAAGAACATCTTGAACTGGGTGCAGAAGAAGTTTTGGGTATGAGCTCAGGGCCTAACCATGGAAGACTGATGGCATGCATGCTACGTGCGCTGGTAGAGGTCGCCTCCTTCGCCGCTCGTTGTGGCAGGCCAGACGTCTCCTGCAACTGCGTTTCCCTTGGTCGAACTCGTGCAATTGGTGGAACCTGTAAGATTTGGATTTAGTCTCACATCAATGAGTGAGATTATACATGTATTTATAAGGATTAGAACTAATTTATGAGGATTAATCTCATACAGAACAAATTAAAACAGTGGTTGACGTACTAAATGAAAAGGTGATAGCATGGTTCGCAAGAAGCAGAGGAAGAACAAGAAGAGCAGGCAAAGGGGGCAAAGTGATTGACCTGCTGCACTGCTGACAGAATCGCTGCTCCATCCCTGCCACCATCACCTTGGGGGACTTGGAATGCACCCCACACACCTTGTGCCTGCAGTGGTACGCCTTGGCCCCGGTGAGATCCACACTACACCCTTCGACCTGGCACCTGGGTGGCTGCTGCTGTTTCCCCACCTGCGCCACCCCCTTCCCCTTCTTCTGAGGTGCTGGCAGTGCGACCGGGAACGAAGACGATGAGACAGAGACATCCTCCAAGTACGTCTTCCTTCCAATCTTGAGCCCCTGGGTGGAATCGCTGGAGCCACAGGCACTGGAAGCAGCGTTTGAACAGTTCGGATTCATCTCTTGCTGCAGACTCCCGGTGCCTTCTCTCCCCACCTGGTATAGGGAAGCCAACACCAACCAGCTTGGGTTACGGCAACTCCCCATGGCCTGTCATGTCACATAAGAGAGACAAGGAGCGATGTGACGTTAACAAGTTCTCGTATCATCAACAGTACTGGCAATTCTTGCTGTCTTCTTGCTGGGACTTATGGTGATGTCTGAAATCTTCATGAAACAGCCAGTGAGTTCTTTATTCGGACCACGTCATATTAACAGCAATACTGTCATCGAGTTCTATCTGCTTTTCGTACAGGTTGCAGCTGAGCTGAGACATTCAGGGATGCGCAAGTGTGCTGAGAAAAGGGTTGACATGATAATTGAGTGCTGGGCAGCTTGGATTCTGACTGCTGGAGAATCTTTTGGAGTGAGCTTTCAGATTGCATGAGGCCTTGGGTTTGTCTGCTGACCTCTTCCGGTGGCAGACACGGGGGATCCTTTGTACTGGTTACTGGTCTGGAAATCTAGCTACCCAAATCGATCAATCGATCGATGATACTGGTCTGGATTCAGCTAAATCTTGGAAGGTGAGCTGCAATTGAACGACTTCATGGGGTTTGTGGTGCTCGGTGAGGATGGATGTCGTTGACTCATAAATGATCTGCAATTTCCAACCTCACGCAAATATAAGATGACAACGAGGAGGCCCACAATACAGAATCATTTTTTTATTTATGTCATGCTGGGGGATTCGACATGATTTGGTTAGATACTGATCATGTTAGAGTGATGTAGGTGTTTAGATGGATTGCCTCTGCATTGGCCCGATATAATGGGATTTTCGACTCGATCACTCTAAAATTTAAATTAATTTTTTTATAATATTAAATATTCTAGATTCATCATCGATGATCGATATTTATACCTCTCCCCAAGAATTGATCGCACGTAGGTTGTTAATGACCGTCGATACTTCAGATGATTGATTCATCTACTTCGGACAATATGAGCTAATTATTTCATTTATACACTTTATGGAGTTACGATCTTGGGCACAGTTGTGCATTGCTTTGAGTCTACTGTATCACTTCGAATTCGTTGCATCGCTTTGAGATCGTTTGTATGTATGTATCACGTCGACTCCGAGACATCACATTGATTCGTTAATTGTCGCTATCGAAATATTCTTTATCATGATCTTCTTCTACTCAGTAAATCGAAAACTTCTCCATATCTTAAGAAAGAACATCATTGGGATTATTGGGATTGTTGTGTTTTGACTCACCGTAGACATGATATGTAAAAATAGATAACTTTATTTTTCTTTTTAATTTACCAAGACAAATTGTTTTATCTTAAAATTCAGAACATACTAAATCATTTTTTTTCTTAATTTAATTTGATTTAGACCAAATAATGGAGAAGAGCTTAGAAAGTTGCCGATGAAAATAGCAACTATTTGTGTTTGATAATAGTTGTCCTGTATTTGCTTAGAAATACAGGACAACTATTGATGGCTTAGAAAAGAGTTGTCCTGTATTTGCCTAGAAAAGAGCTTAGAAACTTAGAAATACAGGACAACTATTTGTGTTTGACAATAGTTGTCCTGTATTTGCATAGAAAAGAGCTTAGAAACTTGTCCTGTATTTGCTTCCCAGAAGAAAATAGCATTATTTCTTAGTCTCTAATTATTGATGGCTTAAAGAGTTAGAGCATATTTCACTTTGGAACCTTCAAACGAGCATCTAATGAACATCAAATCAGTGCTACAGATAAAGAAAAAGGCTACAGAAGGGTAGAAAAAGATAATTTTCTTTGTTGCATCAATGCCCATGCAAAACGACCAACTTGAAATGTAAATTTATCTCTTTAAGTTTTATTATTAATACCCAAATTTATATGCAAAATTTTATGAGATTTGAAGTTTGTATTGGAAACACTGACACATGTGAGGAGAGCAGTGGTAAACACCTGAGAAAAGCACTTCCTCATCTCAATAATTCTCTTTTAAGCGTGACTAAAGAAGGATCAATGCCAAAGTAGTGTATCCATTTTACTATTCTCATTTATACTCCGTAGATACATGTCTATTATTTATAGTCAAATTTCAGTATCCAAACCAAAATTTCACATTCTCAACCTTGAAGAGACTACTGGTCTCAAGAAATCTCTCTTTTTACCATGAATATCGAAGAATTGTCAAGAAATCTCTTAAGAAATCAATGTCAAAGTAGCGGTCTCAAGAAATCTCTCTTTTTACCATGAATATCGAAGAATTGTCAAGAAATCTCTTAAGAAATCAATGTCAAAGTAGTGTGTTCGTTTGAGTTAGATAAGCATCTTTTCCTTTCCATCGAGCCAACTTATATTGGTCACCATCTGCATAGAAAAGTAAAGTAACTCGTTTGTAGTCTTGACAATATGTGAAGCTCTTCTTCTTTGTGACAACTATGTGATTTGTATTCAGCAGCAAGAGCAGCAGTGTTAATCTGTTGCCAAAGAGAGACTCTGGTAAACCAGTTTGATGGAGATGTTTCTGATAGAACCCTTACAGATTCTAAGCTTGGGGTTGATCTTTTTAGATGATCGACCTCCTGAAATTCTATAGGGGTTCCTTCCTCCAAATTGCTACACAAAGGTTACAGAAAATATTCATCTATTGCTTATCAAAAGAGGAGGAATACATGACTATTTATAAGGTTTCTAAACCCTAACTCATAATAGAACTCATACTCAAGACTCCTACTTAATTAAGACTTCTACTGAAGACTCTTAATAGGACTTCTACTGAAGACTCCTATTCCTTTACAACTCTTAATTCTTCTCTAAAAAATAATCTCCAAAGTCTAATCAATCTTTTTACCTTTTTATTAGAGTCGACTTAGATAAATTTTACATGAATATTATTTTCAATTAGGACTTTTCTAGCTAGAGTCCTAACAGTTTCCAAGTTCACACGGGCAGAAGAGAAATCAAGGAGGGAATCTGCTTCCATGCAAAGCTTGGGCAATGTCAGCTGTGGACCAAAGCTGCCTCCCTCACCTGTATCTGCATGCGGAGAAGATGCCAAATTCCATGCATGAAGAAGAAGAGCTCACCTGATCTGACTGAAAGAAACATCAGCACACACACACACACCTCACTTTAATTCTTTCGGTACAGAAGCAGAGCTGCATTCCACGGTATCCTTTCCATATCATGAAGGCTTTCATCGAAAATTTGGATTCACTGATTAAAATATGTTGATAATGAGAACAATGATTCGCCCATACGTCGTTCCTTTATCAATTAGTTTATTCTATTGCGGGTACGGGCTAAGCAATGCCGGCCCGAGTCCGAAATTATCGGATTTTTGGCCTTTCGGAGCCCCACTTAGATATGATCCGATAACGCGCTCAGACTCCCGCAGCCCACTCGATGCGGTCGGAACTCAAATACGGATTTTACTGTAAAAGGCTCCTTTTTAAATCGCATTTGGCGTCCGATGGGTACCCCCCACCCCCCTTTCCCCTTCATCTTCCCTCCCCTCCATCCCTCCGGATCCTCCGAGCACTCGCCGATTTCCTCCGGCGCGACTCGGTTTCTCGGTAGAATTTGGTCTTCCGTCCCGAGATGGATCGCTTTCTTCAATGGTTCGACCAAAGTGGGAGTGGAAGTGGCGGATCTCTCGTTTTCGGCCTGGATTTGTTCTAGCTGGCGAAAAGAGTCTGTCTTTACTTTTGAGGTGGTTTCAGTGCGGCCGAACATTTCATTTCGTGAGAGCATTTTCTTGCCTGAGAAACGTGATCCATGGAGTATGGCCCTTATGATAGTAGCGGTAAGTGGCATTGAGGTTGCTCATCTTGGAATGGCGATTTCTTATGCTAATTCTCGGTTTTTAGTGTAAATTGGATCCATCTTCTTATAAAGGTGTTTATTACTCGGGGGAGTTGGGTGTGGAGGTTTGCTTGATTAGGTCGGATAGTTAGTAAGTGATACAAGATTGAGAAATTAGGTTTCGAGCTTGATTAACCGCATTATAGATTGAATTCTTTTAGTTTCACATGGAAGTTCTGTTTTTTATGTGTCTCTGCTAGTTTAAATGCTTCGTTGTGAAAGCCAGAATGGAGTAGGCTTCA
This sequence comes from Musa balbisiana, assembly GCA_004837865.1. NCBI lineage: Eukaryota > Viridiplantae > Streptophyta > Magnoliopsida > Zingiberales > Musaceae > Musa > Musa balbisiana. The sequence continues at coordinate 3,316,284 of CM017191.1, read as the reverse complement.
TCTTCGAATGGGATAAGGTTGGCACTTAGCTTCCGTATATTTCTGTGCCTCTTATGCTGAATGAGGATCCAACTTTCCCTTGGTGTGGAGTAAATTCAAGTTCTTCGTGGACGTTGAACAGATGAAGTTGTTTGGATGTATCGTCATTAGGGAGTTAGGCCTCTGAACAATAAGCTGTGCGGACTATCAAATCATCATGTTAAAGCTGTTTCTTCACTCAAGCATGTTGCACTCCAAAGGCATCGAAATCTAAAAAGAATATTTTTTTAAAACTTTCCTAAATTTGCAATAAGCTTCCACGATATCTTTGTTTAAAAACTTTCGATGTTTATGTTCTGATCCAATACGATAATTTAGTTCACTGTTGTACAAGTTTTTTATAATGATAAGAATAGTGAAGCTCAACTGTTTAGCAAATAATTATAAAACAAAAAAGGAGGCAAGAGATTAGGTTTCACAATCTTTTTTCACAAATTATTTTTTTCTTCATTTTTGGGTATATGCCTGAATGAAAGAAACGATAAGTGAATTGTAGGATGGTTGGCCATCCAATTTATCCAAGTTTTAAAACATTTCCAAAGTGGAAGTCGGTCCCTATAATAGATATGATTATGGACATCTATTTGATCTCGACCTGATTTTATCCTAGGAGAGAAAATTATAAAAAATTCTAGTTTCGGTTTAGTCCCTTAAACCAAATTATGTTTTCATCGGTTCTAATTTAACTTGAAATCTTGAATCATGAGGTCAAGTATAATTATATAGAGGAAGCACATATAGTATTTCAGGAGGTAAAATGGGTCGAGCTTGGTGTTGATGACAATGAGGCTATAACATCAAACATTGTATTACATAGCAAACTGGTCCTTTCAAGTGTTGGAAGATGGCTGTTAAGTAAGACTCCAACAATATGAAGAGTAGTTCAACTTAATATTAATAGGCATTAAGAACATTTAGAGTGGCATAAATGAATAGAATGTTGATTAACCAAGATAAAACACTTAACTAAGAAGTGTGCTCATCCTTAGTATCATAGAAGAGCTTAGATGAAATCTGTAGATACTTGCTTAAGTCCTTTGGAAGTTGACAGTATTGCATAAGTTGCAATAATATCTGTGCTTTCTACACAGTCGTGCAAATCTATAGAGGCCATTTTTCCATGACCAAGCACCTTATCTATAAATAAAGCTAATTGTCATGCTTCCTTTAAATTTTCTTTTGTTGAATTCTCAATATGGTTATTGATTTTATTAGTGCTGCATTGACTGCAGGAACTGATGATGATCTTCCACCATCTCATTATAATAGGGGTGCAAGAGGAGTATGTGTGAATGGGAATGGAAGAGCTATGATTGGTGCTATTCCGTATGCTAACATACCAAATGATATGGAAGTTCAAATACATCGGCTTGAGCAAGATGCATATACTTCAGTTCTTCGAGCATTTAAGGCTCAATCTGATGCCATTACTTGGGTAGTAGATAACCTAGATTCCACATTAATGTAACTCTTTTGCTGTTCATTAATTTACTCTTGTATGCTTTTTTATTGATGTGTCATGAAAAGTATGTGTTCAGGAGAAGGAAGATCTTATAACTGAGCTCAGAAAGGAGCTGAGAGTATCAGATGAGGAACACAGAGAACTATTAAGCAGGGTTAATGCTGATGACATTATTCAGAGAATAAGGTCTGTAACTGAATGTATTCTGAGTCTATATTTACAACAATCTAATTAAAACATGTTTTTAACTTTCTTTACGCCATCCTCATTTCTTGTGCGTGCTGTTTGCCAACTTTGACTAGAGAATGGAGGCAGGCAGGTGGACTCCAAACTGGAATGCTTGGTAATGCTCAACCAGATGTAGCAGCGCCTAATGTTTCAGCATCTCAAAAGAGGCAGAAGATATCTCAGCCTATATCTACTGTCTCAGTAGGTGCACCATCTCCTGCACTGCACTCACAACTTGCTGCTTCCATGCAGCCATCATCATCAATTGCAAAAAGGGGAGCTGCTGCAGGAACCAAAGCCAAGAAGCCTAAATCAGTAAGTTTTTGAGTTGTAATAGTAAGTTATTTCTTTAATCATCTTTTTTCTGTTTCAATGTTCTTCTATTAATAATCTCTAAGTTTTAGGGTTGGACATTATCTGGTGCATCTTCGGTGAAATCCATGCAGTACCCTTCTGCAGGTCCTAGTGGAAGGGTCCAAATTTCCAATAGGAAATATTCTGTTGCTTTTGCAGTAGGTGAAATTCCTGAGCCAGCATCACTTGATCCACTAATTGGGCGGAAAGTCATGACTAGATGGCCCGAAGATGATAATTTTTATGAAGCTGTTATAACTGATTATAATCCACATGAGGTGTGTTTATTAGTTGTATACATTTTATTTTATATGATATTGTAATAGTCGTCCTCATCTTTTTTCGGGATTGTTGCCAGGGTCTGCATGCTTTAGTTTATGATATTGACACGGATAATGAGACATGGAAATGGGTCAATCTCAAAGAGGTGAGCTACTAATTGTATTACCATAGTTTATGATAGATAATGACAGTTCTGATTGTTGCAGATTTGTCCAGAAGATGTAAGATGGGAGGGTGAGGATCCAGGTATCACTCATCAGTATGGTCAATGTCCACCACATCATGGGGTTAAGAGGACCACAGGCCACGGTGGTGGAATTCCAGGTGTAGGAAGGGGAAGAGGATCCCTGAAGAGTCAGACGAAGAGAGATTTAATCCCATCCCAAAATGGCATTGCGAAGAAGAGCACTGGTGACATTGAAATACTCCACACTGAAACTCTAATAAAGGAAGTATGTGCTTAGAAACTGACTGGGATTGTTGATCTTGTCGGGCAGAACACATCTGATATATTTTTTTTCATGTCATTCTTGTGCATCCCAGGTAGAGAAACTTCTTGGTGAAAGTCATATTGATACTCTCGAGATTGACAAAGCCAAGAAAATGTTGAAAGTATGTGGTTATAATTATAAAAGAGAACTTTGCTACGTATGAGCAGTTATCTGTCTCATGAAAAACTAATCAAGTCATTTCGTTTACATGCAGGAGCACGAACAGGCATTGATGGATGCAATTGCAAGGCTAGCAGATGCATCTGATTGTGAGAGGTAAATTCTCAATTCCATCCTTCTGTTCAATTTTCCATGCGATTCTGAACATGTCAAAAGTCCAATTTTATTTTACAGGTTAATCGTATTTCCTGTGTGCATCTTTAAAGCTTTATAAAGGTTGATAACAGAGTATATTGATGCTGGTTACATTACTGTTTTGAGCCCCATTGCGGCATCTTGTTTTGCAGAAGAGGCCAAGCACCAGTTCTCACATGGCCAACCCGTCGACCGTGATTGGAGGAACCGGAAGAACAGCGGGAACCAGCATGAAGCTAATTACAACAATGACATGGCTGTCAATTGCAGGGAAAGATACGAGGACGACTGAATGGTTGCACGCTGCGCTGTAGCCTTTGGTTTACCAACACCATGGCAATGGCGGTGACATGTAACTTGTGACCAAACGGTAACGAAGCCACCACCACCACCACCACCTGGTAATGTAAAACGCCCTTGCTATCACGCATGGACTATTAATGGTGTCTTCATCTTTCGAGGAACACATTTCTCGTGCAAGGGATTGTCTTTTTACCATCGCAAGTTTCTTTATGCGTTGCTGGGAAAATACGTGCCTCTGCGATGTTCTTTTGAGTTCTTTGGCATGTCTCTCAGCCATGAATTCCAAGTCCACGCATCTCGATAGTCTGTTAGTCCGAATCCTGTTTCCTCTACGAGCTCATAAAACATATTTGAATCAATTCTTCGTTCACTAACTCAGAAATAACGAGCTTAAATTAATCAGGAGACAGTTGCTACGAAATTTTAACGAAAGCACTAAGATCTTTACGCGACACCGGAAAAGATGATTATTCCGAGAAGTTTGCTGACCGGTTGTTGAGAAAGGGAAGTTCCCACCGTTGACTGAAATGGTCATGACATCTTCCTTCCACGACAACGCTAAGATCTTTCTTTTCTTTCTTTTTGCCGGTTGAATTAATTAGTAGCTGAGTTGACCCAAACAATTTGCGCTAATACTAATGGTTTTGATGGTGATAACATCGAGTATTGTTTGTTGACAATTTGAGCAACGGTCTGATCCTTTCACGTACACTTAATGTGATTGGAGATGCTAACGAAGGGCATGTGGAACACAGGTCTTTGTTTAGGTTTAGCAAGAAGGGGTCTCCACCTATCTATAGAATTCCTGTGTGAATCCAGTAAGAGTCTTGGCTTCCCATTCTGCGCTGACCAGACGTCTACGAAGGGGAAGAAAGTATTAGGACGGAGAGCTGATCACGTACGCTTACGACTTCTCAGTCACCATGAAATTGCATTGTCTTGGTCCAAGTAGAAATGGTCAATCTGCCGTGGAGAGCATGTAGAGAAAGAGAGGACGCAGCCTCGGCGATCAGTTTTTATATAAGAACATGGCCACAGGAGGAAGACAAGCAACCCGAGAGTTGTCATGGCTTCTAACGGATGCAGCAACTCTCTTTCCATCCATGCCATCGTCTCTCTCGTGCTTCTGTTGCTTGCTGCCGCTGCTACCTGTCTCCCGGCTTCAGCAGCAAACAGCCCAAAGCAGTCGAACAAGCCTTCTCTGAAGACAGTGCAGGTACTTAATTCTCTCGCCCTTCGTCTTCTTCTTCTTCTTCTTCTTCTTTTTGGGTGGGGAGCTTAGTAAAGCCTGTTTCTGCTGTTCTCACAGAGTCCAGATGGCGATATCATCGACTGCGTTCCCTCTCATCTCCAACCGGCATTCGATCATCCCAAGCTCAAAGGACTGAAACCCTTGGTAACCGACACGCATATTCAAGCACGTAAATAGTAATCACATGCATGCACCTTAGGGTTTCATCAACTCTTCCTGCTTCTCAAACGTTTACACAGGAGCCGCCGGAGAGACCCCAAGGCCGCAAGGCCAAGTCCATGGCCGATGGCATCGCCCAGTTGTGGAGAGCCTCCGGGGAGACGTGCCCACGGGGAACAGTTCCGATTAGAAGAACCACGGAAGAAGAGGCTCTGCGAGTGAGGAAGCATGAGAGGAAGCTTGTCGAGGGTGCAGGAGAAAGTCCCTTCACTAATCATGAGGTTAGAATGATTGGTGTATTGGTCGTTAATCAAAAACTAATATTAGGAGGAATCTTTGAGGAATCAAAAACACACATATATATATGTATATATGTATATATATGGTGTTTATTATTCATATACTATGTGTGTGTGACAGTATGCAGTTGGGACGGTGAAAGATGGGAACTTGTACTACGGTGCAGAAGCCACCTACAACGTGTGGACGCCGGCGGTGGCCAACACCGGCGAGTTCAGCTTATCACAGTTTTGGCTCACTTCTGGCACTTACCCCAACGACCTCAACACCATCGAAGCCGGGTGGCAGGTAACTAACTATTTCCGCTAAACCACTTCTATATACACATATTTAAATGAAATTGACACCACTAAAAGAAAATTAGATGATATATATACGGCGATTGTTACAAAAAATATTTTTTGAAGTTTTTTTTTTTTTTTCAGATGGAATCCCTCTTTAAAATTCTTAAACTATCACATCTATTTTAAAATCTTAAAAATATCTCCAAAAGCTGCTTTACAATATTTTATGAATTATTTTTATCCATAAAAACACTATTTAGTGTTTTAAAACTACTACATAGTGTTATTTCAATGTAGTATTTTTGTTTCAAAATTATTGTGACATCAAAAACCTTATATAGTATTTTTTAAACAAAACACTATATCTTGTTTTAAAAAAAATTACTAGATAGTATTTTTAAAACACTACTATTTAATATTTCATGAATAAAAATCAACCCGCAAAACACTGTAAATAATTGGTAAATTTTTTTATATATGTATATATATGTATAAAGCATTTTAAATATTATTTTGGAAAATATGATAATTGGATTTAATGAGAAAAGAAAATTGCTACACTCGTAGTGTGTCTTCTTCGAACCATTTTTGTGATGCAACGTTTTATTTTTCTCAGGTTCTATACGGAAATGGCTATCCAAGGTTCTTCATTTACTGGACGGTATGGCCTCTCTCCTCTCTTGCCATCCCGATTGACTTAGAGATTCCTTATATCCTCCTCAAATATCGTAGGCCGATGCGTATCAGTCCACGGGTTGCTATGACCTAACGTGCCCTGGTTTCGTCCAAACCAACAACGATATCGTTGTCGGAGGTTCCATCAATCCAACATCGACTTACGATGGCGAGCAATCCGAAATGAAGCTGCTGGTTTGGAAGGTAATTGAATTATATTCACTCGTCTCACGATTGTAAATTCATTTCCACGAAAAGATTATATCTGAGATTTATCGCATGAACCCTCCTTCGACGATCAAATCAGTGTTTATTCGTTCGCTATGGACGAAATGCATGAGGGCTTCGGCTTAAGCGCTATTTGATGGTGCAACAGGATCACAAGGATGGGAACTGGTGGCTGGAGTGGGACTCCACCGTGGTCGGCTACTGGCCGTCGTCCTTGTTCAGCCACCTCGCGGACAACGCAACCTCGGTGCAGTTCGGCGGCGAGATCGTCAACAACGGCCCTTCCGGCGTCCACACCGGAACCCAGATGGGCAGCGGATACTTCCCGGAGGAAGGATACGGCAGAGCTGCTTACACTCGTAACCTACAGTTGGTGGACGCCACCAACACCCTCGTCCCGGTGCAGAGCCTCAGCCTCACCGCCGGAAAGCCCAACTGCTACAACATAACCACAGGCGTCAACAGTGACTGGGGAACGCACTTCTTCTTCGGAGGCCCGGGAAGGAGCGATGTGTGCCCTTGAGCAACCGGAGTAACTCCTCTCTCATCTACTGCTTTCTTCTCCGATGGTCGCGCCTGTGTCTTTGTGTGGAATAATGGTGGTCTTTGTTTTGTGTTTGAGAGATCAAATAATGGTTACCTCCCATTCTTTCTTCTTCATTAAAAACTGAACCTTTTGGTCAGAAAAGAAAATTGTGTCAAACTGAGCTCAGTTTAGCTTCCCTGAAAGATCTTTCAGATGGCTGCTTCAAGAGTGTGGATGGTTGGATTCAGTCAGATTTGAAAGGCTGACACGGTTGAAGAACTCTTAACCACCATCTCACGCCGACCATCTTTCAGCTCACAAGCCTCCTCTGTTTCTGAAAGATGAATGAATCAACTAGATTAGACCCTTCAACCAACGATCGAGGCCTTTTCTAGCCACGACGCAACCTAACTGGTTCTTTAGAATCTTTCCCTCTGTTATATATATACTTCAGAAACAAAGATTACGAGTAACCCTTCAGCTGGTGAAAGATCGGTTTTGCAGAGACTTGAACTTTGTTTCGAAATCATTGACTTAAAAAGGAAAAGAAAAGAAAAAGAGAGAGAAACATGACCAGTTTGCATAAGAATGGATCGAAGAATCTTCCGTCACAAGATGGACATCAGACGCCATGTTCGTAATCGTCGGTAGCTGAGAGTTCATTGCAGAAAAAGCAACGAGTGAGAACCGTGGTGAGCTGACGTGTTGCACCATTATTTGGCTCAGCGGTAGGAAGATACCAACGCAGAAGCGCAACATGCTGGTTTCGGGCATGGAAAGGCGGTTGAAAACTGCCGTCGGCGGCAAGGGGGAGGGAGGCGGAGAGGAAGCAGGGGAAGTGGCCAAGAATAATCGGTCAACGGTATCCGTAACCTGTTGGGGATAGAGGAACAAAAAAATAACAGAATACTACGATACAAATAAAAAAATCATTTATATTAAAAAAAATAATATAATATTAAAAATAATAGGATTCACAAGAACATTTATAAGATATTTCTAAGGTCTTATTTATAGGGTAACCATCGTATAACTACTAAATCATGATTGAGATAGTTATTAAAATCATCCTATAACTAAGGTAGTTATTGAGATCACTCTATAACTACTAGATCATGATAATTACCTAGATCATGATTACTATCTAGATAACTATGAATCAAATCTTAACATAATCTTCGCAACAAGCAGATTGTGAGATCGAGCTCCTAAAACTATATGATTTTTAACAAAAAAATATAAAGAGGAAGAAAATAAAAAGTAAAACAAAGAAAGATTATGTATTATAATCAACGCTTTTAGTGAGTCTTACAAGGATGCATCGTCTTAGAGAGAGAAAATACGGGAGGAGTTAGACAGACACAAAAGGAAGCATGAGCTAAAAGCGTAGGTTAGAAAATATTCTCTGGCATCAACCTTTCACGAACACGCTAAGATCTTTACTTTCTTTCTAAAGTAGCAGCCTAACCAAATAACTTGCGCTACTCCTAGTGGTTTTGATAGCGACGACATTATATGTAATGGCTTATCCTTTCAAGTGACACTTGAGTGATTGGAAATGGCAAACAAGGCCATGTGAAACACAACCTTAGTGTAGATTTAGCAGAAGAATGCAAGAGGGATCTCCACTTAGCTGAAGTGGTGGTCCAAATAGAAATTGGCATTGACTTCGTCCAAATAGAAATGGTGAATCTGCCGTGGAAAACGTGTAGAAAGAGAGGAGGCAGCCTTGGTGATCGGTTCTTATATAAGAACATGGCCACAGGAAGAAGACGAGCAACCCGAGAGCTGTCATGGCTTCTAACGGATGCAGGCCCTCTCTTCCCATCCATGCCATCGTCTCTCTTGTGCTTCTGCTGCTTTCTGCCACTGCTACCTGTCTCCCGGCTTCAGCAGCGAACAGCCCGAAGCAGTCGAACAAGCCTTCTCTGAAGACAGTGCAGGTACTTAATCCTCTCGTCCTTCTTCTTCTTCTTTTTCGGTGGGGAGCATAGTAAGCCTGTTTCTGCTGTTCTCACAGAGTCCAGATGGCGATCTCATCGACTGCGTTCCCTCTCATCTCCAACCGGCATTCGATCATCCCAAGCTCAAAGGACTGAAACCCTTGGTAACCGACACGCACATTCAAGCACGTAAATAGTAATCACATGCATGCACCTTAGGGTTTCATCAACTCTTCCTGCTTCTCAAACGTTTACACAGGAACCGCCTGTGAGACCCCAAGGCCGCAGGGCCAAGTCCATGGCCGGTAGCATCACCCAGTTGTGGACAGCCTCCGGGGAGACGTGCCCACAGGGAACAGTTCCGATTAGAAGAACCACGGAAGAAGAGGCTCTGCGAGTGAGGAAGCATGAGAGGAAGCTTGTCGAGGGTGCAGGAGAAAGTCCCTTCACTAATCATGAGGTTAGAATGGTCGGTGTATTGGTCGTTAATCAAAAACTAATATTAGGAGGAATCTTTGAGGAATCAAAAACTTATATATATATGTGTGTGACAGTATGCAGTTGGGACGGTGAAAGATGGAAACTTGTACTACGGTGTAGAAGCCACCTACAACGTGTGGGCGCCGGCGGTGGCCAACACCGACGAGTTCAGCTTATCACAGTTTTGGCTCTCCTCCGGCACTTACCCCAACGACCTCAACACCATCGAAGTCGGATGGCAGGTAATGTATCATAGAAGATGGTGAGACATAGAGATCATAAGGTCGAGTGATGATGAATAAAAATATTTCAATTTACTGCTCTCTTTTCAGTTTAATTAGAATACGCTTTGGTCGAGTAAACACACAAACAAAAGTGCTTTAGAGAAAACGTACAAGTTAAAATAAACGTTATTTTCTCCCTTTAATGTTGGATTTCATGAGAAAGGAAATTGCTATATTCATTGTGTCTTTCTTCTTCGATCCATTTTGTGACGCAACCTATAATATTTCCCTTGTTTTATTTTTCTCAGGTTCTATACGGACAGAGCTATCCAAGATTCTTCATTTATTGGACGGTATGGACTCCTCCATGCCCTCCCAAGTGAAACTGAGATCAATTTAGAGACGTCTTATTGTGTATGCCATGTCCTCAAATATTGTAGGCCGATGCATATAAGTCCACGGGTTGCTATGACCTAGAGTGCGCTGGTTTCGTCCAAACCGACAACAATATCGTCCTCGGAGGCTCCATCAGTCCAACATCAACTTACAACGGAAAGCAAATCGAAGTGGAGATACTAGTTTGGAAGGTATTTAAATTATATTGACTCATCACAGTAGTGTATGCGTCGAATTTGATCGTCATTTTGTTTCGATGAGATTGATCTGATCGTATCAGTGTATAAAAAATTGACGAGAGAAAAATTATCCGAAGATGAAGATTTCGTTTAAGATTTATTTGATAGAACAGTGAAGTCAGTGTTTATTCGTTCATTACAGACGAAGAAGTGTAATTAGCCTGAGGGCTTCGGTTTAAACATGATGAGTTGATGGTGCGACAGGATCCAAAGGATGGGAATTGGTGGCTGGAGTGGGACTCCACCGTGGTCGGCTACTGGCCGTCGTCCTTGTTCAGCCTCCTCGCGGACAACGCAACCTCGGTGCAGTTCGGCGGCGAGATCGTCAACAAAGGCCATTCCGGCGTCCACACCACCACCCGGATGGGCAGCGGACACTTCCCGGAGGAAGGCTACCGCAGAGCTGCTTACACTCGTAACCTACAAGTGGTGGACGCCACCAACACCCTCGTCCCGGTGAAGAGCCTCAGCCTCACTGCCGAAAGGCCCAACTGCTACAACATAACCAAAGGCGTCAACAGTGACTGGGGGATGCACTTCTTCTTTGGAGGCCCGGGAAGGAGCGATGTGTGCCCTTGAGCAACCGGAGCATCTCCTCACTCATTCACTGCTCTTTCTTTGATGGTTGCGCCTGTGTCTTTGTGTGCAATAACGGTGGTCTTTGTTGTATTTGCTAGCAGATCATCAGTAATAAATGCGTTATCTCATTAGAGCAATTCTAATTATTTGATCATCAACCCATACTACCGTCTACAAAGCTCGATGATTCAGATCATCAACCGATAATTTCATGAAGCTGTCCTCTAAGACATAACTATCGAGTAAATGTCAATAATTATCTAAACCTTATTTACATAGAGATTTTTTTTCCATTCAAATAGTTTTTTTTTCTACTAACTTAAATATCAGAAAAATCGTTATCACATATGCCGTCGGTCGAACCCTTTTGTCCAGTCTTACAACGAGATTTATTTTGACTAGGTTGATATCCATGATATATATCAACACACCAATTTAGAAAGAGTCGTGACAATTTATATAGCAAGAGCTATAGAAATATATTTTCTCAGTATTATTGAGATTTTTTATTTTAAACAAAAAAAAGCCCTATTGCATGCACTAAGACTTCTATTATTAAGCTTTGTGAATGGCAATATTTGCAGATGAATGACACGTAGCTAAAAGAAAGGAAAAGGAGGGGACAATATAGCTTCGAATCCTACCAAGTTAGAGCATTTCTGGGTCATAATTATTGACTGTTTGGTCAACTATTCCAAGCTGAAGTAAAAGAAAAAAAAATCTTTTTTGTTCACTGTTCGGTGGGTATAGAATCTAATGTTACAGAGGAGAGGTGCAGCAACTGCAATGAAATCTTGTACTTGTGCCTCTAATGAGTGAGGACCATTTATCCTGTCATCTATGCACCTTTTCGTATGCTGCATTGGTGGTTTATGGGTCATGCACATGATCGAAAGGAAATTCTCAAGACAAAGATAAAAGGAGGGGTTCATGGAAGTAGCACTCTCCATTGCTGGGATCCACTACAGCAAGCTGAGGTCCCCCAGTTGATGCACTCACAACAGTAGATTGTTAGCCAACATCATGTTCTTCCATTCACAACTACAATAAATACAATTTATTGCCGATGGGCTCAGTCAAATATATATATAAAACATTGTAAACTGCTTTGTTCGAATCTCCTCTGAGCAAAAAGTAAACAGAGGATGGTGGACATCTGCGGTGAAGTGGCTTTAGTTTACTGTTGAGAATGATCAGGAATCAAAGCACAACACCTGGGAAGCTGAGACATGGAGAATGAGAGATAAGGAATTGGCTGCTCCTGGAACAGCAGAATGAATGAGAGGAACCACAGGTGCACAAACGAGGGTGAAAAGAAGAGTAGAAAGGCAAAAGATTGAATGCTTGGCCTCCTTTTCTCTGCCCACCTATAAAATCCATCATGTCAGAGGCAAGGAAAACCAAAGAGAGAGAAAGAAAGAACAGACCTATTGATTACTACTCCTCCAGCCTACACCCACATGGATGGAGTTCTATAATAACAGCTGCTGACCCAACCGTCCTTTCTTGTTATTACCTCAAGCCGGAGAAATATGCCGATCAGACTTGGCCATTCCACACCCTGAAGCTCGGCAGAAGAGAGGGGAGGGGGACAGGATATAAATAAGGAGAGCTGTTCAGAGACAGTGTAGTAAATTCCGCGAATACCTAATCTGTCTCTCAGAGAGGTGGGGGGAGAGGGAGAGGTGCAAGCTGTGTTTCTATGGGATAACACGAAGGGGCCACTACAAGAAGACAGCACACAATCGTTAGGGTACACACGATGGCTTCTAGCGGCCGCGGACCTTTCTCAATCCATGTGATGGTCGTCGTTCTTGTGCTCCTTCAGCTGCTTGCTGCCGGTGCTCCTGTCGTCTCGGAGTCAGCAGCGAACAACACGTTGCGTCCTGGCGAAGAGCTTCCCAAGTATCGGAGGATAAGAGCGCATCTTAAGAGGCTCAACAGGCCTTCTCTCAAGACAATTCAGGCACTCCCTGAGCCACTACTTCTTTCCTTCTTCTTAGCGGGGTACAATAAGCTTGGCTTTTGCTGGCTGCACAGAGTCCGGATGGCTGATCTTATAGACTGTGTTCCCTCACACCTCCAACCGGCATTCGATCATCCCATGCTGAAAGGATCGAAAACCTTTGGTACTACTCCTTCCAGCCTACACCCACATGGATGGAGTTCTATAATAACAGCTGCTGACCAACCCGTCCTTTCTTGTTATTACCTCAAGCCGGAGAAATATGCCGATCAGAACTTGGCCATTCCACACCCTGAAGCTCGGCAGAAGAGAGGGGAGGGGGGACAGGATATAAATAAGGGAGAGCTGTTCAGAGACAGTGTAGTAAATTCCGCGAATACCTAATCTGGTCTCTCAGAGAGGTGGGGGGAGAGGGAGAGGTGCAAGCTGTGTTTCTATGGGGATACAACACGAAGGGGGCCAATCTGACGGCGCAGGAAGAAGACAAGCACACCAACTCAGTTAGATACGGACAGCTGATATAGAAGAAGGATCTCAGTGCTCCAAAATCCCACACAGATGGCTTCTAGCGGCCGCGGACCTTTCTCAATCCATGTGATGGTCGTCGTTCTTGTGCTCCTTCAGCTGCTTGCTGCCGGTGCTCCTGTCGTCTCGGAGTCAGCAGCGAACAACACGTTGCGTCCTGGCGAAGAGCTTCCCAAGTATCGGAGGATAAGAGCGCATCTTAAGAGGCTCAACAGGCCTTCTCTCAAGACAATTCAGGCACTCCCTGATCCACTACTTCTTTCCTTCTTCTTAGCGGGGTACAATAAGCTTGGCTTTTGCTGGCTGCACAGAGTCCGGATGGCGATCTTATAGACTGTGTTCCCTCACACCTCCAACCGGCATTCGATCATCCCATGCTGAAAGGATCGAAACCTTTGGTATCGGCAATTTTCTCTAACATATACATATCTCTGAACACTTTACAGCGATTGCATATCATGTTTTCCTCACGATGTAGGTTCAAATGTTTGCAGGATCCACCGGAGAGACCCAAAGGCCATAAAGCCGGTGTCCTGACCGACGACGACATCCAGTTATGGAGAACATCGGGAGAGACATGCCCAGAAGGAACGGTTCCGATCCGAAGAACCAAGGAAGAAGACATTCTGCGAGCCAGCCCTGCAAGAAGATTCGGAAGAAAGCCAGTCTCAAGAACACGGAGAGATTCCGAGGGCAGTGGACATGAGGTGAGTTCGGGACTTTTGATGCTCAAAAGTAAACATCTTTTTACTAGGATGGAAAGCAATAGAAGTAGAACGATACAACTAAGATGGACATCCGGCGGACCGATGGCCAAAATACGCATCATGTCCTCCCTACCAATCCGCTGCCACATCATAAATAAGATATTAATGGATTCAACAACTCCTTCGATTAGCTCCTTTTCATTTTCTTTTTTGCTTTTATGAGCATTGAAAAGAGCTCACCTACTTGATTAAAAGCTGAGGGCTTGACATTTTCTTTCACCATTTCTGCAAACTCCTCCATAACGATTACAACCACAAGAAGAAGATCTACGATTCAACGTAAGATCTAGATGTCCATCTTCCAAGGCCCAACATGTTTAGAGAAAAGCCAGTTGACTTGAGTTCATTATTCTACTGCCCTTACAGTTTGCAGTCCGAGCTTGACTAAGGAAACTGGATCGGCTGCAGTTGTCTGTCGATATTGACTTAAGATGACACACCCACCAACACGAGATCACAAGCTGATTACAGGCTGTTGTGGTTGCAGCATGCTGTAGGGTATGTCGCGGGAGATCAATATTATGGTGCAAAAGCCAGCTTGAATGTGTGGGCACCTCGGGTAGCCAGTTCTTCTGAGTTCAGCTTATCACAGATATGGGTCATCTCCGGATCATTCGGCAGCGATCTGAACACCATCGAAGCTGGATGGCAGGTACTACTAAACGAGTCAAACTCTTCCATCTTTTCTATCCAAGTCAAAGTGTTGCCCTTTCATCCACTTCAATGTATAGGAACTGAAAAGAACCCACAAACCCAACAAAAAGATGTTCGGCTTTAACAGCCTTTTCTGCATTGATATACTATTATTTTCCTCGTAATTTTTTCTTTATTCCATCATTTTCTTTCTTTTCCTGTTTCTCTCAGGTCAGCCCGCAGCTCTATGGAGATAGTTCTCCAAGATTCTTCACTTATTGGACGGTAAGCACTCTTGACCATGAATCTATGAGACACACTGGACTCAAACTATGCAGTATGAACTGAATTCTGTTCTACAGACCGACGCGTACCAAGCAACAGGCTGCTACAACCTCTTGTGCTCGGGCTTCGTCCAAACCAGCAACAGGATTGCTGTTGGAGCTGCAATATCTCCCACCTCGAGGTATAATGGGATGCAGTTCGATATCGGTCTACTAATTTGGAAGGTATGTTGCGTGAACTCAGACCCTATACCAAAACATAGTCCTACATATGCTAGCTAGGCCTGCATTGGATGTATAATTCTTGGAACCGTAGCAAAGATGATAGATTGAGTGTATAGATGAAGGATAGAGTGTAGCTCACAAGTTAGATAGCCACATGGCAGCTGATCTTTTTGAGGGAGTTGATTAGGTCACACTAGTACAAAAGGTGACGATGTTGTCATGGCAAGATACATGCAAAACTAGCAAAGTTAAAAGGGCTGTCCCCCCTTAATGCTGAGAAGATTTGGTGGATGAGATAATTACTGAAGGACTAACCCAGTGGACAAGGAAATATATCTAGAAGTCTTACAATTGACTTTACATTTAGTAATAAAGGTATTATTCATTCCATTGTAAAAGAAAATTTCTGACTTATTTTTGTTGGAAAATGGTGTCTTAAGGACCATGTTCCAATTAGGGTTTCAAGAAAGGAAGATGATTCACTTTATCTTCTTGAAAATCTCATCAAAGGTGGTGGGATTATTAGGTTTTCAAGTTAGGGTTCTCTACATATCTATCCTTTTATATCTTGGAAGTAGTATATTTGTCCCTATAGAATTTAATATAACACTTACATTCTTCAGATGTTTAGATCCTTTTTCATATGGAACTCTCGTTAACAATTGTCAGTAAATTGATTAATTACTAGCAACTGTGGTTAACAATAGCTAATCTAAGTTAAAAATACAAAAAAAATAAATATTCAATATATCTTTTTATTATTCTTATCATTCATTTTATTTTCTTATTTCCTTCATCACATTAGAATTTTCCTTTCCCTTTTTTTTTTTTCATTTGTTTCATTGCGTGTTTGCATCTCTAAAAACAAGAAGGTATTCCAAGAATTATTAGATCTTAAAAGTTACAAACTTAGATCTGATAGGATGCATTATAAAAGAAGTTTAAAACCAAATCAAACTAATATTAACATCGATATGAGTTTTAATGTCAATTGATGAATATTAACTAATATGCCATAACCATAAGTTTTTGCATTAGATATATAACATTTAAACTTAAAGGGATAAATATGAATGTATACATAGAATAATTAAACTAATATTAATGTCGATACGAGATTTAATGTCATTATTTGATGAACAAAAACTAGTATACCGTAACAATAAGTTTTTGTATTTTGCTTTAGGATACATAAAATTTAAACTTCAACGAATAAATACGAAGATTAATAACTTGAATATATTTTATCATCAGGCTACGAACGGAAAAATATATATATTTCGTTAAACCGAGACCAAAAATTCCAAATAAAAAATAAAAATATAATAATTTAAAAGTGTTTTTTATGTGTAGAATCCAAAAGTTTTATATGCATAGAGAATGTTTTAAATTGTCATTTTCTTACACAATAACTCGACACATGGTATTTTATTGTAGTAAATAAATATGGTGTACTTTGTTTTACTTTAATATTTAACCTTGTAGTAATTTTAAGTGCCATCATCCATGCATGCATTTTGCTACCAAAATATGGAGCTCATGATTATTTGTGGAGCCCAATCCCATGTGCTATCCTGCGAATATTTAGGTTGGAAGTGGTTCCAATTGGAACTCACTTTCAATGGTGGATCCCCACACTTGTTTATGAGTCTCATAATTGCAGTCATCTCCCTTCCCATAAGACTTTGAAGTTAACTCTCTAGAGAGAGCTGGTGGTGCACACTGTCAGGGGATTGTGGTGGACCTTCGAGAGGGAACAAAGGATCCCTCGGTGCACTCTTTGGATTCCACAAGCCACTTCTGACTACCTTTACCTTTGAGGATTGGTCTGTGGCTGTCAGATGTCACTTGTTCGTGCATTAAACTTAAATCTTCTTTTGCTTTGAGGACTTCATATCGGATTAGCTAGCAATCTTCAATGCAGCATATCATTTCTATTGTAATGATTTCATCCACAACATGTAGCAGAATCATGAATTATTAGACTGAATGTGTTCAGCAAAGCAGAAGATAAAAATACACTTGATGAGAGAACTCAACAATGATCGACTTCTTTGTGACCAAAACATTCTTGTGAGTAGCTTCTGGCATGGAGATACTATGTTCTCTTTCCGACTTAACGTTTGCATGCCACAAAAACTGCAGGATCCAAAACATGGAAACTGGTGGCTGGAGTTCGGCTCCGGCGTGCTGGTGGGCTACTGGCCGTCCTCCTTGTTCAGTCACCTGGCCGGGCACGCCACCATGGTGCAGTTCGGTGGAGAGATCTTTAACACCCACGCTTCGGGGTTCCACTCCTCCACCCAGATGGGCAGCGGCCACTACGCCCAAGAAGGATTCGGACGAGCAGCTTACTTCCGCAACCTGCAGGTGGTGGACTGGGACAACAGCTTGATCCCGGCGGCCAGCCTCAGAGTCCTCGCCGACCACCCAAACTGCTACGACGTGCAGGCGAGGCTCAACACCGCCTGGGGTAACTACTTTTACTTTGGAGGACCAGGAAGAAGTATCAGATGCCCTTGAGCGATCTCCTTATTCTTTGCCTGAGTGGGTCGATGCTGTTCCTCTTTGTCAACCTAGAACTTCTAGGTTCTTTCCAGAAAGCATATCTTCTTCCCAATGATTCTTCTTTGCCTTCTCACCTGCACAAGTGTATCAGATGCCTGTAAATTCCGAGAAAGGTTAAGGTGAAAGTATACAACCAGTTCTGCACTTAAAACAACTGCGTCCAGTTCAATTCTTTTCCTTGTGATTTAGACTTGCATTTGCATTCCAAACCAAATATATGTCCTTATCTATGTAGTAGAGAAGTCAAGTATGGATCCTACAACATTTATTTACTACACTTAATTCAAACTTCTCCACCAAACTGTCTGCAACAAAATGATAGGAGCGGGCTGTGTATATATATGACAAGAAAACCTCTCATTTCTTGCCACCGCACCAGTTTTATTTACGACACGGTCTATGGTTCATAGCCCGCTGTCATTGCAAGGGCTATGCTTCCCTCCTATTGGTTGTCATTGCAATCTAGCTCACGCCCTTACACTAGCTATACCTCAAGGCAAATGCAACTAAAATGAAGGACAGGACTAAACTTAACATTGACGATTCTTCTTCCTCTTTGCAGGACGGAGAACTTGGTTTTGTGTCGCCTAACTATGTTGGGAGCTTTCTTAGGAGTGAGATATATATGTGTGTTTCAACAAGATAGGCATATAGTGTGAGACTTCAGCTATCAAAGAAGGCCTACTCATCACTTGGGATATAGGATTAGACGATCACATTCGAATACAGACTCTTTCTTCCACACTTTATTGTAAAAGAAGCTGATCTTTTTTCAACGTTATATCGTGAAAGAAGCTGACCCTTCTTGGAATATCCGTCTCATCATTGCCCATATCAAACAAATTCCCTTATATCCTTTTGCACTACTATAGGAATGAAGAGCAACTAATTCATATATCAATCTTCTTTGACACTGATGGAACTTTTAGCATTGAATTGTCTCTGGTTTTAAAGTAATGACCTGTGTCTTTTTCTTTAAATCATAATATAAGTTCTTTAAAAATCTTTTGCAAAAAAAAAAAAATCCTACTGACCATTATTTTGTTTTCCCTTTTTTCAGGGGAAATGAGGAGATGAATCAGTGTGATCATAAAAGTGGGTGTAATTGCTATTAAGTTATCTATTTGTTATAAATCATTATATATATATTCATATATGTATATATATATATATATACATATATGTGTATATATATATATATATGTCGAATCAAACCGGATCTTAATTTTCCGGTCGGGTCGAAACAAGACAACCGGACCGGGGCGAAAGGCAAATGGGGTTTCTTTCTCCCCATATATATATATATATATATATATATATATATATATATATATATATATATATATATATATATACATATATATCGAATCAAACCGGATCTTAATTTTCCGGTCGGGTCGACACAAGACAACCGGACCGGGGCGAAAGGCAAATGGGGTTTCTTTCTCCCGTCTCTGACCCCCGTTCGCTCTACAACTCGAGCCCCATTTAAGCACCTCTGGAGACTCTCTCTCTCTCTGTATCTGTCATAACACAGCGAATCGGTAGGCACTTGTTGTCACCGCGCGAATTCTTCGCCCTTTCGTCGGATTCTTACCCAGAAGCACTCGACGATTATTTTCTGGTTTCCTTTCGTTCTGAGTATATCTTGATCAAAATGCTTACTTTTCGTGTCTTCTGTTCCCCACAGGGAACCAACTTGTCTGCCATAACAGAGCTCAACCACCAGAGCGTGGGCAGCGTGCGTGTTTGTCTCCTCTCTCTAATTCGTTTTCTTTTGTTTAGCATCTTTGTATGTTTATGGTTCAGTGATGCCCTTATCTGGAAAAGTATCCGAAAAATGAAGTTTCTTTGACGTATTTCTTTTGAATCGGTTGATTGCATGACACGGTCGATAGTATGTCTATGCTACTTTTAATTGATGGCGGCGGCAATAGGATCGAAGACAACCTGTGGAGACTATAAAGTTGGGATTTTTATGTCGACTGATAATGTGATATGCGGAATCGTCATTTTCAGTTGTTCTTTTGTTGAAGTGAGGGATTGAGATGTCAGGGATTGTTTGTAAAGCATTATCTGTTGGAAAATAATTCTACTAAGAAATCCAGTGTCATCTGTATTGGTGTAGATAGTGTTATATAAGGCATAAGATGAATGGTTGATAGGGATTGAATCTAATATTGACTTATTAGATCCAAGAGACAAATATGTTGGAACTTGGAATTCTTCCCAGTTTTAGAAGATTCATAGTCTGTCCTTGATCTGCTTGCAATGGATAAAAGTCCTGACTGTAATGAACTCATAACTATAATGAAGGCTTCAAAGGTTCTCACAAGATTGGTGTACTTGATCATAGTTCCGACTTTTTTTTTTCACTCATTCAATTCAGATATTACATAATACACATAGATCTCTTGACTGCACACAAAACACCTTAAACACTAGGATATCTCCTCAGACGTGTGGGCTTGTGTGTGTCTATGTTTTGCATTTGAAGCTCTTGTGGTTTCCAATATATCTATTTCACAAGTAATGCCTTTCTAGGTGTGCATACTGTATTATTTTTATTTTCCTCCATCTCATTCTTCTTAGCTATATGAATTAAAAATCTCTTCTTGATATCCATGTTTTAGAAGTTGGATGCCCGTATATATCAGTTAAGACAAAAGCAAATACTGCATGTAGCACTTATAGGTCAAGTTGTATGACTATCTGATTACAGTTGCTACTTGCATTTGCAACTGAGTGAGGTAGAGGAGCTGATGGCAGGTGCTTGGAAAGGAAGAAGAGGTATAAGAAGGGGTAGGATCTACCTGAACACAATTTGAACTTGCAAACTACTATGCAAGTATGACATACACCATTTTATATCACAAATTCGCTTGTAACATAAAGGAGTTTAGTTGCACATATACATGCCACAAGTGACTTACTTGCATGCAATCAAATATGAAATGTGGTACTTGCTGCAAAAATATTTCTTACTCATGGGCAATCCAATGCCCTGTGCATCAAGGTGATATTCCAGCTTTTGGTTGATTCTCAAAACATTTTGTGCCAAGAGGACATTGGTTCAAATGCTTTGACCCTTTATAAATGCAGCTTGAGCTCCATTTACTGACTGCTTCCATGTTCTTTTGCAGATTGTTTGTGATGATCCCTATGGCACATTTACAGAACACATTGGAACAAGCGATGGGCGTAAAATCTGCAAAAGTTAATGGGATGTGGTAGATATAGAAGAGATCTTAATGGAAGTCTGGTGTAGCTTCAGTGAATATAACTTTAGTGAGGCCCTCAATAGCAGGTCAAGCTAAACCCTGAAGAAGCCATCTGGGATTGGGGCTGTCCCTTTTGATTGCAAATAAGACCTCTTTAGCTTAAAGGGGAATAACATCTGTACTAAGCTAATGTCTTACCTCTTCATAAATGACAGAATCAGCTTGAGCTCTTGGAAGAAACCTGAATGCCAAGCAAATTTTGGTAGAAAGAGATACACTCTACGGCTACATTTGCCTCATCGGTTAGCTCGACTCCTCAAGAGTGAACATGAAAGTATTATAGTGTCTCTTATTACCTTAATAGAGGTAATTATTATTTTCCAGATGTAACCAATGGATTCTAAACTTCTGCCTAATTGTGCTCACTTTGGCATACAGAGAAGAGTGTATTTGTGTTAATCATTTTTGTCCCTTTGATTACAACTCAATATTGTCAGGTATTATGCCGTTTCTACTATAGTGGAACCATCTCTGTTTTTTCCCTGTTTGACCTGTTAAATATATTTGACTACTTGTTAGTGCCAAGTGTTTTGAAGCTATGATTCAGCTTCCTAAGCTTTTGGGTTATCTAAAACAGTTTGGTGTCCTGTGTATCCTCATCATTCCAATAATCTAAAAATTTTGAAAGAAATTTAGTTTCAGAATCACATGAACAAAAATCCATGATCAATTGACTAATTTATACCCTGCTTCCTATACTTCAGATCAGTAGCAGACTGTTTATTTGACCATGTATGCTTTCAGCTCCTGTACTACTTTAAACAAACCTTTGAACTGTTGATAAAAGTGTAATTTCCTGATCCAAGTTCATCAGCCTGAGAATTCAGTTGTAATCCCCATTATGATCACAGGAACATTGCATAAGATAGTGATAAAGTCAGCCATACTGGTTCTCTTGGATTTGGTGTGAGTTCCATGGGCAACAATCACAACATATAACTAGGAGCTGAATGCTTAAAACTTGGAATTGGATCTACATAGGGTGATCTTGTTAAACTAATCAAGATCTGAATGACATCTATCTCTCAGTTGTTGGTAGGTAAATACATAATGTTTGAGAGTTGAACTTCGAACTAATAAGGTTGAAGAGAACTTGCATCCATAGCTGTAAAGAGTATCTGCAAGCCTTAAACATGACAAGTTTCTATCCATACAAAACTTGATTATAGTATTGTTTTAGCAATGAAAGCCATGGATGAGGATCATGTATGAAATTTCTATTTATTTCCATCCAGTAAAGCACTGCTACATAACAAGTATATGGATGGGCAACTTGGTCTTCTCTGATGCTTAACACAGTGATGGAGGTTGCAGCTTGTGATGGACCACCTGGAGCTGAAGGCACGAAAGACCAAAGAAGAGCATCTCTTTCCATGGGACAAAGGGGACAAGGCATGAAAAGAACCACTGAACTGGGGTTGATGGATGGAGGAAGACAAGTGGCACTACAGAGCCTCTACTTAATCTTATCATTCTCAGATCATGATCTCTTCTTCTTGGAAAGGAAGCCTCCCTGTTGTTGGTCACAGGGACCATGAGACGACGACGACACTACTACGGAATGGAAGGCAACAGGCAGGTTCGTAGATTCTTCTTCTACTTTAAGCACAGAAGAGGAACAAAGACTTGCTACCAAATTATTAGTAAAGTTCATGGCACTAAAAACGTTAGTCTCAGCATGTCTAACAAATAACAGTTGTATCAGTTTTAGATTGATGACAAAAACAAC
Organism: Musa balbisiana; assembly: GCA_004837865.1. Classification (NCBI taxonomy): domain Eukaryota; kingdom Viridiplantae; phylum Streptophyta; class Magnoliopsida; order Zingiberales; family Musaceae; genus Musa; species Musa balbisiana. The sequence continues at coordinate 3,293,547 of CM017191.1, read as the reverse complement.
AGAAGTAACAGCAACAGTAATGACATGATGATCATATTAGTCTAGCTTAATAGTTTTCTTTGTTATCAATAAAAACCATGCTTTCGTGTATGATATAATCAAATAAAGTAGTGAAAAGATAATAAGAATCCTTATGCTAAAGCAAAATGGAAGCTCGAATATAGTCAATCATGCTCTAAGCTTGTAGAAAGTTAATAATGGATAACAACTAGCAAACAAGATCTTCCTGATCTGTTTATCTCAGTGACTCTTGTATCAAGGTACATTCCTGCTCTTTGTTTTAGCTTCCACCTTTCTTTCATGCTAAGGTCAACAACTAATCCATCTGCTTATAACCATGTCTATCTTCACAATAATGATAGACACCACTTAAGCACAGTTTACAATGTTTATTTCCCTTCTGCTATAATGATTACAGTGAGGACCTAGACTGAAAGACTTGTTTTGACTGTTTGACACTTGAGCTGCACGATTAATTTCTTGAGGAAATCGAAGGAATAGAGTGCTGGTCATGATTAACAGATCAAAAAAATACTTAGCCAGCATAATGAAGGATGATTCGATTGACATTAAATGCACAGTGAGAGTTCAGCAGCTTTGTGGAAATCCAATTCAAACTTGGTGACTTAGTGAGGAACAAACAAACAGAGCTGCAGATCTCACTACTGCAAGTGCATGAGGCATTAACTAGCAACATCCCTGTATTTGTCCTTATGTGTCTCAATCTTAAGTTAGATCATAGTGTCATTGCAAGTGTTGAACTAAGGAGGAATACATGCATTACAACAGATCAGCTTCAATGGATAAAAATATAGAAATCCATATATATAGATGTAGCCATAAGTAGCTATGGAAGATCAATGAGATGTTAACAATGTGAGTTGGTAGACAACCATGCAACTTAGAAATAGGACAAGTATATCTTCCACCTCAAAATAGGCCACAAGCCCTATCCAAGGCAATATAAAACAATGTCTTGCCTTTGTTTTTCATATGGTAGTTTCCTTTAGTTCTGGTTTCTGTAACTTCAAAGAGGAGCTAGCCAATATGATGTTCCTTCTCACAAAGAAGGAACATACAAAAGCAGCTATATAATGATTTTCTGACGGAAAATGGACTAGCATACGTACTAACTGTTTCTGGCACATCTGTAGGTTTTATGTGATCAAATCACAAAATGGTCCTTTGGCATGCTCAGCCAGATTTGCCGATTGATGTGGTATCGGCATATTATGTGTACTGAAACAAGGTAGAGAATAAAAAATGTTGATCTTGCATATAATTATTTTTTTTTGGAAATATAACTAGTTTAATTGTGTATGTGGTTGTGGTTTTCAAAGAAATCTTCCGTTGATTTCTTATGCCACCATAAATCCAACTAATTGCAACTATGTGACACAATATCTAGAGAATGATATCTAGGCCAGCACAATAATTACTTGAAAATATTTTATGGTGGTTAGCCAGAGCTTAGATAAACACCAAGATCAGGTCATTTCTGACATGAACATCTATGTTTAGAACAGGGTGACAGTTTGCGACCATGGCATATGTTCATATCCACAGAAAAATTCTTAGGTAAGGGAACCATTCATTTCAAGAAGATGTTGTAGCAGTCAGTGTGTGGAGACTGAGACTAGTCTAATTGTTGTACAAGACTGTCAAAGAATGTTCATTTACTTTCTAAGTTGAATGAAGTACCAAATACTGATTCAGAGGAACTTGTGGTGCAACTTTATTATTTCATTTTTTTTTCTTTTTTTGTTTGACAAAAAGTGATACAGTTTAATGAAGCTTCATAATCATCCCAGCTAGTGAAAATGTCATTTCCCAACTAGCCTAAAGCTTTGTCTTTTACTACCATCACTCCTATTTCAAGTCTCTCAACTCTTGCTAGCCTCTTGAAATTTTCTTTTCTCCATGTTCCTGCCACTGAAGGTGTCATAAACCTTGATGCAAGAGCATCAGAGACTTGCGTAAGAGTCAATTGATTGCTTCATCTTCCTGTGACTCTGTCTGTTCTCTCTCTCTCTCTCTCTCACCTCTTCATCCGACTTCAAACTTAAGCATATTGTGTTCACTTAAATCCTTTGTTTTCAGCCTTTTAAATCCTCCAACCTCCTCAGACCTCTCGACATCCAGGGGCTCATCCAGAGATACTGAGACGGCATTAATTGCAGTCTCAAGCAGAAGCCAAGGAAAGGCTTGTGGTCTCCCGAAGAAGATGAGAAGCTTTATAATCATATCATTAGATGTGGAGTTGGATGTTGGAGTTCTGTGCCAAAATGAGCAGACTTGTTTCAGCTGTTCCTTATTGCTCAACTTTTTCCTTCTCTACACTTCGATTTCCTCGATATAGCTCAGAGTCTTCTTTTCTTAATTATTACAGGACAGCAGTGCTGTGGGAAGAGTTGCAGGTTCAGGTGGCGAATTACCCGAGACCAGACCTCAAGAGAGGCAGTTTCTCTCAGCAAGAAGAGTCAATTATAAACCTGCATGAAATTTTGGGCAACTGGCGGCTACCGAGCTTGAAGGGAATCTCTTGACCAGCTCGAAGTGCCGAACACTCTCATGTTTTGTGACTACTGGTGGTCCAAAATTGCATCACAATTGCCCGGAAGAACATATACTGAGATCAAGAACTTTTGAAACTCATGTCTCAAGACAACTCAGACAAAGGGGAATCGACCCGAACACCCACAAGCCACTGAGTGATGGTGAAGAAGCACAAGTGGCGGTGGCCGGAAGAACACATTGCTCGTGTGCTGGTGCTGCTTTTGAGCAGTGACCTTTGAAGACAGTCTTCGACGCCTTCCCACTGATGGAAGCACAGGCATTGCTTGGATTCAGTAGGGAATACTGTTGACATCTACGGCCAATTGCACCAGACTTTTAATCTACTTGGACAGAATGAAGGTTTAGCCAACTCAGGTTTGTTGGATCATAGCAGTGTGTTGGATGCTTCAGAGAACTTTGGACATGGGGAAGGCTCGAGCAGCAGCAACAGCAACTGGATCTGCCATGGTATGTGGATCAATTGGGCGTGTGACTCGAGAATACAAGTGTGATACTTGTCTTCGTGTGAGTATGTAGTGTAGTGATCAATGTAAGTCCTACTTCTTCTTCTTCCAAATTCCTTCATGAAAGAAACCATTAATGCTTACTACTATCTGTCAGATTCTTCCAACCATGGCAGTTGTATCACTCTCATCAACTTCTCTGGTATCCATTCAACTCAAGCTGTTCAAGTTGTGCGCTAACATCAACAACAAATATGATCCGACTTTGTGGTCATTAGACATGGAATTAATCTTTGCTGGATATAATCCAATCTCCCTAGTCACTCAGTTAATACGGGAGAAATCATTAGCTAATACCCAATTGTATGTAACCTCAAATTTAAACTTCAAGACCAAACGTCTGTTAACAGGAAGGAGACGAACAGTTATTTTCTTACAAGATGTAGACAATAACAAAAACACAACACGAGGAACAAACGGTGAAGTTTACGACTACAATGTCAGTTGATCTACTCCTAGTGGTGGCCGGGCAGCTTCTCCTTGATCTTCTCCATCAATCCCTTCTTCTCGTGCTGTTCTCCAGTGCCAGTGCCGGTCTCCGGCTCCTTGTGCCCCTTCTCGCTCTTGTGCCCACCACCCGGCAGCTTCTCCGTGACCTTCTCCTTCAATCCCTTCTTCCTCCTCCTCCGGCCCCCTTGCCCATCGTCCTCAGACTGCCAATATCATGTTAATCCACGGCCTCAACCAACGCAAGCAAGTAAAGCAGGAATTCTTCTCATCTTTACTCTGCTTTCTCCGCCTTAGAATGAAAGGTGCATGCCACTTCGATAGAATCAGTGTAGAGAAGAGGTGGGCTTACCGAGCTGGAGCTGCCGGAGCGGTGAAGACCACCGGTGCCGCTACAGTGGTGCTGCTCCTTGGTGGCGGCGCCGGCGCCAATTCCATACCCTTGGTTCACCGGCAGCGGGTTGCCGTACTCGTCCGTGCGGATTGGGTTGCCGTACTCGTCCCTCGAATACTCCATTCCCTTCCTCTCCTATCTTCTCTCCTCGGTCGTAAGCTTCCGTTCCTCTTCTTCGGTGTGTGCTCGCTCGACATGAGAAGAAGGCGGCGAACGATGCGGGGGATATATAGATCCGCGGGCGCGACGTGGATCACCAGCCGAGGGCACACGTGCGTCAGCGGGGGGTGCGGCGAGGTGATGCAGTTGGGTGCAGGATGTTGACACGTGTGAGAGATGGCTTCGTGGAGAGGGTGACGTCCATCTCTGGACATGCATGCAAAGTGGTCATGGCACGTGGCCGCGCATTGCATGGTCGAGAAGATTCTAATTATATATTTCAGACGGCTCCTTATAAATAAAAAAATCATAGATTTAAAAATCGATACGATAAAATTAAATAAATATACTAACAAAAAAATATGTTCATTATTTATGCTGGAATAGAAGGAATAAATAGAATATAAAATTAGATAATGAGCATGAAACGAGTCGGTCGAGAGAGAAACAATTCTATCGTCGACGATCATAGCGTAAACTCGAATAATTGATTGATCTGACGGTCCAGAAAGAAACGATAGTATTCGATTAGAACATGGCCCACCCACAAGTGGTGGGGTTTGTGGACTCCCATCCGATCTCGGTCATCGTCGCCGTCGAGCTTTTCATATGATCACGGTCGACTCTCTCTACTGCAACCACACGGTGGCGCATCGATCCACCACCCTTTTTGCCTTGCTTCTACCGAAGAACAACACCACAGTGTCTGTCTGTGTAGATTCTTGACACGCATTCAGATCTTAGTAAAGTGAATGACGGATGAGATCTGCTTCTTTTTATATGCTGCGTAGATTCTTACTTCTGAAACACCACTAAGTTTTCCCACTTATTTGACTTTTATCTAATCATCGATCTTTTTTATGCAGCAGTAGAAAAGGCCTTTCACCGCATAGATTTCGAGTGTTACAGTCTGCATTTGTTGTTATGTATTGAGTGCACGGGCTTGTGAGTGTGCCATCGGATACCACCGAGGTGTGCAGTGAGCAAGTGGGGAAGGGCAGACATCAGCAACAATGATGGACTGATGTTTATATGCACGGTAGGAATGCAAGACAACCTTTTCTTTCAGCTCATTGATTGAGAATTGTTGATGCTTCACCCACCCTGGTGATAAAAAGAATAGAAGATAAGAACAATTATTGAAGAAGCTTTATTAAAAAGGTGAAGTAGCTTGAATACATTAACATGTTCCTCTCCTATTTATACAGATATACACAGATATACAGATTAGGAGGGAGGATTTTCCTCAACAGAATAGAGGATTTTCCTCAACAGAATAGATAAGATTTCCTCATACAGTTGGGGAAATCTTATCTTCTATCATGCCCCCGCAAGATGGTGCTCCTGAATACCAATCTTGGATCGATGCAAAGAATGGTTTACGAACGAGATGCTTTGTGAGTAGGGCAAGAGCATATCGCTGCTGCTGTTGTTGTTGCTGCGGCTACGACGGCGATGGCTGCGGTTGCGATGGCAACGACGGTTGCGATTGCGATGGCGATAGCTGCAACGGCCACAACTGCGATGACGACGGCGATGGCTGTGGTTGCGATTGCGACTACGGTAGTTGCAATGGCCACAACTGCGACTGCGACGGCGACGACTGCGGCTGCTGCAGTAGAGGAGGTAGCTGCATTAAAAGAGAAAGCTGCAACGATGCTATAATAGAGGAGAAAGCTGCAATATAGGAGGAAGCTATAGTATAGGAGAAAGCTGTAGCATAGGAGGAAGCTGCAGTAGAGAAGAAAGCTGCAGCGATGCTACAATAGAGGAGAAAGCTGCAATATAGGAGAAAGCTGCAGTAGAGGAGAAAACTACAGTAGAGGAGAAAGCTGCAGTAGAGGAGAAAGCTGGGGTAGTGCTGGTGAGCACAGCACTTGAGACGCCACAGCAGAAGGTAACAGATGTTGGCGCAGAGTGGCAGTGGAGAAGACAATTGCCATTCGCCAAGGAGGAAAGATTTGTCGCACCAACGACCTGACGATGAAAAAACACCGGTAGAAAGTCTTTTCTTTTGAACGGTGATGAGTCGGCAGCGAGAAGAGAACTTGCTCTAGGCAAGCGGCTCTGATACCATGATAAAAAGAATAGAAGATAAGAACAATTATTGAAGAAGCTTTATTAAAAAGGTGAAGTAGCTTGAATACATTAACATGTTCCTCTCCTATTTATACAGATATACACAGATATACAGATTAGGAGGGAGGATTTTCCTCAACAGAATAGAGGATTTTCCTCAACAGAATAGATAAGATTTCCTCATACAGTTGGGGAAATCTTATCTTCTATCACCTGGGACTAACCATTCAAATCATTTTCTATAGCCTTCGAGTTGCTATCAATGGTCACATCTAGTAAAACCATAGTCACTACCATATATTATAGTTACTGATCAGACACACTTGGCATAAAACTTATAGTCTTGATGGTTAAAAGACACTCACAAAAGGTCACATTACTTTGGGCACTTTGAAGCTCCAAAGGGCTTAAATATCTTGACCGCATTCGACCCAAACACACAAAAGTACAATAGATACCGAGATAGACAAAAGTCGTCCTCACTGACAAGCACAGCTAGCAACAGCAGAGCTACCAGTCCCCCTTTGACAGCAATCCATGGCTTCTTATCTATCAATGCTGAAGCAGGTTGTCTGCTGTTGAAGCCATGATGGGCTGGTTCGTGCACATGGAGCTCCATGGACCGATGAGGAAGCCATTGCCGACGATGGTGTTGCTTCCGTTCAAGAAGAGAAGGATCTCATTGAGGGATTGCAGCCTGTTGGTGAGCTCCATGGTTTGGGTGCGCAGAACGGAGTTGTCGGCCTCCACAGCGAAACACTGCTGCGTGGTGAGGGTGAGGGATGACAGGATCTGGCTGTTCTCCTTCCTCAGCTGGTTCACCTGCGCCGTCAGATCATCCAAATGCTTCTGCTTGCGCATCCTCGACCGCCTCGCGGACTCACGGTTCGATATCATCCGCTTTCGCTTCTTCTGGTCCATCATCAGTGCATGCAGATCCTCTTCGGAGCCCGAGGTCGGGAGCAGCAGGCTGGACCCAGAAGAAGTCCCACTGGGAGAAGCCATGCAAGCTTTTTGCGTCTTTTACAGTAAAAATGAGATCTTTCTCGGCAGTCTTTTTTTATAGAATTTAAGTGCTGCTGCTTCAGGCAAGACAAGATCTTGGGTGGAGATATGCTGAAAGATCAACGCTAGCAAAAAGAAGATAAAGAAGATTGTACTTATATGAGAGAATGGACAGGGCCCGAGTGTTCGGATCTCAGAACAAGCTCGGAGAAGACGTAGAACCAGTAGAGAAAGACCACGGAGAAGGACTGAACAAGATGGGTTCTGTGTCGAATGGTGGAGTTTATCATACACCCAGAGAGAAGGATCTCACTTAGGATAGGCGACATCAATTAGAAACATCAAGAGAAACAGATGCTGCATGTGAAGAAAACAAAAGGAGAGGAGGAGGAGGATTCAGTACAGAAAAAGATCAGAGCTTGCAACTGGGAAGAAGAATCCCTGCAGATTTCAGCAGCAAGGTCGTATTTTTACACCGAGGATCAACCAAAGGCCAGATTTTGAAGAGAATTTTGGCAGAGTCTCCCCTGTAATTAACAGCAGAAGATTTCCCAAAACGACAGCAAATTAGTCAAAGTGGACGCAAAGGACTCGACTTTTGCCCAACACAACTGGAACAGCAGCAAGAACAAAGTATTCAGCTCTTGGGGTTTCGATTTCGGATCGAGAACCCAAGAGAAATTTAAGAAAGCAGGCCACGGAAGAACAGAGCAGCAGAACCTCAAGATAGCCGAGCAAGGAAAAGGAGAGGAGGGGGAAAGGGAATTGGAGCTCAGGGGAAGGGTAGAATATATAGACAAAAATCCAATAAGAAAACTTGGTGTGAGAGAGAGAGAGAGAGAGAGAGAAGAAAAAAGGAAGAGAGAGAGATTGGAATCTTGTGTGCAGTAGTTGAGAGTTGTCGTCCTTCCAATCTGATTCAATCACAGGGTAGAAATGGAGTTTCATACAATTAAAGGACTCCCATCCATATGCTTACAATGCTTTAAACAGTGCTGCATACTGGATAATAGTTTTCTTTCAACCAGAAGGAGGACAAATCCTTCGATCAAATGATTGTTAATGTCCACTAAGACTCTTCCTCTCCCACAGTGCATCTTGGTAAAGGGGAAACAATATAGACAAATAGTGAGATTCCTCAGGTTTTTACCAAAAGCTCCTTTTACAGCAGGGAAGGCAAGTGGGCATCACATAAAGGCATCATAAAGCAACCTCTGGTATATTCTTTCTCCCCTAAAATATTCATTCAGAGACAGAGCTTGGGTTGTCTTCCATTTCAGACCATAGAATTAATTACTCCCTGATACTGTTGACATTTTTAATGGTATGGTGATCATGAGTTGGAGGTTGGAATAATATCTCTGCCCTGTAGATTTAAAGCCAATATAAGAGTAGCTATTTACTCTTTGGGTTAATTTACATCTTTGGTGCTTTGCAGTCATTCCACACAGCTTCAAAACATAACTGGTATCACAATTGCATCTGCTTGCACCACTAAAACTCTTACTTCTTAAAGATGTTCCAGTGATTTTGTGGGATTCAAGAGGAGTAATTGGAAGGATGCTTGGCTTTCATAGCCCAGTAGATGTGCCAAAAACAACAACTGGAAGTTCAGAAACAGAATCAGACCAAATTTTAGCTCATGGTGGCTTTGCACATTGGCTTCAACTATTTGCAAGAGAAAAGGACAGCAATATATGCATTCATTTAGTGCTTTGCAAAAGAAAACACAAAGCTGGGGACAGAGAGTTAGTCACAGCAGTGTGGTGGGGGACTAACATGAAGGAAGACCTTTAACTTGGCTAAATAATACAAGATCTCAAGTTATAAGATAAAAATATATAAATTATGACCTTACTTTTTATGGTACTAAACAAATGAAAGTTAATATGTTATTATCTCTATTTTATGAAGTAAATTATGTTGTAGCTCTAGCAAGATGAAAATTAGTAGTCCATTACTTTTGAGAAAACATATAGTACACCACCTATTACCATATGATCCTTTTCTATCAGTGAGTTTGAGTAATTCGTGTTGACCTTTTTTTTTTATCAGGACATTACATGCTGATTAATCTGTATTAGGATTGGATTATGTCTGAAAACCATCAGATGCCACATCAGCTAGAAAAATAAAAGAAGTTTGAACTTTCATTGGATCCAGTCAAATGACATTTCTTTGTATTTATGATCATAGATTTGGCAAGTTTGAGGCCTGAGTTGTGCATTAAGATTGATGGCTGCTCAATATCATGTTCATTGGCAGTGTCAGTGGTAGATCTACAATGTAATTTAGCATTCAGACTGAAGGGTTAAGTCTCCACTGTCACAAGAAAAAAAAAAAAAAAGGTGCTTGGACAACACTGCTAATGTAAGCTCACATTTTTGGAGAAGCCAAATTAATGGAGACTGATCCTTTTTATCTTGTGCAGAACCTGTCAAAAGCATGCATGTGCTGATGACATTGTTTTATTATCTATCTCAAAAAACCTCTCACAGGTGGGGGTTCTGTATCCATATAAGTCTTTGGAATTTGCATGTAAACTATCAATCTTTGCATCTCAAAGCATACTTTACAGGGTATTTTTCTTTTCCTTTCTAAAGCTCTATTTTCACAAGAGAGCTTGCATCATCTTCTAATTATAAGTTGATCATGATTTTTTCTTTTTTCACTGAAAACCAGCTGAACTTGATGGTGTGAAGGTCAGGTGTTTCCAAGTTAAAAGATACCAGGCTATGCCCCACAAGACAACCATGTGCTTGTGCCTCAGAGGCATGGGGATGGCCTGTTGCCAACTTGTATCACTTGGGATGAGGACAGGAGGTTCTTTGCATTCTATAATTCTTTGAAGCCTGGGTTTTTTTTACAAGTATCAAGTACATAGCCATGCAGACTAATGAATACCATGTACAGCAGAAGGCAATGTTTCTGCTTAGCATGTGGACAGCTGAGTGCAGTATATCATGGAAAATACTATCAGATGATCCTAATTATCGATTATACTGATAACTCAGAGGTGAAGTTTCCTTTTAATTTTATAAAACACAGTATTTTCAAGGACATCTTTTCATAAGACACACTTCTTTGAATTGGTCATCATATACTAAGGAGCAAATACATGTGTGAGAACTGTAGCAACATTTTTTTTTTACTGAGATCTGATTCTAACAGGCTTTATTTGTTCTTATACTATAAGAAGATTGTTGTTTTCTTGTCAAACATGATGAAGTGCTGCCTACAGATCCATGGCACTACTACTCTGTGACCTTTAAGAGCAAAGAAATTTTGTTGTGATGAACACAATAAATTTCTATTGTGAACTTTCAAGAGTATGATTGTTACATAAAGGGCATTATAGACTATAAAAGACAAATAATTTCCTATCGAACTGTTGGTACTGAAGAATTCTTCTCAAGCATTGAGAAGACAGCTTTTGAAGAACTACTACTGTTATTATAAAAAGGATTTTCAAGGACACCTTTATTGTTGATATGACAATAAAAGCATCAATGGCAACAAAAGACAAACAATTTACTATGAAATTGTTGATATTGAATAATAATTCTTCTCAAGCATTAAGAAGACAGCTCTTGATGTTTTATTATTAGTATTATTATTTGCAGCAACCTTGCACTAGTTTTGTCCTTGGTATTACAAAATCCTTCATTAAATTATCCTACATGAGGCAAAGCATACATCACCCACTAAAGGGAACAGTTAGGGAAGGGGATCTCATGAAAGATAGAATCAAAAATTTATTCATACACATGCCAACAAAATGCTCTTCTTATCTTTTTTTAAGAAAAGTCCATCAAAATGTTGAAGATGGAAGTTGCAAAAAAACAATCATTTAAGTTGTTTGGCACTTGGGATGGTAAAGACATCATATGAGATCTTGACTAAGAAGATTGATACCAACCATATCAAGAGTAATGAGTTGCTGATGCTTGAGACCAAAGAGAAGGTTACTGTCTTTTTAATTATTTAAGAATCATCACCTACCTATCCGTATGGAGATTTGGAACCTTAAGCTCATTTTACTCATCTCACATCTGAATTGTCCAACAATATTGATCCTTTTCAACCTCAAACTAAGATGATGAACCCCAGAATGACAAGTGATATGGTTGACATGTGAGATGGAGAGAATGATTAGTAATCTTTTAGTAGGAGGTAATCTGAAAAAATTGGATAATTGGCTGCAGGAGGAAAATTGTGTTAGAGAGAGAGAGAGAGAGAGAGATGGTTAAGTTGATCATCAGATTCAAACCATTACAGTTTCAAGGATAGTCATCCAAGATCATCACCTAACAAAATTATTACAAAGACAAGCACATGATGCTCTGATCAAAGAACATGGTTCTCTTAGTGCCTTCGCTTAAAGCAAAAGAACTGTTTTGGCAAATCATCACTGATGAAGGAAGATTGGTGAACCTTATTATGATCCATGAGAATATGTTCCATGTTCTTGGGAGTAACCTTGTCGGCAATGCCAGCTTTTCTGGTGCTCAATAACATATAATATGTCAGTCCTCTAAGAGATTCCAAATGTGCCTTCTAGACCCCTCTCATTCAGCACTAATATCTTCCTTCTTGGACCCCTCTCATTCACAAAATACTAATGACAGCTTATGACTCCATAGAATGTGAAATATAAAATTAAGAAATAAGATTTGGCAGACACAAAAATCACCATTTACTTGAACTTAATTGCTTGTTTGTTTGGTGGGTGTTCGTTTCTAGTGATCATGTGAAAAAAGACTGCACACAGATGATGACCACCAGCTCAATGCACCTGCATCTCACAAGCATGGATCTTCTTTTATGTGGGTCATCCATTTGATGGTCTGATATGATCAAAAAATCTTGTTATTGCAAAGGAACTTAAAAGGCTAAAGATGTGGCCAATGGGATAATATCCTTTCCACTCTTTCTGTCACAAGGAACAAGCCAGGAGAGAAAGATGAGGACAAGTTTCTCCTCTTTCACTGGTACCTATCTTTTACTTTTCACTTTCTAGGACATGTATGAATGAAAACTTCTCTTATTCAGACAATTAAGTATTCCTCTTTCCTACAAATTCTGGTGTAAACCACAGCAAACTGGTATCTAATTGAAACTAGACTTTGCAGATTGGACAATTCCTAGCAACAATGGTGATGATCCGAATCCTTGAGAAGTTTGGCCACTTGTTCATTAAGGGCCAGAAGGAACAATTATGTAACATCATTCCTCACTTGACCATTGTCACCTGAAAGGTTTGATGCCACACCTCAAAGAAGAAGGGCCTTCCAATCTCCTACCTCGCTAAATATCTTTTGTTAAAGGCATTGGGCAATGCCTTCTTTTTACCTTTTATCAGCCACTACCATCTCCACCTCATCTTCCACTCCATTCCATGCAGTGACCATCATGTGCCCCATATTGCAAGAGCATGGGGCAGTGACAGCCACAGCTTTATCCTTTGCCCAACCCTACAAGAATCAACCTCCCAAAGGAAGCTAAGCATGCATGCATGATATGTTCTGAAGCCACAGTGTTCCACTCACCTTTTCCAGGGAGAAAAGAAGAGACCACAACCTTAGTGATGAAGGTTTTCTGAGGACATGTGAAACAATGTAGCATATAATGGTTTGGAATCACCATTCTGATCATATCCTTGCTTTCAATGCCACAGAAAAGAAACAAAATCATAGATACTAACATTCATCCTTTTAATTTCCATTCATCATATACTCCATAATGAAAAGAGTGTCATTCAACTTAACTGTGTTTGCTCTTAGACATGATGGCCTCATGAATCTAAGATTGTCTTTGCTCTTAGATTTCCAATTAGAGAGAACATCGAGCTTCACTTGGATGCTTAGGCATAGTACATCTTGAGAAATTAGTGACACCATTTAGAGAAAACTAACTAAACCAACACAACTCCTTTAAATAGATTCAGGAACATAAATTTGAAGTCAATTATATACATTCCCTGTGCATAATTATTTAAGAAAAACTTATATAGATGGGTCTCTTGAGAAAGAAACTAGTTACCTTCATGTGTATACCCACGAAACATCAACCAGCCTTTGAAGCCTCCAGTTGTAATCCTGCAAGTATTCCTAAAAGACACTGAATAGAAAAAGATCAGCCAAAAATGCCACAAATTAGATAACATTACCATGGGATTAAGTATTACCGATAGTAACACAAGCTAAACCTAGTCATGCAAAATTGAGCCAAAGTATGAGATTGATTTAACTAGAGTATAATTCCTGCCACATAGGACATCCAAAGTAAGTTCTGACCCAAATGTAGACACTTTGTATCTGCATATGTGCATCCAATGTGTACACAGAAAGATCATCAAGATTGGCAACCACAGCTAACAAGAAAGTCTCAATGCCTAACAAGGTCAAGTCATACAAGCATTAATATCATATGAGTTACATCAAACTGCATAGACCTAACAGACAGTACATTAATATTTACACTGTTGAACGTGTCTCATAACAAGAGAGCAGCCGCAGCAAAATAATAGGAGGCCTTTATAAATTTTCAGAAAGCTTGGAGTCTTCTCTGGGATCAAGCACAAATTCTTATCAGTTAGCAGAAGCTTCTGGATGATAAAAAACCATCTCCTTCCAGATCATCTCCCTGATCATATCTTCTCCAAGATTTTCATCAATGTCAAGATCGATAGGAACCTCAGCCGGGGGGTTGGCACTGGGGTCATAAAGAGATGACATGTAAGGGTGCTCCAGCGCCTCAGTGACACTAATCCTCTTAGATGGATCAAATACAAGCATCTTCTGAAGTAAATCAATGGCTAAAGGATTGGCCTTTGGGTAAAGATGGGCAAGAGGGATGCCAGGAGTGAATGGCAGGTATTTGATATATTTGCGGGCCTTTGGGTTATCAATGAAGCCAATATCAGCATCACTCATGGTGCCAAGTACACTGATAATGAGCTTCAGCTGGTTAAGGCATTCCGTGCCTGGGAAGATGGGTTTTCGTCCAAGCAACTCAGCAAAGATGCATCCAACTGACCAAACATCTATGGAGGTACCATAATAGTCACAGCAGAGAAGTAGCTCAGGGGCCCGATACCAGCGGGTAACAACATACTCAGTCATGAACTGGCCCTTCCCACTACTTGTACGAGCCAGACCAAAATCACAAATCTTCAAATCACAATTAGCATTAACAAGAAGATTCCCAGGTTTCAGGTCTCTGTGGAGTATGTTTGCAGAGTGGATATACTTCAACCCACGTAGCAACTATAAACAAGTGAGACAGTTCAATTAAAAGACAACCATATCCATCATTTATAAACTAGAGACAAAGTATGCAGGCTGCATATCAAATGCACTTCTATGTTGGCAAAAAAAGTTGAAACAGAAAAGAACTGATGCTCTCTTAATGGGAAAAAGAATATTTTGTTGTCATCAAACATAAGACTGTATCTACCTGAATTTAGAGCACAAATTGTACCAAAAAATGAATCTACAGAATTAACAATACTGATAAGATGTTGAAAAGGGTAGCTGCCAGAAGAATCAAATCTAAATAATCTAAAACTCATAACTGTCTATAAGTTTAGGTTATAGTCAATGAACATTTAAAGTCTTTCTTCAGCTTATCCAGTAATCAAGTCTGCAAGAGACAATACTTGATATTGCTCCTTTCTTCTTTTGTAAACAAAGTAGTTGCTTAGAACTCACAAGCATGTACTAAACTATAACTTGACAATTGTGCCTTCATTTTAGATTAATTAAAGAATTCCCAGCAAAGCTAGCTACATACCATGTTTTACCAACTTTTACTTGATTATATTTTTCCGTAATTTATAAACACAAAAAAGAACTAGAAGAATGTTGTCCATCCATGATTTCCTAAATGTGGTACTTGACCTACTTCTCAATCACCATATTCTGACCTCCATTTCCATTACTACATCACTTAGTATAAAAAAATCCTGTTCATCTGGAAGTTAGACCAATCAAAAAGGTTTTATCAATCTCAAATTTCAGTAGCAGTGGTATCAAAGGGGAAAGTATTGACTGTAACAATACAAACAAAGGGGAAAGTATTGACTGTAACAATACAAAAAACTAAAAAAAACACTAATCAAGCAATATTAATCATTTAATCTCATTAATGATCCTTTTGAAATTCCATAATGAAAAGTTACTCATTCCCCATATGATACATACCACCAATTCTATCAATAAATACATGTACACACATATCAGGAACTGTCAAGTTGGCAAATATCTGCCTCAAATTGTCTGATCTTAGCCAATTCGAGATAATCTTATCTGCTGCATCAGCCAAGTCAAAATGTTCAATCAGATCATTGATATCTTTAGCTGATCCTATAATAGAATCAGCTTAGTTTTTCAATCATGAAATAAATGAGACTCTAGCCACAAATGAAACAAATCGATAAAATTCTAGACCTAACCTTAATTGGAATGTATGAATGCAAGAACAATTGGACTTGTTGCAATATACTCAATGTTCTTTCTGGATCTCAATGCTCAAACTATGTATATAAGTCTTGTGGGCATAAGGACAATAATGTTGTTAAGGCAGCTTGTTATGGTTCTTCTTCTCATCCTTCTTTTCTCTTCCTTCTTGTATATGTTCATTATCTTTTAGTTATTTCTTTTCCTTCACAGTTGTTTTATACTTAAGGCCATAACATTACAGGTTCATGTGATAATTACAGTGATTTAAAAAGCGCTAGGCGCCAAAAGGCGTCAAGGTCCAAAAACGCTCGAGGCGCTAGGCGCTCGCCCGAGCGAAGCGAGGCACTAAAATATAAAAATATATAATATAATTAATAAATATAATTATTTAAAATTTTAAATAAAAAATATGCTATTAAATTAAGAAAATCTAAGATACAAAATCACAATGTCACATTAACAAAAAGTTTCAAAATTCAAAACAATAAAATTTTACATCGAAGTCATTCATCATAATCAATATTATCGTCATTTTCACACAAATCATCTTCATTGAATTCGTCTTCTTTCTCTTGTCCTTCGATTCCTTTCTCTTCATCAAGATATGTTTCATTCTCTATGTCTTCAACAATAGCAGGAGCCGAGCTTGATGCTTTTGCACTCATTAGGATCTTTCGCAGAATACCACCTCTGGTATTCTTACTAGATGTTGTTTTGCACAAAAAATACCACCTCTGATAGTCTTATCGCAGAATATGCAAGTCACTGCATTAGGATCTTTCGGATCCTTCAAATAAGTATACTTCCATGCAGGATCTTTTTTTGATACAATTGGAGACTCTATTGAGTTGCTCTCTACACTTGCCATTTATATTGAAACCTAACAATAATTTCAAGTAAATAAAAATTAACAATATTAAAATCAAAATAATATATTATTAATCTATTAACAGTATTGAAAATTAATCATTTCAAAATTTAAATAAACTTAATATTAACAGTATAAGCCTGTTGACGGAGAAACGAGGAAGCAGCGGCGAGCGGCAAAGGGAGCGGGAGGCGCGAGCAGCGGCAGCGAGAGCAGGAGCGACGAGCAGCGGGAGGCGCGAGTGGCGACAGAGGCAGCGTTTGCGAGCAGCGACAGCGGCGACAACGGCAGGCGTTTGCGAGCAGCGACAGCGGCGACAACGGCAGCGTTTGCGAGCAGCGACAGCGGCGACAACGGCAGCGTTTGCGAGCAGCGACAGCGGCGACAACGGCAGCGTTTGCGAGCAGCGACAGCGGCGACAACGGCAGCGTTTGCGAGCAGCGACAGCGGCGACAACGGCAGCGTTTGCGAGCAGCGACAGCGGCGACAACGGCAGCGTTTGCGAGCAGCGACAGCGGCGACAACGGCAGCGTTTGCGAGCAGCGACAGCGGCGACAACGGCAGCGTTTGCGAGCAGCGACAGCGGCGACAACGGCAGCGTTTGCGAGCAGCGACAGCGGCGACAACGGCAGCGTTTGCGAGCAGCGACAGCGGCGACAACGGCAGCGTTTGCGAGCAGCGACAGCGGCGACAACGGCAGCGTTTGCGAGCAGCGACAGCGGCGACAACGGCAGCGTTTGCGAGCAGCGACAGCGGCGACAACGGCAGCGTTTGCGAGCAGCGACAGCGGCTGCTTTGCGAGCAGCGAGATCGGGATCGGGATCGAGAGCGGCAGCGGGTTAGGGTTGGGTAAGGGTTATATCGGTTTAGTTGGTTCGATTAAACCAACTAACAACCGAACCAGGACCGAACCAGACCAAAATCCTGGTTCGGCTGCCTTGGTTTACCCAGGCGCTCGCCCGAAGCGCCCAGGCAGTGCCTGTTTGAAGCGCGCCGCCTGGGAGATTAGCGAGGCGCTCGGGCCTCGCCTCGCCTCGCCCGAGAGCCTAGGCGAGCGCCCGAGCGCCTTTTGCAATCACTGGATAATTACAAGGTTCAAATTAGTATTACCTAAATCTTCAGGTATAAGGTCTAATCTTTGTCCATAATAATTTTGATGATAACTAGAATCCAGAGTAGAGATAAGCAATCATTAGAATCCTAAAACATTTTATCATAAGTGACCTGTAACTTTGAATTGGCTTTAACTAGCCATAAATTCTTTATATGTACCAGTGCACAAAAGAATTGACATTATAATTATATCAAGACTGTTGAACTCCAACGACTCTTAGTGTTCTCCAAGGCAACAATTTTGCTGTTTCAGTAAAACTTTAAATTAACGAGCATATATAGTGAGCATTTGTTTCTTAACTACTTTCTAGTTGTAGACACATTCATGTTAAATTTTGTTACTCAGACATAAATAACAAAGATACTTTTGCTGCTATAAGTTTGAAGTGATGTACTAAAAAAAGTACACAACAATGACTGTCAAAATTGAACAAAACATAAACAACTCAATAGCAACCAAAAATGCTTGATTGAGCTTATACATTCCTCTTTTTTGAACCTAAAATGTTGGAATTCATCAGTATTAACGAAAAATCTTCCTTATGTTTGAAATTCAAAAGTATCTCACTTAAGTAAAAGAGCAGTATATGAAGTATATAAGAGGGATATTTATCAAGCTTGCACCAATAACTATAAAAGAGAATTCCTGTGCTGATTCTATACCATCATCAACATGGATAGATTCCATAAATAGGTAGAACGTCATAAACAAGTATTGTTAGTGGTCACTTAAACTGTCTAATAAATCATCATTCGCTCTAGTATAAAAATTCCTATAGCAAGGCCATTATGATTTGAAGGGTATAGAAATTTAACTATGACCAGGCATGGAACTTCAGAAAAAGTCAATAAAATTTTACCAAAAAATCTCTTAAATCACACGATCACGAGTCTAATTAAATAGTCATCTTAGGTCTTCTTAGGTCTCCATTATCAAGATTTTTGAACAATCGGTAATGTCACGAGACTCACGACTATTTGGGATTGGCAATATGAATTTTTTGTCATCATTGAGTTCATAGAAAACAATATCTTTAGTTAAATTAAGATCAACTAAATCATTATTTGTTGTTTCTAGTAGGTCTTCTTAGGTCTCTCTTCCTTTCGTCATTTTAGAATTGTAAGAAAAGAAAAATTTTCCAAGTCACCTCTAAAATGAAAATATTTCTTACCATCTTATTAACCTTCTTACAAGAACCAATAGCTATCATGGTCCCATCATCTCGGATAACACAACAATCATGATATCAATGCATAGCCTAGAATCCCATTAAAGATTTCAATGCAAGGAAGAATGCTTAGTTCATGGTCTCTCTAGTAAATACATTCAGGCAACTTCTATAATCATGCCCAAATCCCCTTAAATCCAACCAGTAACATCCAGTTGTCTTGGGTTAATCACCAGTAGATTAGTTTATGGTTGTACACCAAAGCTCCAACCAAACAACAATGAAGCATATATACATATACATTAGGAAATTTTAACTTGTATCCTTCAAAAACTGGGTAATTGTGGAGTTATGCCACAAAATGTTGGAATTACTTGTGCATCCCTCTAAAACTAAAAACTACCTGAATAACAACATGAAGGACTCTTTTAAACTCAGATTTCTGCTTCACGATAAAGTAAAATGCATAGGCACATAGTACCCTACCATACAGGTTTTATTGTTAGAAAAAAAAAGCCAAGACATAAAAGATCCAAATCAGAAGAGGTTGACTTATGCATAAATAAGCAAATACAATTTTTTCTAATGACAAAGACAAACTATAAAAAATCAACTCGTTGATGAGGAGGCAATTTATGGATCCAAGTCATAGGAGATTGACTTATGCATAAAAAGCTAAGATATCAAGTCGAGACATAAGAGGTTGATTTATGAGGAAGATGAGCCATAAGAGCTTTCTCAAGAGGAAGCTAAGCATAAGTAACTGGCATATGAATACGTGAGAAGCCAAGACACTTTTAGTGGAGAAGAAGCCAAGAAACTTTTAGTATAGAAGAAGCCAAGACATAACACAACAGCTCATGAATAAAAAGCAAAGTCATCAAGCAATAAGAAATTGGCTTTATAATAGTATCATGGTTGAGGGGAAAAAGCTATTGATTCTTTTTTAGTAAGAGGCTCAGGCATGAGAACCCAAACCATGAGAGGCTGGCTTAGGAATAAAAGCTATTGCCAACAAGCCAAGTCATGAGAGATTGGACTATAAGTAGTGCACTTGATTCTTTTTTAGTAGTATGTATAATTTTACTTTTCGAAGATTTATACCTGAAAAAGAAAGTACTGACAGTGGTCATTGGAAAGTGCTTGTGACGATTTGATAATCTGATGCAGATCAGTATCCATAAGTTCATAAACAAGGTACACATCCCTAAATGTCCTCCTGTGGGCTGGCATCATAACATCCTTCAAAGCAACAACATTTTCATGTCGAATGTGCCGAAGAAGCTTCAGTTCACGCAAAGTTCTAAGCGCATCCACACGGTTACCAAAGACATTGTGAATTTTTTTTATAGCAACCTTTTCATTTGTCTCATGGTTGATTGATGAGCAGACAATCCCATATGCTCCTCTCCCAATGGGCTTGATGGGAACATACTTTGTGTCGATCTCAAACAAGGTTTGCCACATTGAGAAGTAGTGTTTTCCTTGATTTCCCACACCATTTGGAGGATCAACCAGCATAGCCATTTCCTATAAAGAAAAACAACAAACGAAACTGCAACATAAAGTTCAGCATTCGGAAAGTGACTAAATTTACTAGAAGAAGATTAAGAAAGCAAATCTGATAGAAAACAAAAGCAAGGAAGGCCTTTTTTTTTTTTTTTGACATCAAGATCGTACATTTCCCAAAATAACAAGTTTAAGAAAACCTAGATGGGAGTTATCTAATAGAGCAAACTTTTGAATTGACTGGACATCAGAGAATATGGCTTTCACGGCAGCATCATCATTAAAGACCAATACAATTGTAACATTACTAGTTCAATGGCCTTTCAAAGAATCTTCATTGATACCATAACATCCTGAAAATGAAACATATAGTTAAACAGGCTCACAAAACTTCAGACCGAGATGGCAGAAGCCAAAGTAGGAAAAATGCAGGAAAAACCCAAGAATCAAAGATCCAAAATTCAGAATCGAATGATCAGGATTATATAATGAGATCTATCAGAAGCAGATACAACGGTTACCTCAGTCAAGGAAACTATTTCCGTGAACCTATAGATGATTGCAGAGAATTAACCAACTATTACACAAGGCTTCCACGCTTTCAGCACCAAAGATGTCAACTTTCCGACTTTCCAACCTTCAGTACCCAAGAACAGAGCTCTAAAACCCCAAATATCCCAAAAACCCAATCCGCAACATGCAGATCGATGCAATCCATCGGACGTACGACTCCAAAATCTCCATTTCTCCTGCCAATTTCGTCCAGATCGGGAGACCCATGTCTCGGATCACAGCCTACACTGCTCCCATCTCCCAACCCGGATCGGACCGACCTCCTCACCGTTCCTACATCCAACCCACGAGAATCCCATGCCCTAAACTCCCAAATCGTCGGGCCTCAGATTAAGAGAGGAGCGAGGGCGACTCGGGGTTCCGAACGGGCCCATCGTGTCCCTCCCTGGTTTCGTTAAACCGGCGGTATACGTTACCCGGAGCGGACCGTCGGTCTAGATTTGCAGTCGTTTTTGCAGCGTCTCATCTGCACCGTCCAATCTTGGGCGTCCGAGCGCAACGAAGGACCGTGATCTTGACACGCTGTCATAACAACGACCCTTCCTTGTTTGCCACGTGCTCGAGTGAGGGGATGGAAGGGGTTACCTGCATCGAATGGTGGATGGGGTTGGGGTCTACAGATCTGACGGCTAGGAAATTTTTATTATTGAGCTCATATAAGGTAATATTTTGTACTAAATAAATATATTTATTTTTTGATAAAATCTTATTAAATCTTTCAAGAGAAGCCATTTTCTTTCTATTGTTTGGGTCAATAAGAATTAAGAGATATAAGGTTGCTTAAAATTCATTCAGACACTCCACTCTCCCCTCCCAAAAAAAGAAAAAAAGAAAAAAAAAGAAACTGAGAGAAATTGATACTTTTTTCTTCTATTTTTCTCATAAAATATGTAATCATATTAGTGTAATTGTAATTGATCTCCAATGAGATCTATCAGAAGCAGATACAACGGTTACCTCAGTCAAGGAAACTATTTCCGTGAACCTATAGATGATTGCAGAGAATTAACCAACTATTACACAAGGCTTCCACGCTTTCAGCACCAAAGATGTCAACTTTCCGACTTTCCAACCTTCAGTACCCAAGAACAGAGCTCTAAAACCCCAAATATCCCAAAAACCCAATCCGCAACATGCAGATCGATGCAATCCATCGGACGTACGACTCCAAAATCTCCATTTCTCCTGCCAATTTCGTCCAGATCGGGAGACCCATGTCTCGGATCACAGCCTACACTGCTCCCATCTCCCAACCCGGATCGGACCGACCTCCTCACCGTTCCTACATCCAACCCACGAGAATCCCATGCCCTAAACTCCCAAATCGTCGGGCCTCAGATTAAGAGAGGAGCGAGGGCGACTCGGGGTTCCGAACGGGCCCATCGTGTCCCTCCCTGGTTTCGTTAAACCGGCGGTATACGTTACCCGGAGCGGACCGTCGGTCTAGATTTGCAGTCGTTTTTGCAGCGTCTCATCTGCACCGTCCAATCTTGGGCGTCCGAGCGCAACGAAGGACCGTGATCTTGACACGCTGTCATAACAACGACCCTTCCTTGTTTGCCACGTGCTCGAGTGAGGGGATGGAAGGGGTTACCTGCATCGAATGGTGGATGGGGTTGGGGTCTACAGATCTGACGGCTAGGAAATTTTTATTATTGAGCTCATATAAGGTAATATTTTGTACTAAATAAATATATTTATTTTTTGATAAAATCTTATTAAATCTTTCAAGAGAAGCCATTTTTCTTTCTATTGTTTGGGTCAATAAGAATTAAGAGATATAAGGTTGCTTAAAATTCATTCAGACACTCCACTCTCCCCTCCCAAAAAAGAAAAAAAGAAAAAAAAAGAAACTGAGAGAAATTGATACTTTTTTTCTTCTATTTTTCTCATAAAATATGTAATCATATTAGTGTAATTGTAATTGATCTCCAACATTAGCTGTTCTTGTTCAAAATTGTAAGTAATACATGTCACTAAAACAACAGTAACTCAAATAATATTCACTATGTTCTAATTATCTCTTGGTTCTCATGACATAAAAGAAGAGAAAAAACTACGACTAGAGTATACGTATACGTATTAAGACCTACAACAAGTATTGTGAGATTAACATTCCTACAGTAAAAACTGCATGCACTTTCCATCATCCTTCCCAAGCAATTTCAAGCAGTCATTTACTGGACCTCTCTGCCGCCAACCTCTGCACCTGCTGCGGCTGCATTCTCAATCGATCAACTTCTTCTCTTCTCCGTCCTGCTGCGACCCATAGAGCCCCGCCTTCAAGCCAGCTGGTGCAAGCATTCGGCAAGGAAGGTAGGGGTTCAACGATCCGTGCACTCTCTCAAAGCCTTCACCGATCAATCGATATTATTAGATCGCAGTCTTGGCTGAAAAGATGACGCCTTGGTGGACAAGTGGCACAGGGGAACAGGGAGCAGGGGCCCAGCTCGAACATGCGGCCGGTGAAGAAGGCTTCGAGCTGGTGCATGATCCTCGAGGGTGTAGAAGAAGGCTTCGAGCTCATTGAGGTCGACGTTTTCGGGCGGAAGCCCCATGTCGCAGAGGAGGCATGCAGGTGCGCATGCATGCCGACGTGCTCCTCCACGAGAGACTCAAGCGAAACCGGTGGTCGGCGAAAGAATAGTGTCGGACTCCCGACGTCTGCCACCGCCTGCGGAGGGTTCCCGTGTGATGAGATAGGCGTGTGGAGAAACTCCCCCATCATAATAACAATAATAATTCCCATAAATTGATTCCGAAGAAAGCAGTGAAAGAATCCATGGCGCTTCCGGGAGAGGATGGGTTTGAACCACGCTAAGCGCCTCCTCACCTCGTAAGCTTCTTCCATCCATCTCTTCCTTGTTTCTTGATGCGAGGGAGGGTTTGATCGCGGAAGCTTGAGTGCATTTAGGAGCTGGGAATAGGAAACCAGGGGTCTATTTTATTCCCATTCACGATCTGTATCCCTTATCATCTTCTTCTTGACAGCGAAAGAAGCGGGACGCCATGATCTTTTCATCGATTTTTTGTTTGCGGTAGAGAAGGAAGAAACCTGATTAAGAATTATGTGAAATTAACCAAAAAAAGAATATGTTTATTTTTTTGGGTGTGTCAACTACAGATGGTGTGCAGTTCATTAATCCTGATTTGAAGCTGTTTTATGTGAAATTAACCACTCTATCTTAGTATTAATTCCTTAATGAACAGTTTGGTCATCCAAGAAGCAGTTTTCTTGAGATGTATTGCATGGTTAATACAATTTGGTCAGCTAAATAGTGCCTAAATCTAATAAAAATTTGCTGTTAACTGATGCCGTCTTGAACTAAAAAAAAAAGTACTTCAAAAATAGAAAAAAGAAATAGCTCAGATGTCACAAATGAAAAGTAAAGAAATTCACAGCAAACTATGTATTAAAAGGTTGGGAGTGATTAGTATAAAACAACCATAATTGTTCTCATCACAACTTTGTTTACAACTTTATTTTTGGAGAATCAAAACCTCCAAATCAACGTTGCATCAAAAATTTAAATCAGCCAACTACTGAGCTTAGGAGGAATCAAACGGACCAGCCAATCAAATCAAATTAATTGAAAGCTTTATAACATCTTTTTTTCTGAGTGCTACAAGTGGTTTAGATCATAATAGAAATGCTGATTTCCAGCAATAATGTTAACAGAATACAGTTGAAAAAATAAATAAGTGGGTGAATACAGTTGAAAAATCAGATTCTGGGCTGGCTGACTCAGCCCTGTAAGAGATATAGCAGGGTGTTTGTCATCAACACCGTGCTCTGATCAGATCTGAACTTTGAGTTAAAGGGGCTTGTGCGGCACATGTCGACAGCGTTCTCGCAATTCTCCAAAGAAGATCTTTCAAGAATGTAACTGGGTGAATTTGTGGGACAACCCATCAACTGCCTGATCCGTGGTCTCAGTAGCTGATTCCTCCTGAAAATGTAGATTCATTATGCAAATAATTTCTTATAATAGCAGTAAACCACATGCTAATCTCACTACTCTTGAATAAGCCTTCTCTGAGCCATCTAGTGTTCAGTGCACATGTCAACATGAATCTAGCATCCTAGTGAATGCAGTTAATGTTGAATCAGCTTTCTTCCCCCCCAAAAAAAAAAAAAATGTTGAATCGGCTTTCTCTGAGAAATTTAGCTTCCAGCTCACATGTCAACACTAATTTTGCTGGCATCTTTATGAAACTTAAAGCTCTAAACTCTAAGATGAACATAATGATGCTGTTGGAAGTAAACAAGACAATCAAGTTTAAATAGCCTCCTCTTCAGTATGCAGTCTGGTGACATATAGGACATAATGGTATGTAGTTTTAGGGATGTGATCCACGGAAGTTCACAATACAAGATAGAGAAGTCGTCAAAACATGAAAAGAGCCTAGTATTGTCAAGAAATGAACACTAAGCTACTTGAGTACATTTAAGGATGTCAGACTCCTTCGAGTGTCATGACCGCCTGATCCAATGGAGGAGGTGGGCTTAGAGAAAGCCCAGTCTTCCAACCAATCCATGTATTTTCATTTTCACGGTAACAATGTAGGCCATCAAAAAATTCCCCCATGTTGCAAACCCTTTGCCCTCGTCTCTCTCTATTTGTTCCAACCCATCAGATAATATCATTTAAGAGGTTAGGGAGCAGAAGAGACCTTTTGTGAACCTCAGATAAAGTAAAATATTTGGATCACATATCTAATTAATGAGCAGGAGAAAATAAAAAGGCATTTCTGTTCCTGCACTGACTACGAAAAGTTGTTTGGTTAGACCTGTTTGGAACAGTAGAATCCCTAATGAAACTAAAACCACATTCATTTAATAAACGTTATCTAAAGACTTCTACTAATTCTGCCAATAAAGATCAAGATCAAGAATAATAGATGCAGTAATAAATGTCATTGTGCACTTACTTCTTGATCCTTCTTCTGCTTGACAACGACACACTTGGAAGCACTGATGCTTTCACTCTTCAACAAGCTACGTGCAATGTATTTTGACTTGCTTAGTCCATCAGTGACTGATGCATGATCTGGCCCCTCACCTTGCTGTGACCTAGTAGGGCTTTCAAGGGTACTGCGAACAAGAGATTCAACACTACGCCCTTCAAATTCATTTTGTTGATCAGGATTGCTATCTTTATTTGCACCAATCCTCTCCCTAGAAAAATGAAAAAGCATGCATAAAAAACATGCAAAAAAGTCCAAATTTACATTTCACCATATTATTATACTTCAAAGAAATTCACAGGAAGAGCCAATAGAATGGTTTTCTTAACCTGGTTACCTTGGCAAGGAAGCATGTTGCCGTAGGAGTGGAGTGCTTCGCTCACCTTTACCAGAGTGCTCTTCCAGATGAGCAAATTGGCGCTTGAAGCGATCAACTCCACTGATAGAAAAGTGATTGGTTTAGGTAAATTCAATATGATCCAAAACATCTCCATCATTATTAGTTACGACATGAGTATTCTCAAGGAAAAAAATGTTTTATCTGAAAACAGTGAAACATACTTACATGACTACATTTAGAGTTTTGTTTTTCCAAATAAAAATATAGAACTAGCAAAAACCATACAGTTTATGTTACATGGAAACCACCGATATGCTCATGGCAAAATTTGGACACTATGGCACACACAACTGTTGATAGGGCATGAACACAAACATTTGAATGTGCATCAGTCACTTAAAACTCAATGTTATATAAGACAGGCAGATTTTAAGATTGAATATATCTTAACTGCTTCGGCCAAATTAAAATATGAAAAAGGTGAAATAAAAAAAGAAACCACAACAATTTGGACACCACGGCACAAACAACTGTTGATAAGGCATGCCAACACACATTTGGATGTGCATCTGTCACTTGGAACTCGATGTTATATAAGAAGGCAAGTTCAAAATTGAAATATATCTTAACTGCTTTGGCCAATGTAAAATATGTGTAAGGTGAAATCAAAAAAGAAACCACAGATCCTTGCCTCTCCTATCACAATGCAAACTAGTGCACTAGCAGCCTTGTGTGCATGTCCAAGTGCCAGATCCTTGTTCCAAGAAATCTAATAATGGATGCACAAAAAGCATAACTACAATGAAACCATCTGAACGTAGAACATATTGAGTAGAGAAGCATTGTCATTAAATAATGTTTTTTTTTCATGGAACAACAAAATTACTTTGAGCATCATAATGATCATTAGATATATTCAGCATATGCGATTTGTAAAATTTTAGATTCATAATAACTAACCTAGGATACATAAAGCTAGCTTGATCTCCACCACGTAAATACTCCTGCAGCATCTGAGGATGATACTCCAAGATCTGTTTGATGTAAAAACAATTCACTGTTAGTGGAACAATAATTCATGTCACTAATAGAGCTACATTTTTGCAGTTGGACCTCTCGATAAATTAACTCTCGAACATCATCTTTTGTCAATTTCCTCCTTTCAAACTCAAACTCAAGTTTTGAGATAGGTTGTGTTGAAGGTTCACGGTCAACATTTGCCAAACCTCGAAAATAAGGATCACTTAGTGTCTGAATAGATTAAAAAAAAGAAGAATCAGAATACTTCTATAAAGTTCCATTCAAACCATAAGAACAATTGTGAACTTATTTGGAAATAAGTCATCAAGGTTACTGAATCCTATCTCTTCAGCAGTAGGCCGATCTTTAGGATCAAATGCAAGTAGGCGCTCAAGTAGACGGAGAGCCAAAGGATCTACACCAGGAAACTTCTGAGAGAACGGGATGGGTGGTTTCTTCCGCATATTACTTAAATATCTTCTAGCCTTCTCATTTCGGATCTGCATTGTTAAATAACAATAACAATTAGAGATCCAGAAAGCAGATCTATATCTTTCCCCACAGAATGAGAATGTGAACATAGAATTGTGAGCTAGAGCAACCCTTATATATGAAAGGCTTTAAGTTTTAAAATGCTAAGTTCATTTGGGACGATTAAAAACGGATGGCCAAGTGTACAAGGATCCCATCAATGCTGGATTATATAGGGTCAATGCAATGTAATAAATTTTAATACTTGTAAAAAGTAATGCATATTTTGTCTTGGTCCTTATTTGCTATCGTTCTAAAATTCTGTTGGGAATTAAAATTTGAAAGCAGACCACCATAAATTAAATAACTAATAACAATTTGCTTTGGCTTAAAGCCTTAAAAAGATATGTTCATATCCATACAATCATCATAACTGTTTACCTTATATCAGATCATTTCAGCCTTATAATTGATTAACTGACTCCTAGCTAATCATTAAACAGGTTTGTTCATAACAATTTCCTCTGGCTTATAGCCTTACAAAGATATGTTCATATCCATACAATCATCATAACTGCTTACCTTATATGAGATCATTTCAGCCCAATGAATTATTAGCTCACTCCTAGCTAAGCAGCAAACAGGCTTGTTAATTGTAGCAGGCTTGTCAATATGCAACTTCCACATGCCACTATGACATATACTATAAGCATTTCAAAATATATTTGATCTACATCTTAGATTTAACTTACCTGGATCTTCATCTCATATATACCTGGAACAAATATATCACAACCAGCAAACAAAGTTTATGTACCCCCCCCACCTGAAAATTACTATACACATCCTTTGTTCACATAATTATTTTTAACACAAAGAAGATGGAGCTCCTCTTATCTTTCAAATTGATATTTGTTCCTCTAAAAGGATCAACTAGATTAATAGGTGGTTCCATAAATATTTGGAATGTTTAAGGACCAAGAATAACCTCATAATTAGTATAATCCACATGTATTCACATACAAGAACATGTTTTGAGATAGAATCACATTAACATATAAAGTTAGTGGTGAAAATATCAAGCTGATGATAACCAATTTGGTCTAAGAAGATAACAAAAAGAATATATTAAATATGATTTGAAAAGCATATAACAAATTCATTCTTCAGAATTAAGGTAAATGAGATAACCGTGTCATGGGTAGCAATACTCCTTGAATACCATAAGAACTTTATATTATCATCTTTATTTAAAATATGGAGTGCATCCCATTAGGTAATTCGATCAATAGAAGACTTCCGAATCAATTTACAGAAGTAAATGCATCTCTTTGGGATCACCAAGATCATTCAATGGCTAAAATGTACTGAACATGTGTCTTAAAAAGTTCAGATTGGCAGGGACTCCAGCATCTGACCTATTTGTAATAGAACTGGATAGTTCACAGCAATGTCATGCCTAGGCAGTGAATTAGGGAATCATGTAGCTGGTTTATGGAATCCAAGTTCATGAAACACACTTTGAGCTTAGACTATTAACATGCAGTAGACTAGATGTCAGGCAGGATCACTAGCTTCAGAAGCTTATTTATTAAGATATCTATATACTTCATTAGAAAGAAAAAAATATGATAGACTGTATGGACTCTTTATCAACATATTCAATAAAAATGAAAGGGCACGATAGTATATAATAAGAAGCTCTGTAATGTAATAAAGTAGCTACACAGCATATATACGCACCACATTTCCATGTATATTACTTTCATTGACAAGATATAAATGCTGAGAATAAAACATTTTTCTTATCTAGTCTCTATTAGATGAATGAGTTCTTTTGTAAGCCAATTTGTTAACAAACTATTTTCTTATATACTTTAAATTTTCTACCAAAGGTATGGGATCCTTAAAGAAAAGGAAACTGATGGAGAAGATTAATGTAGAATATGGTAACAATAAAAGCAAAGATTGTAGGTTTTTCCAGGAAATCTAGTTGACACCTGATAACACCAAGATAAAAAAAGGACAAACCCTCGCAATAGATTCAGCTGAAGGTGTGCCGAGCAAATCAGTCATGAGATCCAACTGATGCACCACATTCTTTCCTGGAAATATAGGTTTCCCTGTTAGCATTTCTGCAAATATGCATCCTATGCTCCAAATATCAATCGCGGGTGTGTACTGCAAATATTAAAAATTGTAGATCATAATCAGTAACGAGAAGGTATAATTCATTTGAATAATCATACAAGTAACACTTCGTAGTGGTAAAATGTTTTTTACAAACCAAGAAGGTGATGTTGCAGGCATCAAAAAGTTACTTACCGACAAGCTGAGTTCAATTTCAACCAAGAAACAACGTGAAAATCCCTTCATACTAAACCTAAAATATAATATAACTAAACACCAACCTTATCTTTGTGGATTGAAGTACAAGAAGCACATTATGAACACTGTCTTAGCAATGTCCAGCTTCACTAGTAAGTATATCCACTAAATTATTTTGCTTAGATAGGTCCATCTTGTGGTGGATGTCACAGCATTCTTTGTTCTACCAAGGTCATCTAATCCATTGTCACAAATTTCAAGGTCTTGATGACTCAGCTCTGAACAGGATGATATTTTCTAAAATCTAAATAATAAAGCATATATACTTAAGTTCCATCAAAGGTTTTCAGATGACAAAGGCATGCTTTAGTAAAAGAAAACTTCAAGGCCAACAGCAAAAGGATATGTTGAAGAAACCTAGCAATTGTTAGAATGACATCTAAAGAGGCTTCAGCATAAAGTGGAAATAACCATGGAAAGTTAGCTCAAACAAAAATTCCAGATTAATAAGTGATAAATTTTAATCTCAGCTTTATGATTGATGGCTGATCTGGATAGTTTTCATTTCAATTCTTCGACTAAACAAGGTAGCAGGAGGGTTAATAGACCTCATAAACTTGGTTGCACTTTAGCAAGAGGGTTTAAAAAGTATAACTGCTTATATAAGAAAGTTAACATAAATTGCTGAAAGACGGAAACTTTTGCAGAATGAGAACATATTTTTAATTTTAAGTAGACCAACATTATCAACTTTGCCTTCTTATAATTAATATCAGATTTAGATGACATGGAATAGGATCAATCATATAGCAGTACAAAATTTTGCATCAGAACGATAAAATCTTTTCAGACGCTGCTGGTATTTTCTTGATTTCAAAGTGGCATTGGCTTTACACATTATAAAGTCACTTTTTCCTTGGCGGGCCTTCACATTTAGTGGTCCTCAGATGTTAAAGTGAATCAACTTGATGCATCAGTTAGTCTACAAAACATGCCTGATTGAGGACAGTCATTTCACATCTTTAAGCTTTCAGTGACTAACTCTGGAAGCTACACATTATGCATCATAGGTTCCATGAAAAGAATAATATAACATAGATTTCAGATATGAGATCAGAAATAGCAAAACATCATACTTTAGAGAAAAATGAGCCACATAATTCTGGAGCACGATACCACCTTGTTGCTACATAGTCCTAAGGAAAAGAAAGAAACAAAATTATCAGCATAACAAAAGTGATTGAACAACATTACCGCCATGAAAGTTTGGGACTACAAAAAAAAAATGTACATACAGTCCAAAATATAGCAGATGGAGCATCATTGAAAGCTACTCGGGCAAGGCCAAAATCACATATTTTCAGCTTGCAATCTGCATTGGCAAGGATGTTTTTTGGCTTCAGATCTCGATGAAAAACATTTGCTGCATATTAAGAAAAAAGAAGAAAGAAGATAAGAATGATGTTTGAACTATAACCCAAATGTAGGGTGACAATATATGAAATCAGCAATGGTTTTAACCTGCATGGATATACTTAAGAGCTCGAAGAAGTTGGTATAAGAAGAACTGATGATGTTCAGGTGTGAGATCATCATTTGCCTTTATAACCTGATGAAGGTCTGACTCCATCAACTCGAAAACGACATAAATATCTTTGAATTCCCTTCGAGATGGAGGGAGCATTATATGTTTGATTTCCACAATGTCAGGGTGGCGGAGCAGCCTCAGCAGCTTGATCTCTCTTAAAATGCGAGTGGCATCAGAAACATGTTCAAAGACATCATTAATCTTCTTGATTGCCACCTTCTCTCCAGTATGGGCGTCGATTGCAGCCCCGACTACCCCATAGCTTCCTTTGCCAATGACCTCTTGTACATGGTAGCGGCTTGCTTCACCATACTCCGTAAAGAATTCATTCTCTAGCATGCCCTAAATGAATCGTATGGATTGAAAGGCTAAACTTGATAAGAGAAATTGAATGAAGAGAGATAAAAGGCATAACTAGAATAATTGCAAAAGAAGATTGTAAAAGAAAAGGGCAGTTTAGTTGTGAACTGCCAACAAGTTAATATAAAACAATTTACAGGTTAATTGAATAAAAAACGAAGAAAGAATATAAAACAAAATCAATCTTTGCAAGGCATTTGGCAGATGTCAAACAATTACTGGTTAGTTGAATCGTAATAGAAAACACATAAGATATTCGTGAATACAGTAATCTGGAAAGAGAAAGAGAGCCCAAAAAAGTTCAATCCATCCCACCTATAATATCTTCACAAACAGGTCAAGAACTACATTCTTGAAAGAAACATGTTCAGCTGTAACAGAGGAAAATATTCTTGAACGAGAGAACCTAAAGCAATAGAAAACTAAATAAAATTCAATCCAAACTTCTTCATGTTCTTAATAACGGAAAAGGGAAGATCTGCATTCAAAAAAGTGCATTGAAAAACAAGGATTTGGATGGCGGTATACTGAAGAACAGAAGCAATTACTTAAGAAAAAATAACGGATTTGTTATCGATTAGATGGAAGAAGATTTTAACTTTACAGCTAAATTAGAAAGGGGGACAAATTAGCAGACCTTCCTTTGAGGTTCCATGGCGACTTCTTCTCTCCTCTGGGCAACAACGATGAACCTAAGGCCAAAGAACCCAAACTCCTAGTTACCTACAAACAGCTCCTCCTCCTCGACTATCGGATCGCGTTCTTTCGTTAAAGATGAGAAACTGACGACGCGGCGGAAATGGCGCGTAAACAAGCGACGGAGTCTATCCACGAGGCGCCATCTCCCCACATAAAGGCGACGGTAGCGCAGCTGCAGGTACGAGGGAACGTGGGCGGCCAACGCGGCATCGCCGGCTTTACTCTCTCCCGCCCCCGCGGGCGAGAGAAGAAGAGAAATCCCACCGAAAGGACATGAACCTTACAGCTACTAACCTCCACTGTGATATATATATATATACACATTTATATTTATATATCCTTGAGCAGTCTGGAAATATCATATTGATTTTTATAAATATTCAATACGATATATATACTTAGTTTATTAACGTATATATAGAAAAACCCAAGTTAACCGATACTAAGCATGGTAATTTGATTAAGTTAAATATACAATATGTAAAATAATTTTAATATCCTAACATTATGATGAGTTTTTAAAGAATGTTAAAGTGAAATTTAGAAGGATACATAAAAACTTACAAACTCATTGAATTGGAGACTTTGCTTAAATACTATTTAATTGAAAGCCAGAAATTAACATTGTTAAAGTTTTTGTTTCGATCACTTCCATTTTCCAAAAACCCATTCCATGGCATCAGAATAGCTGATACCCACGTGAATTTTCTTTTACATTCATTAATTTTCTCTATATTTTTTAATCTTAAATCTTACTCGCCAATAATTAAAGGGTGGATCAATTTTGGCGTGACACTTTCACATGGTATGCATCACTTTAACGCTTATTTAATTAACTAACTAATTTATTGATTGAAAATAAGTTATTTTGTTGTTAAGATTGTGTTTACGAATCTAGAAAATTAGACAATAAACTTTGCATTTTGATACATTTAACTAAAAATTTAAAAAAAAAATAAAGCATATAAATTTAAACATTCACTCATGAATCTAGTACACAAGTCTCCTGTCAATAAGAGATTTACGAAGGTTCATGATTGAGAACTTAATCATCGAGATCATAATGAAGTAATCTTATTGTTATATTAAAATTTGCCGAATAATTTGTAGCCCTGATAAAGAAAAACGTATTTTTAGCCCTTACCCTAATGTTGCAACTAATGAGGAAACTGTGTCACTTATGTGATGTTAGCACCACTAGAATTTCCAGGGAGAATGTTATAACTGGAACATATGATGCTTAATTATTTATGGCTTATGCTTCTTATACACCAATATCAAGTATTGGCATTAGTGGTAACCATGTTTTAATAGGGGGAATTATCTACTGCTACTTCCTTGCCACCACTATCCTGGCATGAGGTATAGGAATATATTTATCATTCTGCAAGAGATGACAGTAACAGATGAGTTGTTAAGAAATGTTCCAACTTATAAAAGTCTACCACTGGACCCAGATAAATCACCTCAGAAACATATTTACCCAATCACAGTGTTGAAGGCCAATCACTTCTTAAATAAAATCGTTCTGGATCCTAATAGTTGTGTCCCTGCAAGACAAGTGTGAATCATTAGTCCACATAAAAAAGCTCACAACCCATGTCTCAGGACTAATCATTTAAAGTTCAATATTGCATATGGTTATGTTCAAGTTCACAACATCAACAGAGAATTGCCTCCAGATGTTAATTTTTGGTCAAGCTATCATTCTGCAGTCTAATGAATCTGAAAGTTGTATATTTGATAATTCAGCATCTTTACTTGGTTCTCTCATATTTACCAAGCTGTGAGAAAGTAATCAAGCCAAATCAAGTTCATGGTAGTAGTATTAGTAACGAGTCGTCAGCAATATTCCTCAACTTGCTTCCCTTATTTAACATCATATTCAACAGATGAGAAGATTAGCGAAATCAGATCTAGGCAACAAAATAATATATCATCAGGCTTCATCATCAAATCTTAGACTTGATATGTTTTAGTGAAAATTTTCACCTTAAGACAGAATCATGAACACCGTCTTTGAAGTTGTTTGTATGTTGTGAAAGGAAGTAAATGCAATACCAAAAACAGAGTCAAGTGTGGGTCTAGATTCAAATCGATTATAAGTCCTAAGTTAATTATATGATGACATTCAGTTTGAATTGCTTTTTAATGTTTTAATTGGAGAAGTTGTGGTTGTTAATTTTGGGAACATCTTGCAAGAATTATCTTATTCAAAAACAAATAGAAAGTAATTAAATCTCCACAGAACCATATATTGGTCTGCTTATGTTAGTACTGTCTTAGTTCCATATTATGCCAACACTCGATACACCAAAAACATAAAGAGAAAACACAAATAGGAACTTGCCAAAGCAGGGGAAAAATAAAAAAGGAAGAAACCTTTGTTATATGCGAGAATCTAAAACAGAAAAGAAAAGAAAAAAACTATTCTTTAACAAGATAATCGTTCCAGCCTTTGCATGTCCCAACTTGGATGGAGCTGTGAGAAGAAGTCATCAAGAACAGAAGTGGTGGCTCGGCAGATACACGGAAATTGCCAGTGCTGCTATAGGAGAGATCACGAAGATAAAAAGGGATATATAGATGGCTTTAGCTTGGCTGATATTTAT
Source organism: Musa balbisiana (assembly GCA_004837865.1). NCBI lineage: Eukaryota > Viridiplantae > Streptophyta > Magnoliopsida > Zingiberales > Musaceae > Musa > Musa balbisiana. Next base: position 3,258,303 of record CM017191.1, on the reverse strand, counting down.
ATCATTGCAGATCACAGACAAATTCAATCTTGTAAGTTATTAGTTGCCATCTTAATTTGCAAGTCCTAAATATGAGTCAAATGGTGTTTAAAAGGGTTCATTTTTGGGTAGGTAACACAGCTAAGACTGAAGAAAAACTAATTACAATGATTTACATCCCCAGTTTGTAAATATCAGTGGTTTTGGTTAAATTACCAATTAAAAGGGCTAAATTACTATAATGCACATCCGATTCTTCCCCTTTCTAGTTTGTGTGGGCAAAACTCCGATTCATCAAATTGTATATCATGCTTTATCTACTTGTTATGTAATCTTGTGACATAGTATAGCCATATAATAAAGATAAAGATCTGAACAAATTTATATGATTTTTTCAAAATTGTAAATGTTTGAAACATTGTATAACAAGTTAAAATTCATAATATACAAGAAGAAAAAAATGGCATTTGGTACTAAAAGGAGGCATAGTTTGGATAAAAAGTCAGTCATAAAGTAAAATAGTAAGAAAATGATCAAATCATTGCCCAATTAATCAAGAATGGTTATGACAACTAATTCATATCACGAATAAAAAAAATGCTTGATATTTATATCATCTATGAACTAACAAACTAGATAATATCATATGAACCACAAACTAGATATATAGCTGAAAAAGAAAATTACGGATGATTTGGTCTGACACCGAATTTATTTTCAAAGTAAAAGCAGACTGAGAATTTCAAGGTCAAAGCCAATTCCAAAAGAATTGTCCCACCTACCCACGAAAGGTGAGTTGACCTCACCCATCTTTTCCAAAGCCACTAGCCATGAGCATCTCCCTTCTTTCTTACATGAGTACCATAAACCAAGCTACTCATTTAATTTTGAGAGTTATTGTCTCTTTCTACATGTGCTTCCTCCAAATGGAAATAAAGATAAGGTTCCTTAAAGGGAGTTAAATTGGACTTTTTAAATTTGTAGCCTTGTCTCCAAATCTCTCCACTTAAAGAGTAAATAAGTTTACTCCCATTCATCATAGGTCTCAGATGTGAAGCCTGCATCTTCCATTTTGCTACATTAGTAAGAAGTATAATATGCAGTACCTTATATATGTCCTAAACATATCTATATATGTTAATGTAATTTACTTGGTATCACCAATTATAGGACTATTCATTTGTGATCAGCATATAACAATAATATTTCTTGTTCGTTGTATCAAGCAATATATTCATTTATCTATAAGTTTCTCATTTGATATACGATCTTTGCTTACAACTTACTGATCCCAAAGCTGTAGAATAGATCAATAGACAGTATTAAATTTTAAAAATGTTCTTTCTTTTCTTGTGACCCATCTGTTCTATGGAAAAGGATGCATGGAAATTTTAGTTTTACCTTTGCTGTTTCAGGTCACTAGATTTCTTGGATGATTTTGCAGAAGAATTTTGATGATGACATTACATTTCTTTTTACTAAGGAACAAACAAGAGCTGCATGATCAGGTCGAAGGAAAATTGGATTTTAAAAGAAGCGCTAACTTCCATGGAGAAGAGAAATATCCAAGAGAATCATATAGGGTTGTAGACTGCTGCACACTGAGGCAGCGATCTCCTCCAGTAAAAGTGAAATCATGTACAAAGGAACAAAAAACAATGACAAATGTCTCAGATCAAACACAGGTAACTAGGAGAAGAATTATGTAGATTAATTTCATCATATGAATTTTTATATTAGCCATGTTTAATGGGTTTCTACCTTTGATATTGAAGGTTCCAAAGGGGCCTTCTGACAAAACTACAGATTAAACACTGAGGTCAGGACGTGATGTAGAACCCACATTTTCGCAACAAAAAAAGTAAGAGTTTATCAAGGGTGCTGCATCTGCTGCTGAAAAATACAACAAAACATATAAGGTTTTCTCAATTCTTTTCAGAATAATGTATATGTTTCCAACAGGTGGATCTACTAATTTAAAATTAAAAATAGATAATCTTTCCCTTTCGTATAAGACATTTTACTTATTTAATCTACCAAATCTACCTAATTAGAAGATCACATATGAAGCTGTAAATGGTATATCTCTTGTTGAAAGAAAGATCAAATCATAAAGCATCCAGACTCTGCAGTCTAGTCCCTTAGGGTTTAATTACCTAATAATAAGATTTTCTTCATCGACACTATGAAAACTTCATGAGCAATATTTCTCAAAACCCTCAATACATTAGATCGAAAGACTTTTGCTAATAGTTTTCGCTAAATTTAAACTCAATAAAATATCAAATAACACTTATGCCGAACGCATAAAAGCATAAATCATCAATAATGTATAGGAGAATGTAAATAATCAAACTGATAAACAACAAAGGACAAGAAAAACCTAACAAGAACGGCAACCAAAAAAATGCGCACCCATGATGAACAATCACGCTAATCCTGTGAAGGAAAAAGGAACTAGCAGTCGAACTCTTTCTTTACCTTCAAGCAGAACAACGGGTTCAAGAGGAGAGCGTGAAAAGGGTCCCCGGCGAGCTCCTCCAGCTCGAAGGTAGTGAACGACGGGGAGCTGTCATTCTGTTTGGCTCCATTCGCTCAGCCACGCCCATCGTCACCGTCTGAGGAGTCGCCGCTGCCGGAGCAGACGGACGGAGGAGGAGGGAGATTCCTCGGAGGTTCGAAAAAGGAATTAGGTTATAAATAACAGCCGTTATACAAACCGTTGCCACGACGATCGCAGCTGGACGTGTACTATTTTTCTGACATGTAACAATAACGGTTTGAGATAATTGAATTATTACTGAATATTTATCGAGTAATTTGATTGTACATTTAAATATTATTTTCAATCATTTTTTCTTTCACGCTAATGCTATAATCGAGTTGTTTAATAATAATATAAAATATATTTTTTGATGTTATTAAATGACACCTGTAAAAGAAAAAGTAAAGTTTTCATGAACTATTTTCTAATCAAAATGAGGAGTACCGAAGATCCTGATGAGTCATGTTCATGATCTAATTTTGAGCAATCAAATTGAAGTTTGTATTATGTAAGCACATATATGTATATTTTTAAGCGCAACCTCAATGTGACATTGTATTAGAAAGAATAAAGTCCTCATCAATGCTAACATCGTAAAGGGATATGGTCAACCCTTTCATATTCACAGGTACACGCGATTGCCGTAATCCATCGGTCATCAACCACGCCTCTCTTCACTTCACCATGGTTTCTTCGTTACAGCTATCTCTGTGGTACAGTCTCTAATAGAGAATAAGGCACAAAAAGAAGAACTCGATGAGAACCTACGAACTCCTTCGATCATTTGCACAGTAAAACATACTTCCAAACAAAGAACCAATCACACCACAAGCAGAGACGAAAGAAATAACATAGAGGGATGAATCAGAAGAGACGCGTATGGATGTTCATGGAAGAGAGACTTCTTCTTCGTCTTCTTCTTCGTGGAAGGCGAAGGAAGTCATCGGGGTCCGGAGCGGCGTCCGCGGCGTCGACAGCTGCCTCCCGGAACTGTCGTAGTGTATCGCCCCTGAGAAGTCGAGCGGCTGACACTTCTCACCCATGAGTATCGTCTTCTGCCACACGCCGCCCGCCTCCTCTTCCTCCTCGCCGCCGACATGTCTCTTCTTGTCGTCAGCGATTCTCCTGTTGCTGAGGAAGGGGATCAAGCTGGCTCCGCGGTGGAGGAAGGGCGCACCGCGACGCCCACCATCCTTCCTCGTGCCGACGGCGGTTAGCTTCGAGAGGCTTGGGTGCGACCGAAGCCTCCTCGCCACATGCGACACCTGCTTCTTGCACGTCTCCATGAGAGCCGACATGGTGTGGAAGAGATCGCCGATCGCCATGATCGCGCGAGAGCAGTGCAAACGTTTGGTTCTCCTTCAAAGGGTGATATGCTGTTATACTTTTGTGCCACAGATAAGGGGGGGCGAGGGTGACGAGACTCTTTGACTTGGCTAGCTTTTGAGAACAGTATTCTTCTTCATGGTATATATGTGTACATATCTAATAATTGTATGTGAAATTTCTTTGTCTATATTATAATGCTACAGATGATCTGGTAGACAAAAGGTCATTGATCAGGTCTGTGTTGCAGAATTGTTTGTGCAATGATAATGAAACTTGTACATAATTACGTGTTTACATTACTCAATTGGTTTTTTATTTTTTATCTTATAAAACTCCATCTTTTAAGTATGAAATTTGAGAAAAAAACATGCACCTATGATTCAATTGAATTGGGTGTGATCCAAAGGATGGATTGGAGTCAACATAGTGGAAGATGATGGATATCCATCGAGCAATGGTGGCCACACAGTGGCGCACTCAAGTCTTTGGTAGGACCCGAGTCCAATAAAAAATCTGCAGCCATCTTTGAACTCCATCTCCATTGGCGTAAACGATTGCTTGCTTTCTTGATTGTTTTCTTCCTCACTTGGGTTCAGCTTCTTCCCAATAAAAAATCTGCGGCCATCTTTGAACTCCATCTCCGTTTGTGTCAACGATTGCTTGATTCTTGATTGTTTTCTTCTTCTCTTGGGTTCAGCTTCTTCCTTTACTTCTTTTTCAAAGAGTCAACGGTCGCGAATAACTTGTCTAGCGGGGCGGAAGTCATGGAGGTTTTGATCCATTCAACGAGTTGACTTGAGAGGTCTTCCAATTGAGTGGAACCCCAAATCTAGTGTAGATCTGAAAATTCTTGAAATGTTACCTTGGATTTGGGAACAGAGGATTCTTTTTTCTTTCACGGTGCAGAGGATCCTTGGGACGAAAAAGGCAGGGAAGAGAACCGAATCATGGTGTTTCTTGTGGTCTAAAGATGAACAGATCCAATGTTTTCATCTTCTCCTTTTATTGTTATCATCTATTGCAATATGACAATGCTACCATATAATTTTATGACAGCAGTGTAATTGGAGGCAGAAGAACTGTGGCAATGATGTCTTTCTATTTCATAGAACATGAAATTATTTGTTTCGCTATCTAGCCAAATTATCTCTTTCTCTCTCACGACACAGTTTCCATCACAGAAGGGTAGCTTTGCTTTGGATTAGTTCTTTAAAGGGACAACACAAAGCACCTACCCTGTTTGCTGAGCTGCTGATACTTCTTAGTTCTGTTGTCTTTAACCATGGATCATCCATTCTTATATCTTAGATTCTGCAAGCAATAACTTTTTAGAGCAAGTTTTCTATCATCATCAGCATCAGCATCAGCATCAGCATCAATTCTAGCTCAAGACCAAAGCTCTCAACATGTACATGAATCCATCTGCTAGTAACAGTACTACATGTCAGAGTCCACAACTGACGCAGACTCATGGAGACAGGGATAAGACATCCTCCCCTATTGCGAGGTCAAGGTACGGTCTCTCCAACTGTAGCTCTCTTCTTTAAAGCGACATAAAGGAAGACACAAATGAGCCCTAAGTTTGACAGGGGCAAATCCATCTCAACTCATGAATATTCTCCCCTGTGAGGAGAGTTAAGAGCAATGCAAATTGTCGAAGGCAGCCATCGCTAATGGTACAGCAGTTATCGAAGTCTTAGCTACTAGATGACGAGTGTAAGTGATGCATTCTTAGCATCAAATCCTTCCTTTAGACTTAGAATGCGTCCCTTACATCCATCTTCACCCAGAGGGAAAGAAAACTACAGACATTGAGAGATAGAAACACACAGAAAATATATGTCACCTAGAGATATCGGACCACGAACCTCAATTCCCCACAGTGCAACGTGAATCTCCCTAGAGCCCTGCTAGGGTGGGAAGTAGAGCAAAGGAGACGGCAGCTGCACAGCTTTCGAACCACCACTTCGTTTGTCTTCACGAGCTTGATTTCTTCATATGGATACGAGATGATGCTTTATGCAGCATCTGTATCCACCACCAGGATCACCAAACTTTGGCCAGTAAACCTTAGCCTCCATGAGGAGGAGAGGCAGCTGAATTAAGAGAAGGAAGTAGCACAGCTCAAGTTCAGCTAAAGAACAAGAGGAGGAAGGGTGTTAGGCAGGAGACAAAGTAAAGAAGATATATAAAGGAATGAAAGAGAGAGAGAGAGAGAGAGAGAGAGGAATGGTGTTAGGCTTTGTTTTGGATCATAGTGTGTGGATTTTTAAGGATTCTTGGGTTGGGGGTGGGGAGCATGTCTGTGGGGAATGCAAACGCACTTGCTCGGCTTCCAAAGCACGTTGGTAGAAGAGGAGAGAGAGGGAGAGAGATCTTATGTATGTGGGAAATAGTATCTTAAAAGGAACTAAACTAAACCATGAAAGGGAAGACATAATGGGACTTGTGTTGACTGAACAGCTAAGATTCACCCACCTTTCCATTCTGCTCAGGCTGTTGATTTGCTTCATGCATGGCTCAGTATGGTGATAGCTAATCTCGGGCGATGAGTTGCCTTTTCCCTTTCAGAACAATCTCCAGTGTAATTATGGGCAATGAGTTGTTAATTATGTGATGCTATAGTAGTACTACAGTGAAACTTGAGATTCTACTCGAGTGAGTGCCACACAACTGGCCCTTCAGACTTGCATGACAACTCCGGTGTCTATCACACACATTATTTGCAGAAGAGAAGAAATGTAGTAAGATTTTGTGACCCGGACTCTGCATAATTGCCATGCAAGAAGACCTTATCCTGAAATTTTAAATGCTAAACAAGGCAACAAAAAGCAAGAAAAGGAAAAAAAAAAAAGGAAGGCCAAAGATTCAGCATCTAATCAAACAGATGTAAGACAAGAGATACAATCTTATGTTCACTGTGAGGCCCACCCTGGTCTCTTCTGCACATAAAGCATGCAGTCCTAGGAGTGTATGCATACAAGCCGTAGCACTGTGGCTGGAAGGATAAGTCCCTATCTGAGGACAAAAAGACTTGGACTAGTGGTCGAATTGAGAGATTCTCCCCCTCCCTTTGTTAAATCCAACACATCCCTCTTACCAAGTCCAACTTGTTCGATGGTCTCCACCACCACAATCTCATGGCATGGCATGGCATGGCATGGCATCGCTCCTTTTAATACACCTTTGCCCACCCTTCACGTCATGGGCACGCATCGTTCACGTCAAAAATGGAGTCAAGAAGAAGAAGGAGCAGCGATGAAAGTTGAGGAACAAGGGTGGGGGAAACGTGTAATGTAGTCGATCATTGGGTATTGACAAGGGGGCCCCAACCGGAGGAGAAGGCCTTTGGAAGCGCGCCACGTGTTGCGGGGTGCCGTGCCGCGGGGGCGACATGGAGCGGCGCGTGGGCGCTCGCGTCGATGGGCGGTGGGGATCGGTGCGCACGTCCTCCGCCCTCGCCCGACGGTGGTGGCCACCACTCACTACACTCCCCCCTAAGCCGGCCCAGATGAGGAATTTATTTTTGTTTTTTAATTAAGCCTACCATCCAAATATTATTAATATTTGATTTTTACCGTACTCCAACTTCTGATCCCTTACTATCATATTATTTATAAAGGAATCTATTTTTCGAAAAAAAGTTTATCAAAGATTTCTCTATTATTTCTCTTTCTCATTTTTTGCTTGTATTTCAAATAATATTCTTATGAATAATGATATACAAAACTTAATTTATGTATCATTATAGTATTTTCAAATAGAGTCGAAGGATAAATTGTTACATAAATATGTTTAAAAATAATTGATAATTAAACTGATAAGAAAGGTCTGGTGGTCCCTTATCAGATTGGCGCTAGAATGAGGGTATGTCACTGATAAGGTCATTTAGTCCCATATTAATTGAGAAGTGAGAAAATCAAACGCTCATAAGATAGTTATACCTTTCTTATTCTTAAGGATATCTTTTGGAGCTCACATGCTTTGAAAAAGATAAAATCATTTGGCACTCGCAGAACACTTGCTGTCAATTATCTTTGTTTCCTTCTCTCACCAATCATCATGATGCGGCAACCCTGCGTTTCCTCAACAGACAACAGGAGGATGAGAGAACGAAGGGGGAAGAAAAGGCAATAAAGAAGAAGAGAGAAGGGGATTGAAGCTGTAGACGTCAGAAATGGATCCTCAGAAGGAGAGTGAAGGAGCAAATAAAAATAGGTAAACTTAAAAGAAGAGGAGACTTAAATTATACTTAAAATTAAGAAAGATATATATTAAAAATTAAATGAATATATATATATAAGATTTTTTTTGAAATATTATATTATATTGACTGCCGTAAGATGTGGTACTACTAAAACATACATAAATTGTGAGCTTTTGAAGTCTTAAATCAGGACGCCATTAATTAAAAGCTTTTGATAGCCTTAGCTTTCAAGCGACTCTATCGAGGAACTCCGTTTATTTGGAATGAAATGCATGCACTAAACTGTTCCATATATGTATGATCTGATGCACTCAACTCATTTAGCAGAATCATTTTTATTTTCCTAGCAGAACATCCTTTGTGAACTGATAACACATCAAGAAACATTTATTAGGATCACCGAACATGAAACACGACAATCAATACACCCTTTTCGAGAGAGCGAGAGAAGCAACATCAACACAACGGTGTAGCCTTCAACAAAGCATGAAATATATTGGTGCAGCACATGATCGATGGGCAGCAGCACGGCTTCAGGGATTGGTGATGGTTGGCGTCTGGCGCCGGCGGTGTAAAAAGAGACTGTTAGAGCTAGCCCAGAATATTTACCTAAAAAAGTAATTTGACAATCCAACAAGATAATAAAGCGAAAAACAAATAAAAGGAGAGACAAGAACACCAGAACACCAAATTTACATGGTTCGATCAATTGACCTACATCCACGGACGAAGGAGGAGCAAATCACTATTATAAAAGAGGGACAATTACAAATGTCTTAGGAAGATGTTCCTAGGCCATAAAACACTGGAAAATACTAAACAAGAAAAACTCAAATCTATAAGCCCAAACTATTTAACTGAGTGTGGACTTAAACCCAAAGTAAACACTTAGGTTTTTCTTGTGGTGCCACTTATGGTACCTCTTGTGGTGCATCTGACTTCAAAACTCAGGCCCTTATTTATAGTTCCAAGACGAGACAACAAGTCTGATTTTCCCGATGTGGGACTATGGGACTTGCCAAACTAACAAATCTCCACCTTGGCATGTCCCAACAAAACTTGCTCCACCTTCTTCATAAAAGCCCCAACGGGCAATCACCAACAATGAACACCAACCAAGTCCAAGCACTGCTTGAACTTGTAAACCGGAAGAGGCTTCGTAAGCATATCGGCTGGATTGTCCTTCGTATGAATTTTCTGAACAATGACCTTTCCATCAGCAATGGTATCCCATTTGCATCCAACAATTTTCTTACCCGAAGGCGGCTTCACAAGATCCCAAGTTTTATTCTGATGGAGAGATTCAATTTTTTCATTCATCGCAATCAACCATTTAGCGGAATTTTCACAAGAAACAGCATCTGAGTAGGAAGTAGGTTCACCAACTTCACTTGTTTCTTCTGCAACAGACAAAGCATATGCAACCAAATTTGCATATCTTTGTGGTGGTCGAATATCTCTCCGTGGTCTATCCTTGGCTATGGAATATTTCTCTTCCTCTGGATCATCTTCGTCAGTAGACTCGGGACCATCTACTGGCATTCTTTGAGTAGAAGAGTTCGATTGAAAAGAATTTGAACTACCAATCTCAAGCTCCACCTGCTTCTGTGCACTATCATTTGTACAAATAGTAGATTTCTTTTTGGAAGATAACATAGACAATTCATCAAAAGTAACATCTCTACTGATTATAAATTTTGGGGATTTGGGATCAGAATACCATAATCTGTATCCTTTTACCCCAGAAGCATACCCAAGGAAAATGCACTTTTTAGCCCGAGGCTCTAATTTTCCTTCATTTACATGCATGTATGCTGGACACCCAAAAATTTTAAAATCAGAATAATCAGCAGGAGTACCTGACCAAACTTCCTTCGGAGTTTTAAAGTCAAGTGCTGCAGAAGGAGCGCGGTTGACAACGTAATAGGCCATATTAATCGCCTCTGCCCAAAAGTCCTTTGTCAACCATGCATTTGAGATCATACACCTTGCTCTCTCCAAGAGTGTTCTGTTCATACGTTCGGCCACACCATTTTGTTGAGGCGTCATCCTAACAGTGCGATGCCGAGCAATTCCTTTATTTTTGCAAAATTCTTCAAAGTCACCTTCACAAAATTCCATGCCATTATTTGTTCGAAGCCGCTTAATCTGTCTACCTGTTTGCTTCTCAATCAAAGCCTTCCATTGTTTAAAGGTTAGAAAAACATCATTTTTATGCTTCAGAAAATAAACCCAAACTTTCCTGGAATAATCGTCAATGAAAGTCAACATATACCTGGCACCACCCTTAGACTGAACACGAGCTGGACCCCAAAGGTCTGAATGAATATAGTCAAGAGTACCTTTCGTTTTGTGAACTGCCGGAGAAGTGAAGCTGACTCTTTTCTGCTTTCCAAAAATGCAGTGTTCACAAAAGTCAAGTGACCCAATACTCTGTCCGCAAAGTAGACCCCTTTTGCTCAATATGCTTAAACCTTTTTCGCTCATATGACCCAAACGCATATGCCATAATTTGGTGATGTCAGAATCAGACAATGATGATGACGAGACTGCAACCGAGCCTGTGACAGTAGTTCTCTGCAGAATATATAAACTACCAGACCTACAAGCTTTCATAACAACAAGAGCATTTCTAGAAACTTTCATAACTCTACTTTTAGCTGTGTATTTACACCCAAGAGCCTCTAGGGTGCCTAAAGAGATGAGATTCTTTTTCAAATCAGGAACATGTCTAACATTAGTGAGCGTCCTCACAATACCATCATGCATTTTAATTCGGATTGTGCCTTTACCAACAACATCACATGCGGCATTATTGCCCATCAAAACAATTCCACCATTACAAGATTCATATGTGGAAAACAAATCTCTATTGGGACACATGTGATAAGAACAACTTGAATCTAAAATCCATTCATTTTTAGACCTTGTCCTATCATCAGTAGCAAAGAAAATATTTCCAGTATTCTCATCAGCTGCTACACTAGCTTCAGCGGACTCAGTAGTTTTCTCAATACTTTTTCCCTTTTGCTTTAATTTATGTTTCAATTTAAAGCAATCAGATTTAATATGCCCCATTTTATGACAATATCTACATTCCAAATTTCTATGTCTGGATTTAGATCTAGATTTAGATCTACTACTGTCAAATTCTCTTTTATCCATTCTACCCCTGACAACCAGACCCTCAGCCTGATTCTCTCTACTTTCCCCAGTGATATTCCTGTCTATCTGCTCCTTAGATTTCAATGCAGATTTAATTTCTTGATACAAAACTGTTTTTTTCCATAAATCAAAGTATCACGGAAATGCTTAAAAGATTGGGGAAGAGAACACAAGAGTAACAAAGCCTTATCCTCATCATCAATTTTTGCATCTATATTCTCCAAATCCATAACCAAAGAATCAAACTTATCAAGATGTGAGAGTATAGATGTACCTTCAGTCATCCGAAGCATATATAGACTCTACTTCAAGTAGAGACGATTCTCCACTGTCCTCTTCATGTACAAGGCTTTAAGCTTGTCCCACATGCTCTTAGCCGTAGTCTCCGTAGCTATCTCCCGTAAAACCTCATCAGAGAGATTTAGGATGATGCTTGATCGGGCCTTCTTATCCATACCCGCAAGATCTTCCTTTGTCATACCATCTGGAATGTTCTTGAACCAGAATGGCTTCCATCTTAAGTTGCCACATGCCGAAGTTGACATTTCTGTCGAATTTCTCGACGACGATCTTTGTTATTGTCATTATTGCCAAAAGATCCCGAAACTAGGCTTTGATACCAGTTTGTTAGAGCTAGCCCTAGAATATTTACCTAAAAAGGTAATTTGGCAATCCAACAAGATAATAAAGCGGAAAACAAATAAAAGGAGAGACAAGAACACCAGAACACCAAATTTACGTGGTTCGGTCAATTGACCTACATCCACGAACGAAGGAGGAGCAAATCACTATTATAAAAGAGGGACAATTACAAATGCTTTAGGAAGATGTTCCTAGGCCATAAAACACCGAAAAATACTAAACAAGAAAAACCCAAATCTATAAGCCCAAACTATTTAACTGAGTGTGGACTTAAACCCAAAGTAAACACTTAGGTTTTTCTTATGGTGCCACTTATGGTACCTCTTGTGGTGCATCTGACTTTAAAGCTCAGGCCCTTATTTATAGTTCCAAGACGAGACAACAAGTCTGATTTTCCCGATGTGGGACTATGGAACTTGCCAAACTAACAGAGACACCCGCCGTAGATGACACCTTCGGGTTGCACCGTAGCCCTATCTCTACCTGAACACATGAACAACATCAACATTTTGAGGAGACTTCCATCGAATCCGTGGAAGATATCCCCATGCATATAATGAACCATGATGAGCGATGCATGTTGCAGATTGAGAAAGAAACAAACCTTTCTCTCGCACGCCAATGACCGGCATCTCCCGGGCGCTCGTGGTGGCCATGGAAGCGAAGAGAAGCCCGAGGACAAGAAATACGATGGTGGGCGAAGAAAGCTTCATGCTTGAGAACCTGTGGAACCGCGCTTAATTCGTGTGCTTTGGTGATGGAAACGCTTTGGCCCTTTTCTGGTGGTGTGGTTTCCGTGATGCGGTAGGAAATGAAATGGTAAGAACAAATACTACTTTGCTTGCCCAGTTAAAGAAGAATTCTTCACCTTCTTCTATTAGCTTTTAAGATGTGCTTTGGTGTCTAATGGTGAATTTTAACTTTATTCTGTTTACACTTTTTCTAATTTAGGAAGTTATATATTATGTTATGATTGTGTGATATGGTTCGACAGTTGGAAATTAATCCGATTTCGATGTTTGAACTGATAGAGAACTCTAATATCAAGAATGAAGTGGTGGTTCCATAAGGCCTTCAGCTAATAAAGATAACTCTGATGTTTAAATCGATAGATAAATCTAAAAATTTAAAAAAAGTAAAACGATTATTGTACGTTGAAATTAGCTCGAGAAAGGCACCTATAACTGACTTTCTATAGTGGATTTTTGGTAATAAGTGATCATTAATGTGTAGGATATTATGTTGTTGTTGTTGGGCTGACAGGCTTTATCATTTAATTTTTGATTATGATTTCATTTTATTTGATTGTGATTCCATTTAATTTTTACTGCTTATTATGACCTACTAGTATTCATTCATATACAAAAGTTATTTATCTTTATATCCCATCATATGTTGCATTAGGCACCATGTAAGAGTGGTTAAAATAGATATGATGATCGATTGAAATGTTAGATTATCCATGTGATAGATACCCTAATTAAGAATAAAACTTAGAAAAATTTAGGAAGAAATATAGATTTCTTATTTTTATAAGTTTAAAATTTTTTAGATTAGTTAATATTAAATGAGGATGACCATCAAAACTAAATGAGTAAATGAAAGCGATAGTTTTAAAATATGAAATATAATAAGTTGATTATTATGTGTACAAGGAAAAAAATTATGTAATCTTAATTATTAAATGTAAGTCAAGGTGTTTGTAAATTATATAAAAATATTATTGTCAAGTCAAGTGTTTATGTTTTAATCTGTATTTTGAGTGACGCAGGATGCTTTAATCAGGAGGAGACAATTAAAGTAGAAAAAATCATGTTGTACCGGAGGAAAACATGTCAGAAGATTGGACGTCAAATCGATGGATCGGTCAACGTATCGACAGAAGGCTTCGGACCGTGGATTTGGGCATCAAGCCAAGAAGAGCGGATATTACGCCAAAGATATCGGAGTTGCGGAGTCAACTGGCCGATTGGACAATAGGTCGCAAGAGAGGACGATGCACCGAAGAATCGGACGAAGCGTCGAGAGACCAATGACATGCCGGACAACTTGATTAATGCTTAGTATTAATTGTCTAGATCGAAGTGTGTTTTACATGTGTAGGATTAACTACGATAGCAAGGCATGAAGCAAAATGAAGTCCCGGAGTCAAGATCGAGATCACGTTGGGAGTTCGAGAGTTCATCGGAAGTCCGGACGTTTGTCAGAAATTCTGGAGGAACCAGCCGAGAAGTCTCGGAGCTTGCTAGAGAAGCTCGTCGGAACTCGCCAAGAATATCGTCGTGAAGTCCAGGAGCTTGTCGGGAGTCCGTCGGAAGTTCGTCGGAAGCTCGCCGAAAGAATAGACATAGGGACTTGTTTAGCTTAGCAAATGTCTTAGGATTTCATAATTAGCACGTAATTGGACTTGGATTTAGGCCAACCCAATTAGGGGCCAGCTAGGCCCATGTAAAAACTATGTTGGGACCAATAAGAAGTTCAAACAGTGCCCCAAGAAGCCTCACCGTCATGAGACTGTGTAAAGTGATGGTACCACCCAGGACAGTATCAGTTAAACTGACATTGGGTAGTGGTATTGCCTGTGCCTAGGGAACTCAGGATGGGAAAGTTTTAGGCTTCAAGTTTGAATCAACTTGAAGCCTATAAATACCCCTCCCATCCCTGGTTGAAACACACAAACATAAAGGATTAAAAAGTGAGAAAACGCTACTACAATCTCTTTAGAAATTTCCTCCTCCACTCTAAGTTTATAATTATGTAAGAGTGTGAGTGCTTGTAAAGGTTATCTCCTAAACCTGTGAAAATGAGAAGAGGGGTGTAAGAAGGAGTTTGATCTTCGCCTATCAAAGAAAGATCGATAGTGGATGCCGATGGCCTCGACGAAAGAGGAATCAGAGGAGTGGATGTAGGTCACGACGATCGAACCACTATAAATCGATTTACATTTTATTTGTATAATCTACTTTAACTAAGAACCTCTTTACTTGCTTTACATATACTATGAATCTTTCATACGCTTTCAATCTATCTTTACGAAAATGCTTTCAAGTTAAGTTTCCGAAATCGGTTTTGGTCGAAATCAATTTTTATCTTACGAATGATTTTAAACCGACGTTATTTTACCGCTGCACTAATTCACCCCCCCTCTTAGTGCTAACTCTTGATCCTAACAACACATTTCTTAAAGTCTTTTAAATATTATGAGATGATTACTAATCAAAAAATTAATATTAGAAAGTCAAATTTTTTCTTTCAATAAATATTAGTATATCTAAAAACCATAAAATCCATAAAATGTATAAAATAAGCTAAATTATTTGTTTAAACATTTTAAAAATATTTTTGCCCTTGCAGGGATGCCTGATTTGACATTAATGAAATTCATCAACATTGAGGAATTGGCAAGTTACTACCGGTAGGGTAATCCTTATTAGTTATATGTTATTTATTATACTAATAAATTCTCTTCTTGTTGCAAGAAGATTATAAGGCATTTTCTAGTGAGACAATCTTGAAAATGCTAAATTATAACTAGTGAGGGTTAGGGTGAAGTCTTCATATTTACTTTATTTATTTCATCAAGCTTTTTTTTTTAAATTATATATATAATGTTTTATTGAAAATTAGATTGCATGCAGTGCAATGTGGTATTACTAAAACGTACATAAATTGATAGCTATTGATAGCCTTTGCTTTGAAGCGACTGTATCGAGGAACTCGTATTTGGAATTAGATGCGTGCACTCAACTCTTCCATGTATGTATTGTATGATCGGATGCACTCAACTCATTTAGCAGAATCAATTTTATTTTCCTGGGAGAACTTCCTTTGTGAACTGATAACACATCAGGAAACATTTATTAGGAAACACGACAATCAATACACCCTTTTAGAGAGATAGAAGCAACATCAACACAACGGTGTAGTCTTCGACAAAGCATGAAATATATTGGTGCAGTACATGATCGATGGGCAGCTTCAGGGATTGTTGAAGGGAGGGTCAGGGTGATGGTTGGCCGCTGGCGCCGGCGGTGTAAAAGGAGACACCCTTGCAAGGCCGTAGATGACACCTTCGGGTTGCACCATAGCCCTATCTCTACCTGAACACATGAACAACATCAACATTTTGAGGAGGAATTGCATCGAATTCGTGGAGGCTATCGCCCATGCATATAATGAACCATGATAAGCAATGCATGTTACGTATCGAGAAAGAGACCAACCTTTCTCTGGCACGCCATGGGCAGGCGTCTCCCGGGAGCTCGTGACGGTCAGGGAAGCGAAGAGAAGCCCGAGGACAAGAAAGATAATGGTGGAAGAAGAAAGCTTCATTCTGGAGAACCTGTGGAACCGAAGCTTAGTTTGTGCTCTTTGGTGATGGAAACGCCCAGCAAATGAAATGGAAAGATTAAATACTACTTCTGCTAACGTTGCTTGCCCAATTAAAGAAGAAGAATCCACCTTCTTCCTTTAGCTTTTAAGATGTTGTGCCTTAGTGTCTAATCTAATGGTGAATTTTAACTTTTATTTTGTTTATGCTTTTCTAAATTAAGGAAGTTGGTAATTGTTACGATAAATTATAATTGTGTGATGTGGTAGACAATTCAAAATTAATCCGAATTCAATATTTGAATTAAAAAATACTTTACTTTAATGTCAAGATTGAAATGACTCGATAAGGACAACAAAAATTACATAAAAGGATGTATATACGTAATAAAAATATATATAATGCTTAAATCAATAGATAAATTAAAAAGCAGAATAAGTGTTGTGGTTTGAAACTAACATCAAAAAGGCACCTATGACTTTTTATAAGTGAATTTTTGGTAATAAATGAGAATAAGTGGTGACTAAATGAGAATAAGTATATATATATATAATTTATTTATTTATGATGTAAAATGAAAATAAAATTAAGAAAATATTACTAAAAAAGATTTTAACAAACTGACCTTATAAGGGAGGACGAGGAAAAGACTTGAATCATAGACTTAGAGGGGGCTTTATTTATACTAGTTTTAGACCTTAAAAATTAGTTAACTAGCAATGTGGGATAAAAAATACATATTAAAATGATAAGTGGATAGGATCTTTAAAAATTATTTTTGTTGCTTGTTCCACATTAATCCCCTCCTCTTGAGAAAAACTCGCTCTCGAGTTTATGTCCGGATATAATGAATTCTCTTTTGAAAAGTAGTCATACAAGTCTATGATATTGAAGGTCTTTGAGATCCCCAAATTATTTGGTAAATCAATCACATATGTATTGTTATCAATTTTATTTAAGACCCAGGCCATATGTTTTTAGCTTTAATTTGTTGCAAGTGCCTATCGGAAATCTTTCACAATCATTTGGTAATTTTTCATTAGGTGATCTATTTGAATTCTTCCAATATTGATCTTAATTCATTTAGAATCTTTAATTCATTTGAATTTTTCAAAATCTTTTCTCCTTTTAGTTGGGAATGAATTCTTGCTCAAAGTTGAAAATGGATAAGACTTTCTCACCAATTTTTGGATTCATCTCCCTTTTTATTAGTCGATAAAATGATAATATTCTTTCTTCCAAGATGGGTTTTATTCATATCATACTATCATGACTTTCTAAGTAATACATGACACACATCCATACAGTTATCTCACATATAAAATTTTTATTATAATTTTTTTTAATTGAGAGAAGAACTCTTCATATCTTAGTAACAATGATAGTTCCTTTTTTTATTTCACCCTAGCTTATATGGTGTTAGATAAGCTTTCATATGTAATTTTATGTCTCACCGGTGATTTGGATACAACATTGTCATAACTTCCATTGTTTATAATTAATGCACATACTTTGCTATTAATATTACATTAAAAATAAAAGATTTTCTTACACTAAGATGAATTTTCTTACCTTGGGTGAGTAATAATCTTTTTACAATGTAAGCAACGTGTTCTCCTTCTTCCTATGCTATTTTAGTATTGTTAATATCATCAATTGTATTATCTTGAGCATCTCTTTCTTTTTCAAGTCATCTTTATAATTTATAAGGTTGACAGTCTTATGAGCATGACACTCATTGAAACGATGACCAAGCTCCCTACATTTGAAACATTTCTTAATTAGAGATGAAGCATATGAATTGTTTATGATAGTCAGAATATACTTAACTTGCCTTGTTGCTCCTTTCGTATTTGTACCTTAATTTGTATGTTATATTAATTCCATCATAACTTGCTTTGTTAAGAGTAGGTTGTATTGTCATAGTAGATAATTATCGAATGGCAATTGAAGATTGATTTAATAATATTTCAATCTTTAATACCATATTATGAGCTTCATCTACTATCCATATGAGAGTTAAAAGATATTTTATCTTTAATTATAAATTTTAGTCTGTTTACATACTTTTACTGTTTATTGGTCTTTTGACTCTAATAAGTTATATCTGGTAAAAAAGATTAAGAATTCATTAACATATTCGGTTACGGATCAAGTGTCTTCAATATAGTTTTGGTATTATTGAAATAATAATTGTTTATAGTCTAGGGGTAAGAATCTTCCATTGAGAAGTTACTTTATCTTTTATCATTTCTATAGGTGCTTTTTCTTATCTTCTTCTATTATTTTGTAATGTATCCCACCAAGTTATTGCATCTCCTTTCAACTTATATGCAACAAGCTTGACTTGTTTGTGATCAAGAATATCCATCACCTCGAAGAAATTATCTACTTTATAATTTTAGTCAAGAAAAGCTTCAATGGTGGTCTACTTTGAGGTGATAATTCTCAAATATTTCGTCTAGGTAGTTTTTAATGCCTTTCATATCTTTCACCATTATCTTCTAAGTCATCATCACATACTATTGGTTATTGTGAGCGGATAGTATCACGTCGATTAAAGTGTTAAGGTTGAGCTACACCTATACCTCTTCTTTGGTTAGTTTTGTAATAGTCCATAATTCCTTCTTCATTTACTCATCTTCATATGTTGGTTACCTATGTTGGATTGTAAGTTGTGCTAATAATTAGGTTGGCCATTAGTATCAATTGTAGCATGATTGATCTTACCATCATCACGAACTCTGTTAATGCATAAACCCAAATTAGTATATTGTGAATCTCTCAGAGTTGTCAACCATTTTTACTTCTTGTGCTTCTAACGTCACCCATACCGATCATTATTAAAAATATATATCATACACTATTAGATATTTATAAGAACTATATTTTATGTAGTTGTTGATTCACCTATTACTACAGTTTATAAGAACTACATTAAAAAAAATAAGTTAAAATGATAGTTACGAGAACCGTTGCTATTAGATATTTATAAGGACGGTTATAAAAAATTGCAGGCCTCATTTTTGTTGTAGTGGAATAATAGTGTAAGATATATCTCTGAGTTCTTTTAATTCTTGTTGGTATGCTTCTTAGGGTTTCTAGAGTATGATTAGAAGAATAATTATTTTTTTTTTTAGTTCTTGATGATTTTAGTATGTTTAGTACCTACATGTTCTGACCATTTCAATAAATTATTAGTCATGTTATGTTATTTAATCCATTTTGATGTTGTGCAAGTGAACAAAACCAGGTTATTGGAAAAGCATAAGCATAGTGGGGGCTCATGTTAATAATTATATTTATGTTATTTAATATCTTTTATAATATATATGAAAAAAATAAAATACTAATGATTAAATTATATATGCAATATCATATGTAAATTATTTATTCCTTCATGTTAAATTTTCTTAGAAATGTGATGTTGTACGTGCAATTATTTATAACCCTTTATTATGATATATCAAAATTGCATAGTTAAATTCATATTGCTATCTTTTAAAAGTTTATTATTTTCCTAAGATTGAAATGAAGTAACAACTGCATGTTTTCATTAGCAAGATGGCTCAAAACCAAACAATTTTAAGTTGTACAATATATATATATATATATATATATATATATATATATATATATATATATAAAAGAAAAATTAACATTTGAAATTATGAGGACCAAAAGTAAAATAAAATAAAATTCTTTTTAAATTGCCTTATGTAGATGCATAAATGAAATAGTGCTATGCATATTAGCAAAGTATACCTTACAATATGATACTTTCTCGATATGCTTTATTTCCCTCGCAATGTGGGGGCATATTTCAAATTTACAATGAATTGTAGTAGCCTTAGTATCGTGTTTATATTTATGAATTTGCTTAATATGTGTAATTATTTATCATCTTTCATTATGATAAATTGTGAATGTTTATATTTATATTGACATGTTTATTAATTGACATTATTTGTATGATTTATATCAAACATAAAATGAATTTTGTATTATAAATTTTAAAAAAATGATTATATAATTTGCCATGATAGCCTAGCATAAAAAAATAAAAAGATTATTATCCTCATATCAACAAGAAGGATAGATTAGATTAGCCTATAGTGGATCCTCCAATAGTAAGAACCTAGCCTTTGTGATGGGAGATCCCTCGAAGAAGGTTTACTGTGGTAATAATAAATTAATTAGTTAGCTAAAGAGCATGTTAAAAAATATATTAGTAGAGTTTAACTCTAATTCCTATCTATATGGTGATTGTTTATTACTTATATATGAAGGTATATGAAGAGTATAACTCTAAAATAGACTCAAAACGATATTTTTTTATGAGATATGACTCTATACACATTAATTTTCCTATAATTATATATAGTCATGGTCGGGGAATTAGATAATTCCTAAAAACTCTCATAAATAATCAACACATAGTGTATGGCCAATAATGTGTAATATCGTAATATATATACCAATATTATGAGTGATAGTTGAAATATAATTTAAGACCTATTTCACTGCGTTTCCTTCAAATAGAAACTATCATAATAAGTGAAGCTTAAGTCTTCAAAGACACTTTGCCCATTCAATATTATGATTAGCGAATATATATTTTTAATAAATATTTTATTTTAATAATTATTTATTATAATTTTTGAGATTTATGAAAGATGTTTAGAGATTTTATTTTAAAATAAAAATAAAAATATCTTTTATTTATTATATTTAATTAATTAGTGGTGTTTATTAAGAACATGTTTCTACTCAATGAGATTTATGGGTTGTGATTATTATACATAACCATTATGATTATTATTATTTTCACAAGATCTTTCTTGATTTTACTTGCTTATGGTAGTGGTTGACCTCACCTCGGATGGTGACTGTAACATAATCACCTTATCCTTGGGAATGGATTCAACTACAAACTTAGAACCTACGGAAAGAGTGGAATCATTCCTTAGGATAGTGTGTAACATAATTTCGGATGCTTTTTGAATTTATTCTTTTTGAATTTATTAATTAAATTAGATTTAATTTTTATTTTTGAGTTTTTACCCCAAAATGTACTGCAAAAGTTTGATTGTTTTTCTTAAAGAGATGGAGGCATAGCATCCAATGGACATCAGGTTTTAGAGTTTGAAGAAGGTACGAGACAACCGAATCTGATCAATTTAGTAGAATCGTTTTGATTTTTCTTTGGAGAACTTCCTTTGCAAACTAATATTATATCAAGAAACAATTACTAGAATCATCGCAATATAATTAATTAATACACACTTCTAGAGACGAAGAAGTAGCATTAGCACAATGGTGTGTGTAGTCTTCAACACGGCTTGACAGATTGGTGAAGAACATGATCGATGGGCAGCATAGCATGGCTTCAGGGATCATTGAAGGGAGGGTCAGGGTGATGATTGGCCTTTGGTGCTGGCGGTGCAAAAGTAGACACCCTTGCAAGGCCGAAGACACCACCTTCGTGTTGCACCGTAGCCCCATCTCTACCTGAACAACATCAACGTTTTGAGGCGGACTTCCATCAAATACGTAAGAGGATATAGCCATATGCATGTAAAGAACCATAACGAGTAATAAAGAGACCAACCTTTCTCTCCTACGCCTTCGGCGGGTGTCTCCCGGGGGCTCGTGGTGGTCATGGAAGCGAAGAGAAGTCCGAGGACAAGAAAGATGATGGTGGGAGAAGATAGCTTCGTCATGCTTGAGAACCTGTAGAACCGAGCCTTAATACGTGCGCTTTGGTCCTTCTTTGATGGTATAGTTTCCGTGATGCCATAGGAAATGAAATGGTTAGAATAAATACTGCTTCCGCTAACGTTGCTTACCCAATTAAAGAAGAATTCACCTTCTTCTGCTAGCTTTCAAGATGTACCCTCCTGTCTTACAGTGAATCTTAACTATATTCTATCTAAGCTTTCCTTAATTTAGGCTGTTTAGAATTGTTACCATAGATTGATTACGATTGTTTAATATGTGATCTGATAGATGGTCCAGAATTAATCCAAGTCCGAGGTTTGACCTTTTGTTTGATATGTGATATGTCAAGATCAAAGTGGTTTGACAAGATCTCCGATAAAAACGTATTTGATAAAGATATCTTAAATGCTTAAGTCAATAGATAAAATCGAAAAATTCAAAAAGTAGAACGTATGTTGAAACAGAGTTTGAGAAAGGTACCTAACACTTTTATTGATAAAGATCTCTTCAACTTCTACTGTTGCAATAGTTATTTGATTAGTAGCAAACATTGTGCATTTATCATACAAACAGAGCAAAGGTGTATTGCTTCCTCACAAATTGATTACAGCAATCATATGTAGACTGAGGCAAAGTTAGGTGCAGAGTAGCTAATACTCACAAGTTGAAATAATACTCGGTAGCTGCCTCACTTCAATCCATTCTGCAAGGGTAATCTTTCATGGAATATTCGCTCTCTCGCGATGATTGCCTGAAAGATCATATTAGACGTATTCGTTGATGAACTTATCATCCAAGTTCATGTAAACATTAGAGATTGAAGTTTCTACTACTGCTCTTCATCATCAAGATCAAAAAAATTGCAAGACATGTAGGTTAAAGCCAGTTCATAAGCGACAGCAAAGAACATACCTGACGTCGCCAGTTTGTGAAGCATGTTATCAGCACAAGGAGGACAGTCTGTGTTGTCGATCCGCACAGTATACCAATCCAAAGGCCTTTTCCTCCTCCATGCAATAGGAAACCCAAAACAACAGCTGCCGGAATACCAACCAAATAAAAGGCTCCAAGGTTGACATAAGCACCCAAGTGCTGCCATCCACATCCTCTAGCAATGCCTGATCCAGTACATGGTTAAAACATATTACGATAACTTTCATGCTTTGTGTAGTGCCACAATTGAGCTTGATTCCAAATAGAAAGAACAGTAAGAGGGGGTTACAGATGACCTGAGAGCACCCCTTGTAGATTGTCAGAAACCACCGAGAAGCAAAACAGAGGAACCATTTCAGTAACATAATTTACCACCTCCTCCTCCTCGCTGTAAGCATAACCAAGGATGTGGCGTGCAGCTAGCAGAGTCACACTCACAAGCACAGCCTCAGAAACAGCAAGAAACATTGAGACACGTACTGCTAACTGAGCTCCTTTCGGATTCCAAGCTCCTAATTCATTCGAGACTCGAGTACTATACGATAATCAACACATCATGATCTATATATGATATTGTGAAGAAGCATCTTTCTGGTATGGGTTTCAGAAATACCTTGCAGCACAACTAAGCCCATACGGTATGCAGTAAAGCAATGAGATGCTATTGAGGCTGTTGGGAAATGAAATGCCAACATTAATACAAGGATTATGAACCAGATCAATAACTGAGCTGTGAATTCTCCTCACCAAATGGAAAGGACAGAAGTTTCGAGCTTTGCATTTGGCAAGAGACCCGAAAGCAACACAAGAATCTCAAAAGACCACCACTCAAGACTGCAATAAACATTGGTTAAAGTGTTAAACCATTAACCAAAGATGATAAAAGGAATAAGAAAACATACTACTCTTGCAACAAGCAGCACTAATTACCATATCATCAGTGCTGATGGTAGTGCCAGACGTAAGAACTCATTAATGCCTCGAAATGCCTCCTTTGAGATTGGTGCGCGAGTCGCTCTGCAGGAAGCCGAGTACCTTATGTACATCACCAGTATAAATACATTCAACCAGTATGATATATTTATCGAGAGTGCAGCTCCAACATTACGTAAGCCTGACTTAAACACAAGCATCCAGCATAGAGGGATATGAAGGCACAGTGCCAGCAGAGAGCTTAGGAGCATAGGAAGAAGTAGGCTTTGAGACTGAAGGAACTTCATTAGAGGTTGAGCAATGGCATAGGCAAACAGGCCAGGAATCATCCACATAGCATATCTTCCAGCTTCTTGAGATATTAAGGGGTCTTGACCCATTAAGAGAAGAAGCTTTTCCATTGAGACCCATATGAGAGAGATCGGAAAGCAGACCACTAAAAGAGAGAGTATGGCTCTGCAGGTGTGGACTCCTAACATCTGGTACTGTTCTGCTCCATAGGCTTGGCCGCATAAGGTTTCCAGACTACTTGCCATTCCTACCTGTAGGTAAATTGAAATAGAAAGCCTATGATGAGGTGATAAGCACAACATCCACATATTCAAATAATTGAACAAAACATAATTCAGACTATAAGATAATATCCATATTGTGAATATTTAACATAATGCAAAGTTGAAAATGCCCAAAATGTACACCTTATCTTTCAGGATTAAACAAAAATCTTTGTCATCTGCTACACCAAATTTCTCTGCCATATTTGCCTCCTTTAAAAACTTGGTAGAACCTGGTTAATTGTTTATCTTTTTTTTTCCCTAAACAATGTAAAACGTGAGAACACACATCGAGTGACCAAAACAATGTAAAACAAGAGAAAACACATTGAGTGGTTGGAACTACACATGTAGAAATGTTGCAATAACCAAGAAACGTAAGCAAATTGATGTGTTCGGTCTGGTTTGAATTTATTCTTAAATGAATGTTTCAGTTTGATTTTTCACTAATGATTATTTCTGTTTGTCACAGAAAAGCAAAAAAAAGTTATATTTGTTTGGGGGATTTTATATATTGCCCAAACAAATCTATTGTGAAATTGTACATAGTTATGTATATTATACTCAATTTTTTCATTCTCATACATGATATATATTTTTCTGCAATCACATAAGACATAATATGCAACATAAGTATCATATACATCAACCTAATGAATGTGACATATTTCACATGAATTTATTATATATTTTACAATATAGGTTCCTTATACAATACAAACTGGAAAAAAAACCCCAATCAAGGTCAGTAATTTCATACAAATTCATTTAGGTTTCTAGCTACAGTTCAATTTGACTATTTTCAATTTCTAAAAAATTAACAGAAGTTCAATCATGACCCAAAAATCCTGCAAAACTAACTGTTCCAACCTATCTGCACCTAGATGACATTTTCTTTTTAAACATTAAGGAAGAATAATATTAAATATATTTTATCATTCATGATTTTGGTGACTTCTTGCGTGCCACAAACTTTATTTCCCGTAATCTACCCCACTCTCAGAAAGGAAGTTCTTCATTCTGACAGACGGTTACCACTTTAGATAATGATGCACTTGCCAGTTGAGGGTTGTGACACATTATATGATTTAGAAACGAGTAATCACACTGAGTTGAGGATGAACATCACTTTATAAACTTACAATTTATATATATATTTCTTTCTGTTTGTCCATGAACAACTATTATCATGGACAAAAACTTGGCAACAAGAGGCATAGATTCCAACACCAAACTATTATCTCTTTCAAATTCTTGATGCATGTTCTTACCGAATGGAAAAGAATGAGGTCCTATCACCTGTAAACTTTTTCAACAATAATACAATCAAAGAAATTTATAACAAATCCAACCTCTTCAATCCATCAATCCAAACACTGCAGCAAACCATCCCTCGTTAACATCCAATTACCGAGTGTACCATTTTAACTCTCATCACCCTTAACCCAATTGTAAACAAATAATTGCACATAATTTGTTTACTAACCATGCTTGTGTACCCACTCTTGTACTTCCTAACCTGATATGTTTCCTTGATACATAATATTTGATATCTGCACGATGACATTACACAAGTTCCACTTTCACAAGAAGCATAAAATTCTGAAACCAGATTGAATCCTTCTTCCTTCTTCCCATGAAAGCACTTTCTGCAATACAATACAGAATTGTGCTACAACAAAACCAACCATGACATTACTTCCCGTCCATTGACCCGTAGGCATTGGTAGCAACATAATCTCCTTCGTTAAATAAACATTAGTGAGTGTACCATTTTAGTTGTCCAACCGGAAGGACACATTTTGATCATACTCCATCATGCAATCCAATTAAGAAAACAGACGAAACATGCATACAGCCATTCTGTAGAAAGTGGTATCGGTTCGTCCAAAATTGTAGGGAAATCTTCATGCACCTTATTAAGCATTTACCGTAAGATCGCACATAACTTGTTTCCACCGCTGGTGAGACTAATCTGAAGCAAACCCTCGGCACTTTGAAGACCACAGAGGGGTTCGGTCTTCCCATCACTCCGCTTTACCGGGAGGTGGACTTACCGTATATAGTTCAGGCAGAAGGGAAAACTAGAGGAGGGTGGGGGAGGGGAGGAAGTGGACTTACGAGGAGGCTGAAGCCGGTGACGCTTGCGAGGGAGGTGGCGATGGCGGCTCCGGCAAGGTCAACCTCGCCCAGGTGGCCTACCATCATGCTGGAGATCACCTGCACCAGGAACTGCGACAGAGTCACGGCCACCATGGGGGCGGCGACGCAGCCCAGCCGCCGCGCCTCCTCCAAGAGTTCGCTGCTTGCGTAGCCCCACACGAGTCTGCTCTCCTCGCCCGTCTCTCCTTCTCCGCTCTCCCTCGTTAACAGCGTTTCCTCCTCCATCTCTCGGCGCGTGCGTGCCTGCGTGCGTGACCGCCGCTTGTTATGTGGACTGCTTGGCTGTCATACGCAGTGAAAACTGCCGTCTCCGATTTCCGCGGGCCCAACTAATTAGTAGAATCCCATTTTCATTTGGAGACAAATAAAAAAAACAAAAAATAGTTATTATTATTTTTTATCTCTTCAAATTTAAGTTTAATATATATATATATATATATATATATATATATATATATCTTATGTATATATATATCTTATGTATATATGTCACTATAAAGTATCTCGTCCGTTGATTATTGGCATAGCGGCATTAATATCTTTTAAGAATATTACACATATATTTGCTTTTGAAATAATATTGTCGATAATTATCTTCCTAAATGTAAATTTCAAAAACAAGGATTCAAATTAATGGTGAAAGTGATAACAGATATTTAAAATTCAAATAATTTCAAATCCAATGGGGAGAGTATAACAAATAATTGGAGTCACAATAAAGATTGGGTGATTTTTCTGAAAATAAAAATTCTTTTTGGGTTGTTTTCAAATATATCTGTCCCCATTGTCACTTCTGTTGTCTCCATCCCTACTCGAATTGTAAGATTCCGTCATAATCTTTAAACGGAAAGGAAGAAAGAACAGAAAAAAAGATAGATAGAGAAAAGAGAATTAGGAGAGAGGAGGTGAGCAAGAAGGGAATTGATAGAACAATGAAGGTTGGTGACGATGAAACCAACTACAATCGATAACAAGGAAGAGTATATTTAGAATTATATAAAGAAGAGAGAATTGTTAGAAAAATATAAAAAGAGGAGATGGAAAATACTCCCAAAAGAAAAAAAAAAGGCTTACAGTAAACTAAATCTCATAAGATTATTGCAGGTTGCCAAATGATAATAAAATGTAGAAGAGGTTTGCTTTTCTATATGATTTCAGAAGTAATATTATTTTATTTATTAATGTGTATAGATTTTATGGTGAATTTTTAGACAAAACTTCTCTCTTTTTGAATTTCTCTTGAGAAGTGATACCCATTTGTACACTCTGTTTCAGTATTTTCAGTAATATATTAAACATAGTATAAAATTACTGTTACATAATTTTTTTATAAAATATTATGTTTATAATGCTTTTACACTATTTTTTAATATTTTCAACAATACGAAAAAATACTGTGACATAATATAAAAATAATGTAACATAACATTTTACTAATATTATTTTTTAAAAAATAGTATAAAAATATTATAATCGGATCGACTCATCATATCAGTCCATAATAAAAAAAAGATAAAAAGAAAGGGAAAAACGACTAGAAGTATTTTAGATAGTAAAAATATATATTATTTGAGAATTTTAAAAATAAAGGATTTTTTTTCGAAAAAAGCACAATGACTTTGTTTCCATAAATTTGAATCCTAATCACAGTAATTTTTATCGTAGCATGAACATTAAGACAACCTTAGACTTATAAAGATGTGAACAGGACAATTGGTGTCAAACTTCGATTGGGGAAGACTTCGTTCTCGTCCTAAACATGCTTCCCGGAGAATCCAGACAATTCAAAGAGAGATGAGACGGCAAACTTGTTTCCTCCGTTTCAGTCACCGTTCTTGTTGGCTGTTGTTGATGTGCGTCGGCAATGCTGTTCATGTCAGATGTGGGAATGAGTGGTTAAAGAAAGGAGACATGAGTGACAACAAACAAGTTTCAGAAGATGATGTTTGTCCTTCTGAGATTTGCATCTGCTGTACGTACCACTATCTTCGAACATGCATTGAGACGCCCTTAATGCCTCTGAATAGTATTAGCGAACAAATCTGCGTGGCTGGTGAATCAACACGGCCTGATCTACGGATCGATATCGGGAGTCTTCTATCGACTGAGCTAGATACCAAGGTCGATCGGACCCTCGCGACGGGGTATTGATCAGCATTCCTTGGTGTACCGATCCGGGTGCCGTGTATGCCGAGCTACGTCTTTCCTTATCCGAGGTGGTTGGTAGCTTGTCTTTGTGGGGTGGTCGCACCCTCGGGAAGGAGTGCTGGTTGGCATGGGTTGGGATCCGGGCAGATTGGCTGCTCTCCTTCGTGCACTGGATGACGATTCCCGGGTAGTTGACAGCTCGCCTTCGTGAGGTGGCCGCACCCTCGGGAAGGAGTGCTAGTTGGTGTGGGTCGGGATCTGGACCGATTAGCTGCTCTCTTTCGTGCACTAGATGACGATTCCCGAGTGGTTGGCAGCTCACCTTTGTGAGGTGGCCGCGTTTTCCTGTAAAAATGGCTTTCATCGGGTGATTCCCGACGAGGCCCCTCCAACGAGCAAGTCAGTAGAGTGATCAATTGATTTTTTCCCCCCTGGCCAGATACTGGTAAGAGGTCTTTATATTACTGTATGTGGCTCGGTCATACGCAGGTTAGCGTGGTGGACGTGTCGAGCAGTGCCTTAGTATGGTTTCTAACTTAGCATGTCTCGAGGTTCCCGAGATGTGATATGTCGTGCAATGTCTTAGTACAAATTCTGGCCTGACGTGTTTTAGATATCAAAATATACCGTATCAAATAGACAACAGAACAACCAACTCAGATAAGGATGACAGATTACTGGAAGGTGAACTTGTCCTGCTTTGGTCGAGCTGATCCACCTGGTGTTGTGTGATACAGTCCTGATCGAATTTCACTCACTAATTTCTTTGATGTGATCTCTTCTCCTCGTAATTTTCATCAATTTGGGAATTATTAACCTTGTGAAAGTTCCACGGGCGATAAGGCACCCTGGTTTGTGCGACCCGCATGCATGCCCCACTCCCAGTGCCCGAGGGTGGTGACGTCGTCCTCTCAAATTTTCCTGGGTGGTTCGGTACGTCATGCTAACAGGTTCCCACCGAAGAATCAGAAACGCGGGTCGTGCCCACCAAGTCGAACTCGTTCTCCGTTTCCGGGAAGAAGTCAGGTCGAGTCGAAACTCGGCTCGAGTCCGACGAGTTGCACGTTCTTCCTTCTCTGCCCGAGTCGAACTCGTCCCCTGTTACCAGGAAGAAGTCAGGTCATGGACGGTTTGGACGCGTCGAAACTCGGCTCGAGTCCGACGAGTTGCACCTTTCTCCCCTTCTCTTTCGTATATTTAATCGGTTTTCTTGCAGTGAAAGCAAGCGCGGAAAGTCCACCGGACGATCGCCTTCGGTTCGTGACGCCGTCCCTGTTCTTCCTGCTTCTCCTCCATCCTGTGCCCATAGGCTAGAAACCGTTTGTGGGGGTACGGATCGTGACCCTAGCGCGGCGATCCGAGGGGCACGAAGCAGAGGACCGACAACAGGAGGAGCAGGGCGAATCGAAAATGAGCGAGGCGGAAGAGGCTGTCCGGCGGCGGAACGCCTTGAGCGAGTACCGCAAGCAGCTGCTCAACTGCAAGGAGATCGAGTCCCGCATTCGCGCAGGTTGGTCCCGTGATACCGTCCTTGTTAGGGTTCGTGATTCCATGAAATTCTCTGATCATTTTTCCGGTGATTGATTGCGTTTTTGGGATTTGTTGGACGTGTTGGACGTGCAGTGAAGGATAAGTTGAAGGCTGCCAGAAAAGAGTTCACGAAGACGGAGGATGATTTGAAGTCCCTTCAGAGTGTGGGTCAGATTATTGGGGAGGTCCTTCGGCCACTTGATAACGAGCGCTGTAAGTAGCGTTTGCATCCTAGTTCATATTGGTTTTTGACTTCTATAACCTTTTTTTTAATCTCTAGTCCATTGTAGGTTCGAGTTAATTTTAGTAATGCATTATAAACATTTTCTAGGCTGATACATGTTCACAAGGGACTTATCTTTCATGACCCAATCACTTAGTTCAGGTAAAGTTCCTAGAGCTTATGTTTCGAGGATCTTATGATTTAGTGATTAGGATCTTTAAATAAAACTTGGAATGATATTGCTGTAAAGTATCTGTAAGGATGCTATCGGATTTTGACAAATAGGTGTATATATTTGGGTAAAACAAATACCTTTGATCGTCAGATCCAATTTGATTATTTGTTGTTTGTTTTGTATTGATCAACTGTGATTTTGATCTGTTAAAATCTTTCCATGTTTTATATTAAATTACTTGATAATTAAGTATATGAAATATCATTAAAAAATTGATTATGTAGTTTAACTTTTAAGTGTAAAACAAAATAATATTTACTATCTTTGAAGCTTTAATTAGACTTTATGTTTGAAATTTTATAATAATATTTTTAATGAAATGAGGTATTTTCGCTTAAATCATCATTCAAAAAAAAGTTCTGGAAATTGTTTATTCATCATGCTAGGTTGGGCATGGAAATTGTAGTATTTGGGGGTCAGTTCTGTTAAAGCAAAACATGCATACTACTTACAAGTCCTTTCCTTGATACCTCATTGTTCTCCCTTGATGTTTGAAATGAACATTGCGAAGCCTAAGTTGACTGTTTGTGAATTCCATCACCATACACATAATCAATCAATGTCATGTGATTGCCATGCTGGATACGGTGTATCTGCTATCAGATGCCCACTATTAATGTTAATTAGTTTGGTACATAACCTTTCTGAATGATTGGATCTTGTGCATCTGGTGCAGGATGCCCACTTCAATAAATAATCTTAATTAGTTCGGTATATAAGCATTCTGAAGGATAAAATTGTGTTGTTCCCAAAGAAGTCTATTATTTTGGATCTTATGATTTATAAATTCATTCACTATTACAGGTATAAGCATTCTTAAAATTGTTTATCAGATTATACATTTTTGTCGGATTTTGTGTTCCAACCAATGCAAACATATGATTCTGTTATATTTGAAAATGTTTGTCATATAGTGCGATTGTCCTTTGTTTGTGACATTCTTTATGTGTTGATTTCTTGGGCAGTTGTTTTAACTTTGAATCATTGTTTTCCTTTTTTTATCAGTTATAGTGAAAGCTAGTAGTGGCCCGAGATATGTTGTGGGTTGCCGAAGTAAGGTGGACAAAGAGAATTTGACAGCTGGAACGCGTGTTGTTCTTGACATGACTACCCTTACCATCATGCGCATTCTTCCACGTGAGGTACTCAAGTGCAATAATGAGTTCTAGGATTTTCAAGAGTAAACAAATGAACACCTGGAGATTGTTGTCAACTTGGACTTCCGTTTTTGTTTATTCTCAAAACAAAAGTATCCATTTGTTGTTACTTTTCTTCCCAGGTTGATCCAGTTGTGTATAACATGCTTCATGAAGATCCTGGCAATGTCAGCTATTCTGCTGTAGGTGGATTGTCTGATCAGATTCGGGAACTGAGGGAATCCATTGAGCTCCCTCTCATGAACCCAGAGCTTTTTCTCAGAGTTGGGATTAAACCTCCAAAGGTAATTGTTAGGCTTGTTGATGGCACTTTTTGGAATTTTGGCCTCTAAATGGGATATACTTGTTTCTGGACGTATGAAATGAACTTACATAAATATGCTATTTTAAACTACTTGTTAAATTGGTGAAGAATCATACTGCACATTTCACAATAGTCTATGTTATAGGTTTAAAGCATCTAAAACCATTTCAGGGTGTTCTTCTTTATGGACCTCCTGGAACTGGGAAAACTTTGTTGGCCAGGGCAATTGCCAGTAATATCGATGCCAACTTTTTGAAGGTACAGCTTCATTCTTTATAAAGATTAAAAATAAATGGTATCTTGGGGATTTATAGATTTACAAACAATTCTTTTTGCAGGTTGTATCAAGTGCGATTATTGACAAATATATTGGTGAAAGTGCTCGTTTGATCAGGGAAATGTTTAATTATGCTCGTGACCACCAAGTATTGTTCTTTTGTTTTTGGTTTTTGGCCTTTTCAATTAAAATAGATTTGTGCATCCTATGATGAATTTTGTACTTCCTCTCCTGTATCTTCTTTTTTACTTTTCTGTTGCATGTGATAAATTCTACTATGATATTTTAAGTTTTATGTTATAATGGCACTTATGCTATTTTACTTATGCTATTTCTTCTCTCATATTATGAAGCCATGCATCATTTTCATGGATGAGATTGATGCCATAGGTGGGCGTCGTTTTAGTGAGGGAACCAGCGCAGATCGTGAAATACAACGGACATTAATGGAACTTCTGAATCAGCTGGATGGATTTGATCAGCTTGGAAAGGTACCTTCCTCTACAACTTGTTCAAAATGTTCTGTACCCAACTGTTGTTATTTATAAGGACAGCAAGGAGATTATGACACAATTAAAAGTACCTCAGGTTGAATGTTATTTTGCATTCCATGGAGATTGACACGTTTAGTTCAAAATGTATTATTAGTATTTTTTCGTTTGTATCATTACCAAGTGTATTTCTAAGACCATCAATAGCATTACAAGTTGTATTCATCTTTGAGTTATTTTTTGGTTATAGATGTTGGGAGATCCATTAACCATTAATTGTGCTTGGGGAGTTCTAGACATATCTTTAAACAGAATTTTGTGTGACTCTGAGATTTTCATGAAAAGAAACTCTTCTCCCATATTATATGGTGCAATGTAAGTCACTGAGGCTGTCTTGTTGGTAATTTCATGATTGTAATCTATTTATTATAGTTTGGTGACAATTTTTTCTTTGTAAATTTTGGGAGATCATTTCTCCCTGAATTTATTTTCATCAGTCTGTAAATGATTGAACAGTTCTACTGAACAAGCCAATAGATACTGTGGATGCATATGCATAAGTTTGATGCAAAAGGCTCTGCTATTTGTGTTGTCCCAAACAGGGTTTTTTCTATCAGCAGTCAAGTGTCCATTGAATGCGCTTGCGTATCCATAGGTTATTATTGTTGTTAAATACCACTGTTTCATTACCAATTATATGCTCACTTACTTTCATAAATTTAGAACCGTACAACTGGATCTATTATTCAGTCACGTCATCTCATTCAGTATACATAATATTTACTATTAGGTCTTGTGTTCTTTTCCTCAACGTCTACTAGGTTAAAATGATCATGGCGACAAATCGTCCTGACGTTCTGGATCCAGCACTTCTTCGTCCTGGCCGGTTGGACAGGAAGATAGAGATACCATTACCAAATGAACAAGCAAGGATGGAGGTTCTTAAAATTCATGCAGCTGGTATAGCCAAACACGGTGAGATAGACTATGAAGCAGTTGTAAAACTTGCAGAAGTGAGTATTTATTTTATCATATGAGAAGCAGGGTTCACGGATTATGGTCCTCATATCATTTGCTTTATGATTTGGACAATGCTTTCTGATTTCAGGGTTTCAATGGTGCTGATCTGCGGAATGTCTGCACTGAAGCTGGAATGGCGGCAATTCGTGCAGAACGTGACTACGTCATTCACGAGGACTTCATGAAGGTAAAGATTCTTTTCTTATTCTTACTTGGTAGGCCGGGTGGGGATACTAATACTTGCTTGACGGTATCTATCTTTTGTGTCAACTTTGTTTCAGATGAATCTTTTATGACTCAATGTAGGTACTAGTTCTTTTTGTATAGTTTCATTAGATACATGAATTGGAAGAGAGATTAAAAAATAACATTCTAGCTATTGTATTTTGGAGCAGCATTGTGCAACAAACAACGTAATTTGTTTTTGTTTGCTTTTGTACACAAATTGACCATACGTTGAAGTTCATCGATGCACCAATAAGTGTAGAACAATTAGCACATAAGGATCACTATCCTACAATTACACAGGAGACTGGAGTGTTTCACCGAATAGCCATGTTTTCTGCTTCATTGCTAAATTTTTTTTATTTCCGTGGGTAAGACCAGATATTATTTCTGCACAATATTTATTTGCACAAGTTATTTCTTGTTCGGTACAAAGTACAAACTCTTCTCATATCATGCAATGCGTCGCTTGCGCTTGTTATTGATCATGTGCTTTTTGTTTAATGTAGCTAGGACCATTCAGCTAAATATCCGAGTATAATGGCTTTTACAGTTAGTTGTCTTAACACTCTAACCTTTGACACTTTCTCTGTTTCAGGCTGTTAGAAAACTGAATGAAGCAAAGAAACTGGAGTCAAGTGCCCATTACAGTGCCGACTTTGGAAAAGATTAGAAGGGGCAGTGCAAATCCCCGTTTCCTACTATTTGGAATCAAATTGATAGGTGGTGCCAAATCATGCAGTCGAACAGAGACGTCAGGCATGGCTTCTACTGACCATCCTTGTATTTTGGATCGTCCACGGTATCTGTCTCTTTCTCCCAGCGTTCCCTTTGTGTGCAATATTAACTCTAACTTGCTACCGTGCCTCGATCAATTGATTAGATTTTGATGTGAACCAGTTTGCTGATGTCTTAGTATTAATTAATGTGATCTTGCCATTCTCCTTTTTTGCATCAAGCTTGACAACCCTCCTCGACTTGGAACCTTGTTCAAACTAGCAGATCGGAGATCCTACCTGGTGAGTCAAATAATGCTGTCAGCTTTAGGCATCGTTCCAACCCAATTAGGAGAAAGATTGCCTACTTTCTACGAACTCCTTGGCTAGGATGATAGCATGTGTTTAAGGTACCATTGCAAGAAGGTTTTAGAATGTCTTTGAGAACCAAATGCGTCATCAGAAGTTCCGGTGCATAACAAGAGCTTACTCGACATCATCCATCACTCTCGAAGGGCTGGCATGCAAGTATTGCAAAGCGTCCACCATGGCGGTGCAACACAATGACAGGAAATTACAGCAGGGCTTCATTTCACCCAGAAATCTTTCACATGAGCGAAGTTAATAGTAAGTCCCCAGATGTATAAATGGAACCGAACAATTATTAATTCATCGGACATTTGGGTCACACTAAAATCTTATCATTTTGGCTCTTAACAGCCAACGTTCATGGAGACATTCTCCACTTGTTTGATGACTCTTCAGCCTACGACAATTTAATTGCCACAAAGTAGTCTTGATTTCTTCCTTCAGCTTTAGGCATCGTTCCAACCCAATTAGGAGAAAGATTGCCTACTTTCTACGAACTCCTTGGCTAGGATGATAGCATGTGTTTAAGGTACCATTGCAAGAAGGTTTTAGAATGTCTTTGAGAACCAAATGCGTCATCAGAAGTTCCGGTGCATAACAAGAGCTTACTCGACATCATCCATCACTCTCGAAGGGCTGGCATGCAAGTATTGCAAAGCGTCCCCATTCCCTTCCCTTCCTTGATACAAAAGGGAACAACATAATTTAATTAGCCTAACTAGAAGTAAGATATTGCACTTATATACCATTTAACTTCTTCTCCATCGTCGCCACCCCATCCTTTCTCGCCACGATCACTGATGATGCCAATCCGAGGAACATCCCGTGCTCCACCACCCCGGTGATCCTTAGAATCTCGTCACTGATCAGATTGAGATCACCATGGAACCCATCCTCGAAGAACAAATCCACAATGTAATTCTTGTTGTCCGTCACAAATGGCTCCGGTTCGAACCCGTTCTCATCGAAGCTATTGGCTTTGGCGTCGGTGGAGGCGGTTCTGAGCTTGAGATTGAAGCCGGGCATGCCCTCGAAGAGGCTCCGGAGACGACGGAGGGTGAGCGCCCAGCCAAAAGGAATAACCTCCACGGGGACGGCGAGGCCGCTCGCGCCGAGGCGGGGCACCAGCTTGGACTCGTCGACGATGACGACAAAGCGGCGGCTGGCACCTTCCACCATCTTCTCACGGAGCAGGGACCCGCCGCGGCCCTTCACGAGGTTGAGGGCCGGGTCTACCTCGTCGGCCCCGTCGATGGAGAGGTCCACCACGGGGTGGGCGTTGAGGTCGGAGAGGGGGATGCCGGCGGCCGCGGCGCGGGCGGCTGCCCACTCGGAGGTCGGGATGCCGACGATGTCCCGGAGGGCACCGCAGCGTAGAAGGTCGCCGATGCGGTCGAGGGCGTGGGCGGCAGTGGAGCCCGTGCCAAGGCCGAGGACCATGCCTGACTGCACCAGCTCCACGGCACGGTGGGCGGCGACGCGCTTCAACTCGTCCTGGGACCGGGCGGCACAGGTAGGCGGGGGCGCCGCTGGTTGGGACCGGTCGTGGTGGAGGAGATGTGGAAAGGGGATCGCCATGTCAATACTCCGAGAGCAAGCGGCCCGCATCGTGTATACAGCGAAAAGCCGATCTTTATACCAAAAATCCTCTCCTTTGTCGCCGGACAAACTCTAGGATTGGGGTTCGGAAAAGAAGAAGAGGGGGAGCCGAGTTACGTTTCGGAGTCGGAGCGCTCTCTATATAAAGAGATGGATGAGGGATTCTCTATCAACTCTCGGATGGGAAACGTCAAATTTTCCACGCTCTATTAGCCACGTCTTCTATATGGACTCGTTTATAAATGGGAATCTACGTGTCTCATGTTTTACGCTGACATCTAATCTGCTGACGCTGCATCGTTACCATCGAGTGGGAACGAGACCACCGTCGCACGCGAGGAGGCACGAAACGCAGACGACCGATGGGACCAGCAGGCAACGGTGAGGATTTCTCGTCAGCGGTAAATGGACGGAGAGGATGGTGATAGGGCGGGACGACAGAGGGATGGTCAAAGACGCACTGGGGTGGCGGTCAATCGACATCCGCCGCGGGTCACGCAAAAAAAGATACGAACGTGAAAGGTGGTTCGCAAAAACACTTCTTCCACCCATTTCATTACTACGCATTCATTGAACTTCCCAGTAATTGGAGAACACAAAAGGAATACGCTGCAGGCGCCTATAAAAAGCCAGGTAGAATTTTGGGTGGGTGACTAGAAAAAGCACTTAAGAATTGGGAATATTGGTCATTGGTAAGAGAAGACCACGAGTCTTCTCGCCATAGCAAGCATCAATAAATGAGATTTACCGCACATGTCGGGTCAGTAACACAAAATTGGATAGTCTAAGTTTACAAGTCAAAATTGTTGACTGCTTTGTAAGGTCATGGAGGAAACCCGTCGCGAAGGTACTAAGTTCGTCCAACGTGTTAAGCCAAAACAAGGGAAACGAAGGAAAAGGTAAAAGGCTGAAACAAGCGGAAACTTGCAGGTTGGTCTCCCATTGCATGCTGTACACGAGGGAGCAGATGAGTGCACGCGTTACATGTGTGAGAGAGACAATGTCACGTTGTTCTTCTGATGGTGGAGGGGTCAGCTGGTGGTGGCTGCTTACGATCTGGAATGGATAAACCATCCCCAGGAAACCTAACAAAGCCTGGTGATAGACTGGTTCTGATGGGTTTCTACAGCAATAGAGATTGCGTTTCCCTGTATGAATGGATAAACCATCCCCAGCATTCCTAACCAAGCCTGGAAACACCATCAAAGCTAGCTTCTGTGGAGAATCCAGAAGTTGATCATGGCGAGAGGTTGCGGTTCCCTTTTGTCTATCAAGCTGACGCAAAGATTTCAGTCTTGTAAGAGATCAGAAGCCACAGCCACCATCATCTATTCCAAAACTTGAAAGAAGGTAAGTGGAAGGCTACCAAGGAGGTCTCAGAAACTTCATTCTCAGCTCTGAGACAAGCATCAGGCTGAACAATTTAGACATCTTTGCAGATTCGATCGAAATACAGGTAGGTTTCTCAGACTTGGATGCTGATCTTTCACCATATGTTTCACGATTTGAAGAATTTGTGTCACACTTAGGATGTATCCAAACGTGTACCTGAGGCTGAAAATTTAGACATTTTTAAAAGGATAAAAGACAACTAATTTATCTATACTAATGGGATATAAAGATAAATAAATTTTTGTATATGAATAAATACTAGCAGGCTATAACACGTAGTGAAATTAAATGAAATCATAATTAAATAGAACACCAAAATATTCAATGTGAAAAGTAAAAACCACGGAACAAACTAGAGATAATCCACTATAATAATAATGAATATACAAATCTCAATCTCTTGTCCAAAACTCTTGGAACAATATAAAAAAAATAACTAGGATACAAGGATCATGTCACTGTGCACAATATCTAAATTCTTCCCAAGTAATCACAGTACGAATTTATTATGATTTGATCTAACCTGAGATGAAAACATTGCTAGATGATTGAGAATAGTCTCTTTGCGTTGTCCTTGTTTTCTTCCCTTTCTTTCTTCTTAGATTTTTATCTTTTTCTCCTCCTTTTTGCTGCTGTCAAGATGTGACCTTGTTGTTACAGTTTACTACTATGTTCATAGCCACCACACACCCCCTAATATGAATTAGGGTTAGGTTAAGAGAGGGTGGGTTGTGAGTTGATAAAGCCCACCTTGGGCTGAATATATGGCTGTCAGCCCAACATATACAGCTCATCCAGTTACTATCCTTATCCATTGGATAAGGCAAAAGATGGATAGAAAAAGATGTCTAAAAACTATACGAATCCAAAAGTAAATATTTCTCAACAGCTTATTTCACCCTATTTCTTCTCCCTGAAAACATATTTATGATTTAAAACCATGATTCTAAGATAGATTTGAATCTGATAAGTATCGATTAGCAGCGAATGAGCAAGTTCAACACCGCATCATCTCCAACGTTATATAACTTCATCTGTTCTGTGGTGTCTCCATCAATCAATCGTGTTTTCTTTTCTACTTTTTGTCATCGTTTCGTTGAAGTTTACAATTTGTATCTCACTAGGCTCGAGTTCCATTTGTTATATTATATTATTATTTTATAAATAGATAAGATATTATTATTATATTATATTATTATTTATAAATAGATAAGATATATAACATATTAATTAAAATCTAATGATAGATATTGATCAATAAAAAATAAAAAAGAAGTTAATATTATAATAAAAATTTTTTAGGGAATGTTCTTATTAGAAGGAACTCTCATAATAACTTATCATAGACCCTCTATTCTTGCCTATAAATAAACAGAAAATTTAAGGACTAAATGAATGTATCTCATAGAAGACACAATTGAGTTATTATAATTTCTCTCTCAACCTTTTTGAACCATCAATCTAAATGATCTTTTACAAATCATACAGAGATCATTTTTAGATGATATCAAAAGGTATACATCATAAAATCGATATAATATTATTTGATTTCAATCTTAGCAGTTGAGATATTATAGTTTATCTCTCAATTTTTTTGAACCATTAAACTAAATGATCTTTTGTAGATCATACAGAGATTATTTTCAGATGATATCAAAAGATACGCATCATAAAATCGATCTAATATTATTTGATTTCAATCCTAACATAAAACTTTTTTCTCATTACATATAACACATAATAGTTTTTATGTTTACACTATTATTACAGTACCTTATTGATAGGGAGAGTGACACTTAGTAATCCAACTACACATCATTCTACAAAGTTCATTTTAAAACAAAAAAATGTAGTCGATCTTAAAACAAAAAAATTCTCCTCTTTTGATTAATCATTTTAGCTTATGGGGAGTAAGGAGGAACTCTCATTCTTTTGACATTAGATGTTGGAAAGTAGTTATTAAAGGAATATCAGTGATTTTGGTGTTCATTTTGAGAGAAGAATATATTAAACTAGAGATAGAGGATTTTCCTATATTATGTCCTATAGTTTAATTAAATTTACTATTAAAATTTTCATTGGCACTATAAGAGACTATATAAACTTCCAAGCCTTCCTTGTAAAGTGACACCATCTGATTCAAAGGAATTGAAAAAGCAAGAATAAGAATTACTAGGCAAAAGACTCCATGTATCCCATGGAGTGCACCCAAATTTTGTTTATGAAGAGGAAGGATATGTGTTTAGATTATGCGAATGCTAATTCAAGTAATAGTAAAGAATGAACTTTTTTTTTTTGAAAGGATTTGATTTATTTGATCAATTACAAAATATTTATACTCAGATTGAGTTGAGTTTTGGATACTGTCCAATTAAATATAAGAGGAGTAATATATACATATATAAAGGACTATATTTGACGATTCAGTATGATTAATGCAGTAGTTGCATTCACTAATCTCATGACCAAAATTTCCATATATAGGTTTAGATTATGCTTTGAATGCTAATTCAAGTAATAGTAAAGAAGGAACTTTTTTTTTTGAAAGGATATTATATATATATATATATATATATATATATATATATATATATATATATATATATATATATATATATTATATATATATATTGATGAGACAAAATTGAATGATAGACAAAGCATGAACCTTAAGATTTTTGAGATTGTAAGATGAGAAATCGTATACCAAGTTGAGGAAGCAGTGTAGTTTTTGTTTTGACAAGGTTGCATTTTTCGAGCATATTAGTTCCTTGTAGTATCAAGAATCAATTAGGTCGGTTGGATGTAGGAAGATTTTCAAAAATATCAATTCTTTTTTTATATAAGATTAATATTAAAAAAGTCTATAATTTATTTAGGATGATAAGTTTTAATGAAACTTTTAAGAAATGAAAAAGAAACTAATTAGTATTGATAACTTGAGTAAGGTCCTAATTGACACATTGATGCGACAGTCGATATCTCATACCTATTTGATCGATACCTTAACATCATTTAATCGACACATGAATGTTATATGACTGACGTCTCGATGTTTTATAATAGAGACATCGATATCATTTGGTTGAAACTTCGATATCACCTAATCGATACGTTGGCATTATCTAGCTTAGTTAGCTAAATTGTTACCATGTTTTAGAGCTCAACAAGACTCAGATCATAATTAGGGTTGAGAGAGATGCACAATTGCTCCACATAACAACAAGTGTTAATCGTGGAATTAATGCTCCTAAAAGACCACCATAAAAATGCATCATAGGTACTTATGAGTTAAAACATATTTCTAATAATCTTTATCGAATTGTTTGAATC
Organism: Musa balbisiana; assembly: GCA_004837865.1. Taxonomy (NCBI): domain Eukaryota; kingdom Viridiplantae; phylum Streptophyta; class Magnoliopsida; order Zingiberales; family Musaceae; genus Musa; species Musa balbisiana. The sequence continues at coordinate 3,216,783 of CM017191.1, read as the reverse complement.
ATAAACTAACTTAAGCATCGTATGAGTATTTATCAGGAACAACCCCTATATAATTTTGTAATGTTCAATGATCTTGAATCTACACATGCTAATGCCACACTAAGTTCAATCTAAGAAAGACATGAAAGAAGACCTTAGTTGGCTCGGACAATCAAAATTTACCTTAACGAGTGTGTTTAGATTAAGAATTTATAGTGTATAATATTGCTTCAATTTATGAACTGGATGTGTTTTATATCATAATAATTGAGTAGTCGATTATTATACTAATGGTTTAGAGTTTGCTATAATTTGAACATTGAAAATTTGGAGAACTATTTATATGGTTATACTCTTGAAATAATAATAGATCACAAAAACCTCGAGCATATCTTACATAAAAAAAATAAATACAAGACAATAAAGATAGTTAGGTTTTTCTAAAAGATTATAATTACAATATAAAGTCACGTTAACGTGGTTACTAATTCAGTTGCTTACTTGTACAAAGACACATTTGTTTCTTATTCGATGGTGCAATCTCTTTTGCTGCTAAGAATGAAATAAAAGTCAAAAATAAGATGCATTCTTCATTCAACCCATAGCTTAAGGTTTGAGACCAAAACTTTACTTTGACAACCGGAGGATGGTTCGATCATATTCCACCATTGATTATATGTTTCAAAACCTCATTTGCTAAAGCAACAATATTTTCGAAACACATAAATTAGGAAGTACTAATAGCATCTCTAAATATTTAGTTTAATAGCAAATTTATTTGGATGAAACCTTCCAAATCATAGTTAATTCGAAGATATGCATGCATATATTATAATATCACAGGAGAATGTTAAGAATACAGACTTACAACAAACATATGTGAAATAAAAGAGAATTTGAAATTGGGGATTCTCTCTTCTTGAAATGATCTCTAATAAGAGGGGTTATAATCAGGTTCAAGCAATAAGGTAAATTAACTCCCACTCATGTAGATTCTTTTGAATTATGACCAATTGCTTATAGGGTGGGTGGGTGGGTGGGTTTGCCTCTAAACCTTACAAATACAAATAATGTGTTTCATGTGTCAATGCTCTAAAATTATATTGCACATAATGTTCCATGTCCTTTAATAGCAATTGATTATAGAAAGAAAAATATTTTTTTCAAGTAAATTAAATAATACCTCCTCTTGACAAAGAAGTATCAATATCTTAAATCAATTTTGTGGACCAAATCTTTAGAGGGAAAGGAGGGAGAAATATATGCATATCTTTTCTTATGGTAAATATAATTTACGGATCAAATCCTTAAATAAGGAAAAGGATTACTACTTCTCTTTCTCTTAGGTAACTAATAAAATTTGTGGACCAAATCTTTAAAAGGGGAGAAATGTGTGGACCAAATCTTTAAAAGGGGAGAAATGTGATCACCTTAAATTTTATTTTCTAATTAGCTGACATGTTTTAAAATGGTTCAAATGTTATGTTCAATTCAATTCAAGAATTATGAAGCTTGATGAAAATAATGTACCGGCATGGTGTTGATAGATATGGTTAATAGCATCCATGGTGTAAATCTACATTGCCTACCCTTGGAATCAATTTGATAAGTCCCAAATAATGGTGTTAAACACACTCGTTATTGACTATCCAAATAATGGTGCTAAGGATGTATTTGTGTTTTAATACAGAGTTGGCTTCTATAATTTTTTGTATAAAAGATTTATAGGTACTATTTATATAATTAGACTTTTGAAATACTTATAGATCATAGAAACATTGGTTAAATCTTTATACAAAAAGAATTAAATACAAGACAATGAAAATAATTGGATTTTGTAAAAGAATATGATTTCAATATTAATTATCACCTTCTTAAGCAAGCCAGCATAGTCTTTATGCTAAGCAAGAGATACAAATGTCCGTTTGTACTTTGTGTATATAAAGAGTCTATTTAAATATTTAGAGAGCTTCAAATGTTGATAGAAACTGTTGAATTAGACACATCATGGACTTCTTGCTTATTTAAGGGTGCAATCTTTTCTATGCAAAGAAATAAAGAAAGTCATACATTCAAACCATAATTAAATAGCCAACTTAAGGTTTAAGATTAAAATTTGGACAACCTAAGGATGATTCACTTGCACTCAACCATTGATTATATGTTCTATACACTCATCCAATATTTTTATAAATAACAATTAGAGTAAGATTATAGAATAAGACCTATTATACTTTATAAAAAGTACTAAAATATATTATGATTTATTGGTAATAAGACATGAAGCCATCTCAAAATATTAGTTTGCCAAAAAAACTTTATGAGAGAAAATATAGATCACCAATATATTGAGGTAATATTAAAGAATGAGAATTTCTTGTATCCTAATCAATTTGGTGACAAGTTAATTTGTCTAAAGGACCATAGGTTATTGTTAACAATATAGAATCAACTATTAAAAAATACATACGAGTTAAAAAGATAAAAATCTATAATTTGAAGTTAGGGTTCATATCATCTTGAAGGTATCACCTACAAGAAGATGTGTTATGAGATTCTAACAAAAACAAAAATTAGGTTGTAGACTTGTATTGTATAGGTGCTTTTAAAATTTTACAAAAGATTTAATCAGTTGCTTACATAGTGACCTTATGTACAATGATTACAAATATACATAATATGTTTAAGGTGTCAATACTTCAAAACTATATAGTAGATGTTCCATGTCCTTTAATATCAACTTCTCTAGTTGTGAGATGATGCTATCTATTTGGAGCAATCGATTCAAATCTAAGAAAGAAAATAGTATTTAATACCTTTAGGATATGAAAGATGATTTTAAAAAGAAGTATCAATATCTCTTTCTTTAAGGTATTTAAAACTAAATCCTTAAGGGGGAATCTTTCTTTTAGGGTAAATCAAATTTGAGGAGCAAATCTTTAAGGGAAAAAAAGGTACTCACATCTCTTTCCTTAATTTAGAGACCAAATCTTTAAAGAGGAAGAAATATAATCATCTTAATTTTTGTTTCTTAACTAAAATGCTATTATATACTGTCTAATATTATTACCCTTACAAGGGAATTTATTTCATCCACTAAAACATTTTTTTAATCTTGAACACACATATAAAAAATAACTTTATTAATTTTTTAATAAATATAAAATGAATATAAAATTATATTTTTATATCCTATTAAAAAAATTTCATCTTCTATATAAACCCATGAAGACTCCTCTCTTTTCATCTATATTGGTGTGAGGGGAGGAGATCGCACGTTACGGAGGATTGGTAGTAGTCATCATTGTAGGAAAATAATAGGTTTTCCCCTATTTTTTGTTTAATTTTTAAAATATTTAATTGATGTTTTAATTATTTAGTATTCTATCATGTTATATTTTAATCAACTATATATTTTCAATGTAACCAAATGGTATGATGCATATTTTAGATTCAATTAATTGCTTTGAATTTTGTATCATGATATAAAGATTAGCAAAACTAATTAATAATGTCGACATCTTAATGTATTATTTTAGATTATCAACTAATGTTAATTTAATTATTTGAATCATGACAATACCATTAGCAATCCGTATTTGATAATGTCATGATGTGCACACATTTAAATTATGTTATTACAAATGTTAGTAATAGTTTTTAAAGTTTTGTAAATAATATATAGAAATTTTCATATCTTCAACTGTTGTAAATTACAACTGTTACGAGGGGATAACAGTGGGGTTAGTCCGAGCCAACTCTTCCTCGAGTCCGATCTAAAATAGATTCGACTCGGTTGAATCAATTGGCTGAAGCAGACCAACTCCAACTTGGGTCTGGTTTAACTCGACTAATACCACTTAATGCTATGGTTCAAGATCTATATAGTCTAATTTATATAACTCGTATGATTAGGTACGATCTCATTGACTATTCTTTCGGATCACACTTATCTGGGCTAGCTCGTCCGATCTAAAAAAATTAAGAATCCAGCATAATGTTTTGTAATTATTAAGATAAAATTATTTCGATATAATCCAATGAGGTATTTAGTTCATCAGCTTGATGAACCTAAAATGGAAGGGAGAACATTCCGCTTCTATGATGCTAAGCCTCGACAAGAAAAGACTCTCAAAAAGAGAAAGAACTAAGAAATGTTTGAAAGCTGAGACTGTTGGGAGTTCAAATTAATATGAGCAGGATCATGTTGTCAAGAGAAACACCTTCTTGCACTCCCATACCAAAAGAACGAGAAAGTGGGTGTAGAAAGATTGAGAGCTCCCTTCACTCCAAACATCAAGGATCAGCTGGGTTCATGCAGCTACTTGAGTTATGCAAACTGCAGGCCTATCCCAATAGGGTCTCCATCTTTATCATCAGTGTTGCAGCAGCAAAACATGGAATAGGACAGTGGAATCCACAAGCCAACAGTTACGTAAGATCCCTATTAATTCTACGTATGAGATGGAAGTTTAGTTTAGATAGGCATATCATAATTAAATGTTTTAACTAATGATTCAGGTTCAACGAAGTTAACTTATCCTATAGACTATCCGTAGACGGAGACAAAGATCATGACGTGAATCACTATCAAAATATGTCTCATATGTATCTATCCCTTTTGTTTTGCCACCATCATCATTGTCTCCATCTATCATCGAATGCTCTAAAACCTGCTAATATATCTATCATCTTTTTTTTTTCTCATTGATTATGTGCAACCGAAATGATATTAAGACTTACAATTATTTTTTTATTTTTTTTAAAAAATAAGTAAAATAAGTATGACGTGAGTTTAAAATTTATAAATCAAAATATTTACCAACTAAATTAGTCAAACGATTCCACTGTCCTATTCCCTGTTCTCCTGCTGCAAGTGATAACAAAGATGGTGACTGTTTTGGGATAGGGTTGTGGTTGGCATAACTCAGGAGCTGCATCATCTCAGCTGATTCTTGTTTGGTATGAAGGGAGTTCTAATTCTTTATACACCCACTTTCGTTTGATTCCTCGGTATGCATGGATGGAAGAACAATGCTTTTTGTTTTGTTTTTTTTGTGAGGAAATATTTTGGATAGCTACTTTTAGAATCAAAACATTATTTTTTTCTCTTGATACGCATTCTCTATCATAGAGATGGATGGACGTACATGGGGGGGGGGGGGGGGGGGTGTAGTATCCAAGAAGATGACAGTAAGACACCTCAACTGCAGCATCAACTGATTCTTCCTTTTTCTCCCGATTGGTTAGTATGCAAATAATAAATATATAATAAAATGTCGACATAAATTAAATTAAAAAAAACCTTAAAATACTGGTCTCTCAATTTATTGTTGCTAAAGAACTCGAGTCAAAATCTTGTCTCGCTTATTTTGTTGACCCAATTGGGATCTCTTCCTCTTGCCTTTCACTTTTAGGTTTGGATATGTGGCTGCTTCTCATTGGCTTGAGAAGCATTCTCGGCGGTGCCAAAATAGGACCTGACTTTTACAACCTAACTACTAATATTAATATGATGAAAACTATGTAGTACTAGTTCCGGCACATGTCATGCACGTGAAGGAAGGTCCTCGCCATCCTCGAGGAGTGGTGGTTCCTTTGATGTCTCCTTCCCTCGTTAGTTTGGACTTGCATGTCGCCCAGCTTCTTAAAACCAGACTCGTACATGGTTTCAGAACAGCATGGCCGAACATTGACCTCACCTTCCCTCCCCTCCCCTGTGATTCATTTGTTTCATGTGATATATGTGCATGCAGAGATCAAGTTTACATCGAGGGAGCAAATTGTCAAAGCCCCCCCTAATCCTCTCTTCTCAGGGAAAAACACAAAAGAGAATAAAAATGAAAATAAAACAGAGTCCTCTTCATTCTCCACCGTCGCCGCCTGCTTTGGTTTATGCTACGACGCCAGGCCGAGATCGGTCGTGCACGCGTCCGGGTCGTGGACGCGCGGTGACTCGTCTCGAGGCGACCGGCAGAAGGGTCTCGACCCGAGGGTGAGCTCCAGACCCACCTCGCCGTCCTCCTCGGCCTCGGCCCGGTCAGGCTCGCCTTGGCTCACGTGGGACGACGCCTCCGCGATGTCCGCCGAGGACATGCTCTCCTCCACCTGCCACTCTTCGTCCCCTCCTCCGCCCACGCCGGCATCGGCCGCCGGCTCGGTCGAGTCGCTGCCCGTGGACTTGTGGAATTCCAGAGGATGGATGGCGGCCGGACGGGCGGCCTTGGCGCCGGAGCGCTTGAACCGGGAGCCAGCCTTGTTGACCTTGTGCAGCTCGGCGGCCGCACGAGCGCAGCCGCCGGCTCCGGGGTCCTTGGAGAGGTGCCGGATGTCGTAGGCCTTGAGCGGCGGGGTCGGGGTGGATGCCGCCGTCTCGGACGGGATCTGGACGATGGGGGCGCCCTTGAGCACCGCCTCCACCGCAGCCTGGGTGAGCTGCCAACTTCCCGACAACAGCAGGCCCACGGAGCCGTAGATCGGATTGACGATCCGGCCGCAAGCCTCGTACAGAAGAGACCGGAATATCGCTGCAAGAATCCAAGGATGTTTCGGCTTATCATCATCCGCAACGAGCAGAGTTGTATACCAGTACTAAAAGTAGAAGACGTGGTAGTTGTACCGACCAGGGCGGAGGTGGTCGGGGCCGGCGTTGATGAGGTTCATGAGGCCGGCGCGGCCGTAGAACTTGGCGAGGAAGACGGTGGCGTTGGCCTGGGACTCGGGGCTCTTGATCCACCGCAGGCAGGGCTTGATGCTGCAGTCGTCGCCGCACCCCTTTCGCAGCACCCGACAACCGTTGCAGCTCATCCTCATGGCGTCGATCCTACCTCTCTATCAATACAAGAAGCGAAGGCGGGTGAGACGTGGGCGAAGAGAGGAGGTGCAAGGGGGGCGCCTATATAAGTGGTTGGAACTCCATGGGAAGACCAGCCGTGGGTTTCAAGTATGGCCACTGGTTTCGCCAGAGACTCGGAAAGCGGGTTTGCTTTGCCGACGTATCATCATCATCATCATCATCATCATCATAACACCATCGAAATGGTCCATTTTACCATCTCTCTCTCTCTCTCTCAATAGATTTGATTGCAGGAATCTTTTGGGAGAGAAAAAAAGGTGAAGGAAAAGGGAGACCAGCGCGTGGCTTGCACGTTCGGAGGACACGTAATTGCGGCTGTGTCGTCGTAGCCGAGTAAAAGAGGGCAATGGGAATTCTATTCGTGAAAACAGATGAGGAAGGGTAGAGGAAGGAACAGTAAAAGGAAAAGGAAACCTGGTGATGGTGGCAATGAGAGTACTCCCGGTTTTGTGGAAGCAGTACAAGGACGGCTTGACCGGTTTCCTGGTTTTGGATCGTCTTCTGTGGGCGGCGACGCCGGGTTGGGTTGGGTTGGGTTCTTGTCACCGTGCTTGTCTGTCGTCCCCCACACACCAATGGAGTCAACGTGGCATCTCTTGTGGCGCAGGAGGATCGAATTGAGCCCGACTTCTGCTGCCGAGATACAATTCTTACGCGTGTCGTTTACCTGCCTCTGATTGGTGGTGAAGGGCCCCCCCCCCCCGTCCATGGGCCCGCGAGGAGATGGAGGCACGTAGGTCGGAGGGGAACGGAAGCGGGTACTAAAATAAATATTGCTCTTCAAAGATTGCTGCTTTTTGAGCTGGAATATATATATATATATATATATATATATATATATATATATATATATATATAAAATTTTTCCTAGCTTTAAAATGTTAGGACATTATTATTATACAGCAAAAAGTATAAAGACATATTTTAACACGAGTAAACTTAGATATATGAATCAGGAAATTTTAATCGTATAAGATTAATCTTTATCTCATCCTATGATCTTAAGAAAAATAAGAAGTGACTAATTTAGTAAATTAAGGATTAGATTATTAATTATGACAACACTAAAGTCATGTATTTGATGTGACTAAACAATAATGTTAGCCGTGTCGACTAAGCTAATGGTACGCTTCGCCCCTCCCCTCAAAAAAAAATCAACAGTGTGAACAAAATTAGATGAATAAGAATAAAATTGATCAAAAAAATTATAGATACACTAAATTTAAATATCTAATGCAATAACCTTCTCATTTTATAATTAATTAGAGTACATAAAACATACTTATTTATCAAACAAATTTAGACTCATTGAAGTTTAACTCATTTTTGTTTATTGGAATAGGAAAAATTAGAAGCAACTTTCTCACCCACTAGGTTTGATCAATCAAATACTTGATATAAAAAAAAAGTATTTAAGTAGATATTTTGTACTGGGAAATGTTACAAAATAGGATAAGTAATTAGTGATTTGGGGCACAGGGAAAGGGAACTGCAACTTTATCCCCTGTTCTTTGCAGTGTTTCCTGCCTACATGCCCTTGTCTTCAGTCCAATGGGCAAAATGAGGAGAAAAAAGAATCCACCATGAACTTGGATGGTGGTTGATGCTGATTGAAACAGTCAATTTAAAGGAAGATAATAATAAAAAAAAAAAGGGTTTGCTATGGGCCACACTTTGTTGTGTCAACTCCATGAATTTGTTCCAAGGAATTGAGATGAATGGAAGCAGACTCAGGAAAATCTTAGCTGAGTGATGGGATTTGGTTTAAGGGAGTTGGCAATCTTGCCCTTTTCATTCTCCTTATTCATGCATCCCTTATGCCAGCAAATCACTACTTGATAATATCCTGGTGATGTTGATTATTATTATTATTATTTTGTGATTATAGGTGAAAATTTAGGTAATATGTTTTAAGTAATTTTTTCACAGATGGTCTTGACTTTGATTCGGTTCGATGGGATCATAAAATACATAACCTACAGAAAGTGGCGGATGAGAGTATACTAACAGTTTTGGATTTGTCATGCAGGGATTTAAAGATGGTTTGATAAGGTTGCTAATGTAAATTCCACAATTATGTCCAGAAAAACACACCCAGATCAAAGAGCCAGAAAATTAGACATATATTAGCAGTAAATAGTTTCTTAGACACTGTTTGATTGTGACAAAACATCAAAAGATGTGGAAGATACAACAAAAGTATTAAAGTATTTGAATCTGCACTCTCTGCATCAGCAAAGAATAATAGTTAAGGGCAACTAATTCTTATCTGAATGAGAATCTAGCCATGATATGATATCATTAATGACACTTGAGATCCTTCCATCTGGCTCTCCCTCTAGAATACAGTGAAAGCCTTCTTCATACAGCTTGAGGGTTTTGTCATTTGTATTAGCCATATTGTAGAGGATTTTGCTCACATTTGGATCCGTGACCTTGTCTGCAGCTCCGTGAAGAATCAGCAATGGAGAACGAACCTGAAAGATTTTACTGAGCGATCAGAATTCTGAGTTTTGCTTCAAGTACGCAGGCCATGGTTCTATTGATTGTTCCTGTTAGCATGGACAACATAACATGCAGTAACTTTGAAAACTACAAAAGATTTATCATTGTATAAAAGGTGAACAAAGCTACAAAGCACCTTGAAGAAGAGTATATTTATTGGTTTGAAGAATGAATGTGGATGAGGGAAAGGACGGATTTTGATGGTCAACATAAATATCCTTCACAGAAGAAATACAAGGTCAGAGTAGACATGGATTTCCATGCTGGCTAATCATAGAATACCAACAGGGTATCAACACAAGTTGCCTCATCATGCCATAGCAGCAGTGCACCAAAACAGAAGCAGGGTCAAGCTAGGTTTGTGCTGGCCAGCACATCACCCAGCGCCATGCCATAGCAAGTATTACCAGACCACTAGGGGATTTGCCATGATACTTTGATCTTGGATTAGTTTTATAGACAAGGATGCTCTCTTACATGCTACCTCTAGCGCATCAATGCACACATTCTTTTGCATCTATTTTTCACTTTTTGATGCTACAATTATAGTAATTTTGCACACCCAGTTAAGATAAATGTTTGTGCTACGTTTGCAAAGTAACTAAGAATGCATATAAGAAACTGACCTTCTTCAGTTGTGACTCAATATCTTGTGTAGCCTTTATTAGCTCAACAGCTGTTCTTAACCGCATTTGGTCAGAATATGAAATCACATTTAACTCAGCCTACAAGTAACAACTGTGACTTAATATTAAAATCTTCGATAAAATACATACAGTACAAATTCAAGCAGTAATCCACACAACTTTAAGAAAGCAGATCTATAAACAAGGAAAAACAGATATAAACAGCCATACTAGGAGTATATGGTGAAAAAAGTTTGCATACCAAATATAGTAAAAGGACAACAGATAACTACATGTTATCACAGAGGACAACCCCTGAATCGAAAAATGAAGAGGCTCTCCTTGGTAGCTCATCAAATTTTGGGGAAGAACACATTATTAAGCAACTGATAAAAATCAGCATCTAGCATGGTTTTATTCCTAATATGGCTAACCCTCATGGTCATAGAGGATGATCCCCTTGAGTATAAAAAGGGAACGAGAAGGAGAGAGCTTTTAGATTAAGAAACATGTGCAGTAAAAGTAGATTATAAAATCCCATCCATTTGGACAGGTGAGATAAATACTTTAGAGGGTTAACCTCCTGCAATTTCCCAATGAGCATAGCCAGGAGTTCAGCTAGAGGTTATTCTTTCAGGGATAAGGAAAAAAATATTTGAATAAGAAAATTCATGGATCTGTCATAGGTAGCTGGAACTTTTTTATATAGGTAAATAATACTGGATAGATTAATGATCCAGCCTAAAGCTGCAGTCTGAAAGTTACTTGCTACTTCACACAACAGAGAACTTGTTGAAGTTTCAGACAAGTAGTTACTTGCTCCACTTATTATTTACCGCAAATATATTAATTTATGGTTGAATGCATCACACACAAAAAGAGAGAGCTCATAGGTTTGCTGTTGTGTCACACAGGTTAATTTCCTGACTCACAAAATCAATGTCCTCGGTAAGCATTTGAGCAAATTTGTATAGTTAATTTGTACAATATTGTGAAAATACTAGTCTGACTAATAAATTAATTCTGATGCAAAATGTAAATTATTACTGCCTTGACTGGAATCTAGGATGATTCCACATAGGTCTCTGGTGATGCAAACAAGATTCGTCCATAATATCTGAATATGCACTTGGAATAATGGATTTTCACAATAAGTTGGCATAGCAGAGATTAGAATAGATGTATGCCCTTTAAATTCCTCAACGTTATCAAATAAGTCAAAGAATATAAAATCATTTCTACTATGAACTTTTTCAAGAAGAGACTGCAGGAGAACCTCACCAGGCTTGATTCTAAAAAAGATGAAAAGAATAGAAGAGGTAAAAAAATGAAGAAACACTGGACAAAACAGATAAAACAAGAAAACAAGAAAAAAAGAAGACAAATTATGACTTTCAATTATTTTAAAATAGTTTTCATACTGTAAAACAGTGGGAGAAAACAAACCACTTTTCTTTTCGTTGGATCTCTGAATGACAAGACTCCTAGATCTTTCTGCGGAAATAACTTTGCCTCAGGTAAAACATATGACATGAGAGTTAATGCCTTCAAAACAGGTCCTGGTGGTGTCACCTCTTCTGCAATCTTACAACTTCAGAAAATTAATATTGTAATCAAAGTATTGTCATCACACTAGCATAAAGCTAGGTACGGATAACATCAATATTAGATTGGACAATTTCCATGCTTTAGTCATTTCTGGTTCTTGTCATTCTCCAACAGAACTTTAATAAAGACAAAATGCCACAATGATTGACAATCAATGCCACCCAAAATTCATCACCAAGTCTCATAGAAGAAAATTCAATTTTGTGTTGTGTTGTAATTGAAACTCCATACATCTCTTCCTGCATTTATGCAAAACATAGTCTTGTCCTCTATAATAATCTTAGTAAGGTACTATCTAAACAGTTGCCAGCAGCTAATCTACTAGGATATGTTAGGGCATAACAAACTGACAAACAGTATAATAGATAATTTTGCTCCTCAAATATAAATTGCCACAGTGAAGAGCACCACAATGAAAGAAATTATGGTACTGATTTGTTATGTTGTACAGAAATCTCTATAAGATGACATGCCAATTCATGTTAAAATTATTCCAAAGGGTCCAAAAACAATTGCATCACCTATTTGTACAGCACACAACATATACATCATAGAACCAGCACAGAATCTTTTAACAAAAGCCTGTGACAACTTCTAATCATAAATATGATTGTCTTGTTCAAGTTGTTCTCTACAGTTTCCAGCTTCCAGTGAAATTATAAAACTTGCTCTCTCATTGCTGCTTATAAGTTATCTTTTCCAGGTACTCAGGTATTAGCTTAACAGCAATGAAATTTCACAAATTACAGTAATAGTATCCTCTTTCTTTTTTGTATATAAATCTATAATAAAATATGAATCATGAAGAATTGTCAGTCAGAATTAAAGAAATCTGATAAACTAAAGTCACCAAGGGGGGAATATCTAATATTTATTGTCAATAACCAACTGACTAAACGAAATTCACATATTTAATTGGCAAACATTTATGTGCAAGACATCTTACTTTGCACATTGGCGCCACAAGAAGCACTCCATCCCACTCCTCTGGCTGCTTCAAGTGGATTTTAAGTGCAACAGCTCCACCCATCGATTGCCCCAAGAGGAAGTGACGTAGTTCTCTAACTCCCTCCATAGCTGCACACGACCAAAAAAATTGCATCATGATCGGCCTATCCATCAACAATGCTGAATGGAATATACCAAAAGAAGTATATGATATTGACCTCTGATGGCTGCATATTGCTCGATAACATGGTCTACCATTCCATCAAAACTCGGGATATAGCCATGCAAGCCCTGCGAGAGCCCAAAACCGGGGTAGTCCATGGCAAAGACTGCATAGCCTGCATCTGCAATTATCTTTGCAATCCCTGAAACTTCCCTTTGGTGTTAGATTCAAGTCAGAGGTATGCCTGAAAAATAAATATACTACTTTGATAAAAGTTTGCCGCCGACCCTCAAAGAAGAAGGTGCAGGTACTGCCGTATCCATGGCAAAAGAAAAGAGCAGCCTTGGTGGCGGTACCAGGCTTCGGCAGCCAGCTCTTCCAGAATACCTCTACTCCTTTAGAATTCGTCTCGTATCTCTGCCACATGGCGCAGCACATTTGGAAGCATTAAACTCTGCATTGCATATTTGTCCAGAAGTTCTAAGTTCATGATACATTATTCCAAAACTGGTGGAATTTCATATAAAGATTTGAATATGATTTCATGTAAAGTGCTTAAAAACAATGAAGCAACTTCTTTAATGGTTTCAAACTAATAGTCAGAAAAAGGGGATCTAATATCACTGCAGATTGTGCTGATATCATTTGTGCCTTAAAAGGGCACAAAGAACCCATTTCTTTTCCCTTTTATGTCACAAAAAAAAAAGGATATTCAAACTTGATCACCATACTATCTAGTTTCACAATGTCTCAATCATGCCATCAACATCGATTTTGTAGATGCATTGCTCAAAATTCATGAAATGAAATATATTTCTAATTCCAAACACTTCAGGTGTAATTGACGGTTCCGATCTGAGTACATCGTATAGTCGCCGCTCTATGCTTCTCTAATCGTCGCAAGAACGAAAGATGAAAACTTGATCCAACTAATTTCAGGTCATTGCAGGATATACAGTAAAGATCTCAATGAAGTAAACAAAACATTGGAAGGGTACGCCTAACTAAATGATTCCAGTGATGTACTGCGAGCATAAAAATTGCTAGGATATTAGAGTCAACGACACTCACCTCCTCCATTTGGATTCCGGTCGGAGCTATCTGAAGGGGAAAAAGACCCAATAGAATAAAAGATTCAGAACCTAATAAGACGGAAAAGGACAAGAGAAGTCCGATCCCGCATCCACCAGCCCCAGCGGAGCAACGGCGCATCGAGATCGTGCGGACACCGAACGATGCGGACAACCCACGCATCGCAAGGGGGAAGGGGGATGGGCGCAGACCTTGAACAAGAAGTGGTCGAGGCGACGGTGGACGTCAGCGAAGGCATAGCGAACACGGCGGCGAGCGGGGGCAAAGTCCATATTCTCGGCCGCCACGGCGTTGAGCTCGTCACCGACCCCCTCGATCGCCTTCCTCGCCACCGCGACGACCGCTGCCCTCCGCAGCGGCCGTACAGTCGGCGTTCCCCAAACTCGATCCAGCGAGCGGCTGCAGCTGGATCGGGCGGTGACGGGCGATCGCGGCCGTGTAGATCGCCATGGAAGGGCTCTCTAAGTCCAAGTTCTACTACTCGCATCTCTCTTCCACCACAGTCGCGTTTTAAACGTGTGACGATGTTAGCCACGTGCGAAAAAAATGTAAATACACGTGCCGGTAATTAGGGTCGGTATGTGACACCATAAAACAAACCAAACAAAGACACTAAACCCGTATTAATCCAAACTTTAATTGCATTTTAATGACGTAATTATGTGAACCGCAGTGGCATGAGCTCAGTTCTGTCCTTGCTGTATCATTTAAACTAATTGCCTATTGGGCCTCCAAAACTAGTATTAATGGCAATAAAATAAAGAGAGTCAGTATAATTCTCTAATCGCCACCGCGACGACCGCTGCCCTCCGCAGCGGCCGTACAGTCGGCGTTCCCCAAACTCGATCCAGCGGCTGCAGCTGGATCGGGCGGTGACGGGCGATCGCGGCCGTGTAGATCGCCATGGAAGGGCTCTCTAAGTCCAAGTTCTACTACTCGCATCTCTCTTCCACCACAGTCGCGTTTTAAACGTGTGACGATGTTAGCCACGTGCGAAAAAATGTAAATACACGTGCGGTAATTAGGTATCGGTATGTGACACCATAAAACAAACCAAACAAAGACACTAAACCCGTATTAATCCAAACTTTAATTGCATTTTAATGACGTAATTATGTGAACCGCAGTGGCATGAGCTCAGTTCTGTCCTTGCTGTATCATTTAAACTAATGCCTATTGGGCCTCCAAAACTAGTATTAATGGCAATAAAATAAAGAGAGTCAGTATAATTCTCTAATTAAATTCCTAAAGATCCATAGAGTCAGCTGTTCAAATTAGGCGCAAGTTAAAATTCTATCTTATATTAATATCTTTTAGAGGCGTCTTATGATGATAAGAATATATATATATATAATATATATATACGATGAAGAATTCTTGAAAAAAACTTGTAAGTTTGTGAATTTTTTTGCATGTAGGTTCAATTTTTAAATAGTACCCTTAGTCATGTTAAATGATTATTTTATCTCTGTCTTTTGCTAGAACCACTATCATCTCCTATTGTCTATGCTATCTTTGTCACTATCCTTGTACACTCGTTAAACCTTAAGAGTATTGCACGTGCTTAGGGGGATGGTTGACGGGCCAGCCCATGCACGAAGTAGTAGGTGGCTAGCGATCGGTGGAGCTTATGCACAAAGAAGGGTGACCAGCAAGACTAGCCCACATACAAAGACATAAGTAGCTATAAGAGGATAATCGACGAAGTAGAAGAAAACAATCAACAAATAAATGGTGGGAAGGGGATGGGACAACGAACGGAGGGAGCCCATGTGTGGAGGGGAGCGGTTAATGGGGCCTGTGTACAAAGGGGGTGATCAACGAGACTAACTCGCATTCGAAGACATAAACAATTAGAAGAAGATGATCGACGAAACGAAGAAAGTCAATTGACAAGCAAAGGGTGGTGGCCAATAAAGGTAGGATGACCATTTAAAAAAAGATAAATAAGCATTAACTAAGAATTTTTTAAAGTTAGAAGGCTAAGTAGAAAATTTTTAAACTTAGAGACTTTATACGAGAATTCACCTATACATATTTCTGTCACATGACATATTTCTTTGTTACTTCATTAAAAAAAAGAAAAAGATTTGATTATTTTAACCAAGTTGAGTTTGGAATCATATGCTGTGAGTTTGAGCATAAAAAAATTTATTTTAAAAAATAATAGACTTTCACATTAGGGTCCAATAATAGACTTTCAATTATGTATACATAAAAAATTTTATTTATTTAATTTCTTTCTAAATCATTCTTAGGATGACTGAATTTTTCACCAGGTGTATTATTAGCTAAGCAAAATTGTATACTAAATTTTTTTAAGACTCGGTCAATATATATTTTCTGAGATAGTCCTAGTAATCCTTAAGATTTATCATTGAATATATCAATATCAATAATATTAGTTATCCCATTCATATCAATCGTTTTAAAATTCTGAGCTAATTATATATTACCCCCTTATAGTTAGCTACCTTTAACGTCCCAATCTATATATTTTAAAAAATTATATTGATGCTTCTATAATCATGAAAGTGAAACAATTAGTTTCATTTACCCTGACGATATCAATTTTATCAATAGAAACATGAAAATAAAAGATAATTTTAATATTTGATGGTGGATGTCGTCAATAACGAACGACGACATCGCTGGTGTTGGTGGTGGCAGACCCCTCCCCCACCTTGTCCTCCACCAACAATTTTGTGTTCACAAATTGCTCAGCCTCCATTAGCCAGACCAACAACACCATCCTTATAGTCACCCCCTCTAGCACACCGAGTTCAATTTGTGGCCTAGGATTACCATCTATAGTGTCCACCCCCACACTATCATCCCTCTCACCCCTCCAATGCCACCATTGCCCTTGCCCTACCGAGCACCCATAGGAAGCGGACCCCGCTCTTCTCCAATGCCATCGCGATCCTATCGATTTGGGCCTCTGTTAGCGTGTATTGGCTCCCAAAGTATATGTATACCACCGATTGCGACAACCACATGTCTAGCCATGCCATGACCTCCTCCACTCGGGGACATTTGTCGCTAGATGTGATCGAGGACTAAAATATCAAAAGTGTCATAGAAGGAGAACACAATGCGGGGAATGTCGGAGTTGGGAAGCAAAGGGTGAGCAACGGGTGAATAATGAGCAAGCAGGTGCAATAGGCGAGTGGTGGGCAACAAGTGTGACAATCATAAGTGAGTATGTTGGAATGAGGATAGAAAGAGAAAATTGATTAGGGAAGTTTATATCAAATTAATAATTTAAATATAGTGAAATTATGATTTTATTTTTTTATTTGTGCACGTGTTGTTAGGTATGTCTTTTTATGTCAAAAAAATTAATGATATAAAGAGTCGTAAAAGTTAATGATATAAAGAGAATTAAGATTAAATATTTACTTTCATGACTATAGAGATGAAATGATACTTTTTAAAACATAAAAATTAAGATACTAATCATAATTGATTATAAAGGGTAATTACCCAACAAAAAAGATTTCATATGGATTATATATATCTATATTAGAAATAATTGAAGTTTAATAAGGGCCTTGACTTGTAAAGGTGCAATAAGAAAAAAAAGTTATGTGCATGTCTGATTGATTTAATGTATCATTGCACAAGCGTCTCAGTTTCAAGCCCACTTGTGAGCATCATCTATGTTGTTTAATGTAATAAAATTTTTTTGTTAAAATTTTTTTAATAAAAAATATGTGTATGAAAACACCCAAGCTAATTAATTATTAAATACCTATAAAACACCCAAACCCATCAACCTGCTAATATTCTTACTATATTAAAAGGGTTCTTCAAAAGGATGGCCATATTCATTGTATGTCATATAGCATGACTAGATTCATCGTACATGATCACTAGCATGACTAGATTCTAGGTGAATAAATTCTTGATAGTGATACGGGCACTGTATAAGTCGATAAAGTTTCTCCGTACACTTACAAATAATTTCCTTCTCAACATTATTATTATTAAGAAATGATATGTACAGTTGAACAAAAAGGTCACATAAAAAAATCAGAGAAAAAAAAAAGGCAAGTAGATTTAACTCATATTTGATAGAAAAAAACTTATATATTATATTTTTAAAATATAAAAATTATTTTATATATAAGTAAATCTCAAAATCACAGAAGTGAAAATGAATCATTATCAATCAGAAACTAAAATGTATCAGATATACATTTTTTTTCTGAGGAGGAATACCGACGTATATAACTCAGAAACATGAATGATACATACTTGACATACGGTTCTTATTTGCGGTATATCAGACGTTATTATTGTAGTAGCTATGAATCGAAGAGGTAAATGTCCCTTGGGGACTTCCACAAGGCTTCGTATATTATAATGAAACCTTGTCCTTCTCTATAAACAAATAGCTGTCCACAATAGAAAAGCTTATCCTTTCACTCATATTCTACTCAATAATCCCTCTCACGTTTACTTTCACCCCGTCTCAAACGATTAAACAACGACAGATTACATCCTCTTCCCTTCCCTCCCCTCCCCTCCACCCCCGTCCCCGACCACCCTCCACCATCTGTGCTGACTTTTACTACCTGTAGAGATGCACCCTAATGAGTCGGTGGCTTATGCCACGCCCCGACCTTGTCATGCAACCTTTCTGTTTTCATCTTGACCTCGCTTCCTCCTCCTCGTGCTGCGTTGGAAAGAGATGGATCGGATAGAGTATGCCCGCAGGTTCGGTGAACTGATCGATGCTCTCGATGAGGAGCGTCGAAAGATGGAGGCCTTCCACCGGGAGCTGCCTCTGTGCCTGCACCTCATCAACCAAAGTAAGAGATCGGCATCTGGTTTAGGGGTTCTTGTTTTCTTCCTCCCCGAGTTTATTCGTTGAGCTTGTTAGAAGATTGAGATCGATCGCTTCTTCCCATCTGCTGCAGCGATCGAGAGCTACAAGCAGCTGATGGTTAGCGCTGAGACGCTGAGCCATGAGCTTGCAGTTAAGGAATTCATGCCTCTGAGACCGAGATCCGTTTCTTCGGAAGATGATACCATCCATCACCGGGAGTGGATCAGATCCACCCAGCTCGTTGCACAAGAGCAAGATCCACTCCCCAAGACGGTGAGAGCATGTCATTATCTCAACTAGTGCTTTATGTACTTGTGTTATTCGTTCTCCGAATGCTGTATAGGTTCATCCGCAAAAGCCGATAGCAATCAAAGCGAAGAAGACTTGGGGAGATGCTCAATATCTAGACAAAGAGGAAGAGATAGCTCCATCAGAATCACTGGCTTGCCAAGATACCGAAATTGCTAGCGGAGAGGAAGGCAATGGTGATGGAGGAAAGAAGAAGAAGAAGGAGATATCTCAGCCTGAAAGGAAGGTGAAACGGTACTGGTCAGAAGAGCTGCACAAGAGATTCTTGCATGCACTTGAGCAGCTGGGTGGCTGTCATGGTGGGTTCATGGCAGCCTCATGCTTTTCCTTTCTCCGATTACTGGTGATGATTGCTTGTGAAGGTGGGTTTGCTTGGTTGCAGCTGCAACACCCAAACTTATCCGGAAGCTGATGAAGGTGGATGGGCTCACCAACGATGAAGTGAAGAGCCATCTACAGGTTAGTCCTCTCTATCAAAGCAATCTCTTAAATAGGAGATTCAGTATTTGTTTGATATCTACAGACACAACACTTGTGATATTTAAGCCCAGTAAGAAATCTACCTCCTTTTCTTCTCTTTTTAGTCTTTCTCCGTAGTACTGTTCTTGATACCTACATCAACTTATAGCTTCATCTACCCTAAATAAACCTTTCATTAAAGATTATCTCTGGAGTAGTACATACACTAACATAACCTTTAACCAAAACAAATAGGTACTACAAGGTTTGCACAAGTGACTTGTACAGTAGTTGCTAGTACTTGTTGGTCTAGGCTATATATATTTATTTATTTATGTCAAAACTCAGTTTGCTTAGTACATAATCTCATTACCAGGAACTATTATTTAAACTTAATTAGTTAATTGTCAGTAGGGTAAATAAATGTTGAGCTAGAAGCACTAGATCTTGTTCATCCAAGTAGGTAAAAGTTTTCCTTCCTCTTGGAACAAAGATGGGGTACTCTTGGAATCATGATGATTCACCTTCTGCATTAGGTATTCAAACTGCTAGCTAACAGTGTCTATGAGTGAAAATACACAGGATGATTGAGACCTTTCCAAATCCCTTTCTGTATTAAGCATTGCAAGATATGATTACATGAATAGCGTTCATCACACATCATTGTATCAGTTTGAAGTTTGCTAAATTACATGAATAGTGTTAGCCACACATCAGGAACAGTGTAGCTAGATAGATATCTTACCTATCTTTCAGATAGGGAGATGGATATGAAAATTTCTTATTCTTGTTTGGTTACCATACATCAAGATATGTGGGTTTAGTCTTCTATCTTGCTCTAATCATCAAGAAAAGGTGCTCAGTAATTAACAAAAATTTCTTTTTCTTATCCTTGTAATTTAACATTTGCTTTGAACTTTCCTATTAAAGAAATACAAATATAGTTACATATATTTCATAATTATTTCATGCTACATCCGTTTTATATTATATTCACACCCAAATCATTTTTATATCTTATTTAGATGCTTATTATGTATATTTCCCACTCATTTCCATATCCTTTTTACAACAATATGTTTACAAAAAAAAAGTATTAATTTAATATCTGTGTCCAAAGTCATACTCACTTAAAGGTGGATAAACAATATGATTTTCTTTTTCCAATTTCCTATTTATCTCTAGTGAAAAAAAAAGGAGAAAAAGATAACTCTCGAGTTCATGGAAGAAGATGTCTTTCTTGTGTTGCAGGATTATTAGGGCAACAAAATTAGAAAAAACATAGAATTAAGAAGAAGTATATTACAAGTAAATGATAAGACAAAAGTTTCAGTGAGATAAATAACAAGGGAAAAGTAGCTTTTTTTCCTCATTATTTTATGTTATCAAATTAAATACAATTCAAGGCTGAATTCATAGAATTCTTTCAAAGATAGTGTTGATGAAATATGAGATTTATCACCACAAGGTGATCTAAATACTTTTTGCTATGGGTGCATTTGTCGAGGGATAATGACTGACTGTCACATAAGAATTATCATTTCCAATTGTTCAAATATCGAATTTTGTTAACTATAAATGAAAGTTTAGGGAGATTAAGATTCAGAAACATTTGGCCCAAAATATGTGATTGAACATGATCTATCTGATGATGATTTGCAATAGAATCTTTTGGCAGAACTTATCCTGGCTAATCAATGGTATAAATTTGTCCAATCAAAGGTTATTCCCTTAATTCATGAATTATGCATCTTATTAGTGCCATAATGGTACATATTCTCTTTCTTTTTAATAATTTGCTTTTAATGTTTTATAAACTCTAAATTATTCTCAAACTAAACCAGAAGGCAACATTTTATCACTGAATAACTTATCGAGATCGAAATGATAATAGAGGAGAAGAATAGAGAGACACCTCAAAACTAAGAACTTTCATTAATCATAACCACCTATAATATCTCTAAAACTTTACATTAGGCTTATAAATATTTTAGCTTTATCTCATCTCTATTTATAAATAAAAGGGTACTTTGCATTCAACCATAATAAAGATTTACATCTTAACTAAGACTCAGAAACTAAGATCCTATCTAATTATAAAGTTTGATTTAATATTTCAACATAATAGGCTTCAATAATTATAAAAAATTAGAAAGAGGACACCAAACTCTAGATTTTCTTTCATCGATATTTTTCAAACTCAAAAGCCATATTTATATAATTTATAAGACTCCTAATTTACTAGAGCTTTTAAAACTAATTCCATGTCTAAATATAAGCCTAACTCAACATTCTGACAATAATTATACTATGATAGGACAAAGGATGAGAACTTATTTCAAAGTATTTTTGGATAGTTTCAGATGGCAATATGTAACACAAAACAAAATGGAAATAGCTAAGTGAAATAAAATGATGACTGTTGTGGAGATGACAGAAGTTGACAGTACAGGAGAAGAAATAAGCAACAGAAAATTTTCTGAGAAGCTTTGATTGAGTACAGAAAACTAAAGGCTACTTTACAAAAACATGGGAAAAGGGGACTCCATTTAAATTTGATATCCTTAAATAAGAAATAAGTTTACCTGAGAAGGGCATTTAAGAATTTGTAAGTATAAAAGCTATGCAATTTAGAACCATGAACACAATCCAACTTAGATGCATGGAGGAATTTGTCATCAGCTTGGCTTTAGTAATTAATGTGAACATTTGCAGATGGACTTTAGTAATTGAACATTTGCAAATGGACTATTAGGAAAGGTTGCTTACTTAGTAATTAAATTGCTTTGTCTAATATAGAAATAAATTAGAGAGTGATCCGACCCAAGTCTAAGTCGTTAGGTCATCGGTTGGACTAGTCGGTCAACAGGTTGATTTGTTTAATTTAAAAATAATAAAATAATTTAAAATTATATGTAATAAAATCAAAATTATTAAAAATATTTAAAAATAATAATCTTAGATGAACGAAAATAAAATTTCAATTGTTTCAAGTATGATAAAAATGATAATATCAAGTAACATTGTAAATATGAACTTTTATCCATATTAAATAACAACTGATGATATCTAAAAATTAATTATATTAATATAAAATAAAATAAAATAAATTATTTAATGATATAAAAGAAATATTTTAACCAACATAGTTGTCATGACTTAAATAATAATGCATATGAAACTTCCTAGAAATGAAAATGAATAATTTATTAAACACCAAAATGTCATTCGTTAGTTCTACCCAAGGAGTATATCATATTTTAAATTTATTTTTTTTATCTGTTGTTATATTTGGTTCATTCCCTTTTATGTTCATTTTGGAGAAGAGAAAATATGTGAGACGAGGATGAAAGAAATTGATGTTGGGAAGGAGATGAGGAAGTGGAGAGTGATGTGGTTGGAGGAAAGAAGTGAGGCCAAAATGAGAATATATGGCATGAGAGAGGCACTTACTCTTTCACATTAACTCTTAATTTGTTTCACATTACTCAAGTCTTTGTAATAATATAATAAAATCTTTAATAATCAAATTACATACCACCTTCAAAAATATGCCCCATATATTTGGTAAGTATGTATTATATCATCATCATCATCATCATCATCATCATCATATCAATATTTTTATGGATAACTAAAAAGGTACTTAGAACCTGGAATGAATACTATCTCGTTCTATCTCATCATTAATCCTAATGGATTCATCTCATGGTTGTTCAATTCCTTTTGCATTATGTTATCTTGTAATCTATATTCATCTCTACTAAGTATTGGTTAAAACTGGTCTATCATTTGGTTTTCTTATGATTAAAACATGGAATACATAATCTATTTCAGAAATACCGGCTTCATGCAAGAAGAAGTAGCCCGGTGGCGGAGATCAGCACAAGCAGCAACATCCAGTTTGCCCAGTTTGTGGTGGTTCGAGGTGTATGGATTCCGACGCCGGATTGCACCATCTTGACCTCTACAGATGCAGCAGCACACGCCGCTCCGGTCGTTGGTGTGCCGGAAACCGGAAGATATGCTCCCGTTTCACCCCTGCCCTCGCCGTTGATGATCCTGGACCAAAGTTATCAGCAAACAGACAAGCATTCCAAGGGAAGGAACCCAAGAGAATAATTGGCTGCAGTAGTCACACTCCTCCTCACACTGATTAGAATTGTTTCCTCCACCTCTTTTCTTCCTCCTCTTGGAGTGTTCTCTCTTTAGCTCAGAGGAAAATGTTGCTGAAACGGCGTGGTTCTTAAGATACTTACTTGTATACCCATATGTATTCGTTTCACATGTTCTATATACCTCACATACACCTTCTCATTAATTGATTGCTACCTTCTCTAAGTTCAATTCATTCTAAATCTGTCCCTTTTTTGCATGGAGAAAATATTCATTCTTGTAGATGATGTTAAGATTAATTCAAATCGTTAGAATTAGATAAAATAAAAGATAAAAATTTAGATTTAAATAATTAGATTTATTAGGATTTGATATATTTTTTATTATTTCAAAATTTTACTTTATCTTTTAGTCAATATAAATATGTTCTCTTTGATCAATCCAAAATATTGTAGATTGAAAGTAGTCTCTTCTACTATTCAATTCTCTTTTTCTTAAAAGCTAACAATATGATTGGATTTGAAGAAGAACAATAAGAGTATATCGAGAAAAAGAAAAAAAATGATATGCATTGGAGTAGTATTTCTAATTTACTTTTTTCGATCTTCAAAAGTGATAATTATCAATTT
The DNA here is from genome assembly GCA_004837865.1 of Musa balbisiana. Classification (NCBI taxonomy): domain Eukaryota; kingdom Viridiplantae; phylum Streptophyta; class Magnoliopsida; order Zingiberales; family Musaceae; genus Musa; species Musa balbisiana. The sequence continues at coordinate 3,192,659 of CM017191.1, read as the reverse complement.
TGATCTATTAAGATGAAAACTCTATTTATTTTAAAAGTATTTCGAAATTTGATATAGAATGGTTTTGTTAACTATGATCTACAAGATCCTAACATTACTAAAGATCAAAGAGACAAGAGCCTTTTATATGCTACAACAAGCAATAGATGAGTTCTTATTTTTTCGATTGATGACATCTTGAAAAACATGATCAAAAATATGATCATCTTGAAAAACACTGTTGGAACAAAAATCAAACAAATTATCATGAGAAAAATAATAGTGAAAAAAAAGATAAAGAAAATATTTTAAATCTATTTGATTTTTAGATAGTGGATGAAATAATCATATGACAAGGGACAAAAGTTTATTTCAAAAACTTGATTCAATCAAATCTATAGTGTATATGGAAAATGATAGTAAGATTAAAGTAGAAGGAAAAGGAACAGTTTATTCTTGATTTAAAATAAAATCTCATATAATTGATGAAAAAAAGTATATTATGCTTTTTTATAATAAAAAAAATCTGATTTATGGTAGGAGAATTGATAAATTGATAGCACCTGAGGATGATAAAAAAAAAATAAAGTATTTTTCTTATTATTTTTGAATTTTTTATATAAAAATTAAAGTAATTTTCTTATTATTTTTGATTTTTTTACTGTTGCTGCTACTGAAGAATCGACATTATAACATAAAAATTAGGATCATTTGAATTTTTATAAATATATATAAACTATCTCATCTGATGGCTATGAGATAAAATGTCATCCAACAAGTCATGGTAATTGAAAAACTATTACTAATGAGACGCATGGAAGGGAAACAAATAAGGAAAATGATCTGGATTTCACTATTTCTAAAGCATGTCCATCTTCTGCCTTAGCAAAGTCTTCTGAGATCACGGATGAGGTTACGATCTTAAAACAAAATGATGGAATAGGAAATAGTTGGGAAGTGAACTCTAACAAGTATGACAAAGTGAACATCAAACTTCTTAGTGGCTCCAATGATGATGTCGATCGTGAACTACTACAGGAAAGTATGATGCTAGTTAAACTAAAAAGGCCTATAGATACATCTTTGCACTTAAATGATTCTGAAACTGCATTTGATAAGATTCTTTCATCTGCTAGTAATGTGAATGATAAACTTGATACCTATTCAGCCAAAGAAAGAGTTTGATGATACTGAGATTGACTCAAACCCTTTAAAAATTTACCAAAACTTCCAATCCTCTGAAGATCGTTAAAATTAATTTATTTTATGACAACTTTAAAGATTTTATTTTATGACAACTTCAAGTTACAACCCATTTGAATTAAAGGAGTCTGTTAAAATTAATTTAAATAGTTAGTTAGAATTAGATAAAATAAAATATAAATTTTAGATTTAAATAAATAAATGAGGTTGAAAGATTTATTAGTAAAAAAATTATATTTTATCTTCCATCATCAATCCAAAAGAGTATTGCATGTTGCACCAATGATATAGAAAAACTAATATGATATGAGAGCCAACAAATGATGCATGTTGGCACCAATGCACTGTTATTGGATTAATTAGGCATGAAACCATTAGCACAATGCGAAATATCTTTCACACCCACCACGAGGTCAATAAAGTTTCGGTCAATGTCATTTTTAGCGTGTAATGGGCACAAAGTTTCAGTCTCATGCTTAGTACAGGAAATATTACAAGGCTTCTGTGCGTTGCTTCTTGAACATCCCTTGTGATGGTACCAACTCCGTAGAATGATCTCTGTTCTTCTTCCCCGTTGCGCAAAAGACAGAATTATCATCATCCACTCCGCCCTCGCCGATGGCCGCCGCCGGGCCTCTGACGATGTTGACGCCGAAGAGCCTAAGAACCTGAACGCCGGATCGCGCCTTGGCGTCGATGAACAGCTGCTTGTCGGTGCCGGTCGACCGCTGGAAGGTGACGACGTCGCCGGCCTCGAGATGCTTCTCCTTGACAAACCGGCTCCAACCTCTCGTTAGCACGTAGCTATGGCTGCTGTTCCAGTACGAGTACCGGAAGCGCCACTCCTTGCCGCAGCCGTCCTCGAAGCTGAGCAGCACGCCCTTGCTGGCGGCGCCGCCTGTCTTCTGCGGCGGGAAGTACTTCTCGGCGTGCTGCTTCGGGATCACTAGCCGGTTGAGCTTGCCGACGTCGCTCGGCGTCACGGACTTGTCGAAGAGATGTTGCCTCTGTGCCCCAGCAAGCGGGTCCGTCGCACCCGCCACGGCCGGGTTGCTGCGACCAGCAATCCCCTTCTTATTATCTGCACCGATCGATCGTTTGCTCTGTTGTAGCTCGTTATGGTAGGTGCGCTTACGAAGCATGTCGACGATCTCGTGTTTCGTATGCGAATCGAGGAAGAAGAGCTCCGCCGCGTCCTCGTCGTCGGCGTCGTTCAGCGGTTTGAAGTTGGTGACGGCGTCGCGGCCGCGAAACCGCTGCACAGCGACGTCATAGGCGAGCGCGGCCTGGGCTTCCTCGCTGAAGGTGCCGAGCCAGATGCGCTGGTGCTTCTCGTAGATCTGCGCCCCCCACCGGCCGTTGGGCTGGGAGACGACGCCCTTATACTTGGACGACGGCAGCTTTCGGGACTCGGCCTCGACGCAGCCCTCCGGGTCGATGACCTCGCTCCCCCCGCTCCCCACTCGCTGCAAGCTCTTAGAAGCCACCGGCGGCCACTCCCTGGTTTCCTCGCAGGCCTCTTCTATGGAGCTTGTCGCCATACGCCCCAACGATTAGAGAGATGAAGACAATGAAGGAGCTGTAGGAATACATGCAAGGAGGAGTAGCTTGCGTCCTATATATCAAGTTGCTCATTAGTCTTTCCCATGGCAGGGTGTTATGGCTGTGCTGCTTCTTGTTTTGTCCGATTCCTCGATGGGTGATGGATGGAGCATTAATGGTGTGAGTTGGGTATGGCTGTGGCACCTAATAAAGGAGGGAAGATGGTGATGATATGGTTCATTCAGATGTGGGTGGATCATGCCCTGCAGGTGCATCCCCCCTGCTGCTTTGCTGCAACTGGCGATGCTGACTTTGGGCATGGTCTTCTTCCCTGCGGTTTCCATCTCACATTTCACCTACATTTTGACATGCAACAATCTAGAAACTGAGATCTTGCAAGATTTATTTCATCTGAATTTTGAAGAGTAGTAGCTTGAGTTTTGTGTGATCCAGGCAACATTATTTTCTTCTCTTTGTTGATCTTTGAACACTCTGGGAACATCAGTCATCTGACTTCCATGTTTGAGCTGGGAAGGTGGAGTCAATATGTTGTATACCTTCTGCATAGTCTCGAGTTGAGAGGACCACCCAAGAAACTTTGGATTGCTCCATGCAAGTCAACCATGCACCATATTCTCACAACTGTGGCCACCAGCGACTTGAGGGTCAGTCCCTGCCAGGGAGGGCGGCCATCAGACAAGAGCCTGTTGGGGGCATTTAAAGGCCACTGCCTCATCTGCTTCACCTCCATGCTCTTTCTACATCACTTCCATTCCTCTGGGGGTCCCATTGTAGGAGGACCAGGAGAGCTTGCAGATCACACAGCTTTGGTAAACCACATGATATTGGAAACACACAATTTGCAATGCACAACTTTGTTGACTACTTCAGTGCCTCTCCTTAATTGTCTTCTTTATCCTCTTTACTGTATTAAGCTGTTTCTTTTCATTTCTACACTAAGTTTTCTATGTTATTTTGATTTACCTTAAATATGTTGTTGGGTAATTTATCAATAAAAACCTCTCATCTCAACTTTTTTTATATTTCCAAAATACACTTGACAAGATAGACACAAAAAAAAAACAAAAAGTTCCTAACATTTTGCATTATTTGAATATGATTATAGTATATTTAATGCTATTTTTTTAAAAAAATTATTAACTGTAATAACCTCAGTTAGTTGCAAATAAAAATTATTGTTAGGTTAGAAGCAAAAACATATAGAAAAACTCACTTTTATGTCAATTATAATATTGTTTGTTAATAGGATTATAATATTTTTATAGAGGTAAGAAATATTGTAAGTTTATTCAAAAAATACTGTAAAAAATAAATAATAGTTCGTTTTACCCTATGAAATAATCGTGTTAAAGGTATTTTGCGAATACAATCAAAGGAAAGGAAAGGTGGAACACTCATTGGAAAAGACAAAAAAAAAATCAGGAAAAGCCAAAGATTAAATCTCCTTTTTTTTTTTTTTCGTTGACTAAGGATTTATGAATTAAAAATTGGAATAATATCAAGGATATTCTTACTGTATTAGTCAAAGTTCACTTTGTATCCTACCTTCATTTTTCCATGAACAAAGTGATGGCATAAGACCTTCATTGGTAATTTGCCTTTAAAGCCTTATTATGTTCACATGTAAAGACTTTATGCATTGGGATTCATGCACCCTTTTCTTACACAATGACTATTAATATTATCCTTAATAATATATTTGTATTTTAAAGGTTTAATATCGACTAGATTTATTGTGTCAGTTTCAAATAGCTATCAAATGCTAAAAGTCTTGTGATCACAATCTTTTCACATTCTAAAGACAAAGGCTTTTGCTTTGGATGGTGAATCATCACTTTCCAGTGAGGAGGAGGAAGGGTGCAATTCTCATCTCATAACACCCACCCATGTTTAATGTTCTTGTCAAGCTTGTTGACGTGTGGTCGACACACCCTATGATCAACAATAATAATAATAATAATAATAGTCAAACAAATAATACCTGAGTGGTTAGATCGATCCATTTTATATCCTTTGTTGATTATCGTATCAAGAAATATCAAAGTTAAACATGATATTGATACTTCATTTTCTATTAGTATTCATCTCATGAATAGTATCTAAAAATATGCAAAACATATATTAGGTTAGTGCTAGTTGAGCTTGCCAACTCACTCGCTTCTGAGCTACTTTCATATTCTACATATGCTAATATTACTAAATAATGAATTTATTTAAACATAATCCATGTAAGGAGGTTTGATGCTATCTAATGATATGCAAGAAGCTCGCAATGTGATGACAAACCCATGATATACTTCCTATACAAAGACCAATATCAAGAATGTTCGTATCGATGTTTAAGTTAGATTTTTTTTAGATAAATAGAAAGAGATAAATTATGCTCATGTTCGATTATATATATAATCGTACTTTTCTTAACCAAACCACTTACAGTCAAAAATATTTTTTACAATAAAAAATATTATTCACTTTTGATAGCTGATTTTTTCTTGATAATTGATGTGGTGTATCCATCGATTGGCCTTTCTATTGTTTTCTGGTGACATGACAGTCAGGTATCGAGCAGATAGATGAACACAACAACACGTTGTTGGATCATGGGCTTAAATAACTTCATGTCGACACTCTCTCTTCTAAGCATTGATTACGGGCTTACAACAAGTCAACGAAACAATGTGATGTAACTCTTGATTTATTTCTTTGGCTTCTAATGTTGGGCAGTGGAATAATAAGATGGATGGTGACTTCAACTGGGGCCATAAATGGACATTAATTTCAAGAGTGAGCTGCCTCTACGACGAGTCCTCACACTTCAATCATCTCGTACTGCGATACGCGTGTTGTTATTGTTGATGAATACAATATATCATTCCTCTTGACCAACAAAACGAGTGGATAAGGCACTTAGAAAGCTTAATCCGACTCACTCTGACAAAAAGGAATGGATTACGTTGGATGTATTCGTGAACCAAAGTTGTATTTGGAATGCAGGATGATTTAGCTTTGCATTATCCTTATCGCCAATTCAATTCATTTTCGGTTTTTGATAAATCCGAATATAATTCAGACGAAAGATTTTTTTTATGAGCCTACATCGATAAATCAATATAATTTTTTTATGGGTCTATATACTCACGTCAACAAAAACAAATGAAGAGAAGCAGTTCATCCAAAAGCATCTGTTTCTCTCTCAGGAGAGCTGTTGTCTCTCACCTTCCTCTCTGCATAGATATCAAGCGTCTAGTCTTCCTTGGATCGAGATGTTCTTGTTTGTTTCGCCCAGGAATCAGTTCACTAATGAAAGCCTCAATGCCGAGCTCGGACCACTCTGAAGCTATATATACCGGAGGCTACCAACCGCCATCAATGTGTATTCCTTCCTTTGTGTGATGTGCCTGCTCGCAACATCCTCCATTTCTGTAGTATGCTTTGGCGATTGCAAGTAGCAATTTCACATGAGGAGGAGGAGATGGTAGTAGCAGTGGAGATGAGAGGAGAGAGAGAGAGAGAGAGAGAGAGAGAGAGAGAGAGTTGGAAGATATAGGGAAGCAACTGAATGGGTTCACTGATGTAAACTGACTGGTTCAGAATATTTTTCTCAAAAATAATTAGAATTGAGGGATAAAATTAGGATTTAAGAAACAATATTTCTGAATATAATAATGATTCCATAATAAATTGCGCCATTGTTCTATATCTGGATTTTATATATTTATTTATTTGATTTATCGAGTCGGTCAGTCTGACCGAATCGGATGTGTCACTGTGGTTACATTAAAAAACACTAATCCTTAGTCAACTTACACATTGGAAAAGGTGTGCGTGTCGCCCTACCATTGGTCGGGAGATCGCAACGGCTCTGACCTGGACGAGAACCCGAGGTACAATAACAAAGGAAAAGCGACGGATCCACTCCAAGTTTATCTTTAATCAAAATCTTAAATCTTTTAGTTTCAGCCGTCCATTGCGCGTAAACGAAAGCGCAAACCGTCCGACCGAATCCGGATCTGTAGAATTCTTGGAAAGGATCCAGACCCGCAAAAAAAGAAAGGATGGTTAAAGAGCAACGCGACAACCGATGACTCGACCCCCAAACTTTAACCATTCGAAAGCCAAGTGGAGCAGGCGTGTGGGCCCGTTCCAACCCGTATTCACCGTCTGATCGACCAACGGACGGTGGAGATCTTCCCTCCCTCCCGCTCTCTGTCTCCCCCCAGTCCGCCATGCTTCCCTCTCCTCGAAATGTAATTTTTAGTTTCTTCTACGTTTTGAGGAGGATTAATTAGACATATAAGTACATGATTTCTTCCTCGGATCTTTTCTTAGACTCGCTTCAAACTCTGCAATCGATTTCTTGGGTCTCCGTCTCAACTCTTCTTTCGAGGACTTCTTTTGCCTTCCGCTTGCTTTTTGTGTTCTGAGATCGTTGTTTCTTGTAGATTTCTGTCCTGAGGTCTTTAACTATCATCTAAAGCTCGATGCAAAAGCAAAAAAGCAGCAGCTTTAGCTAATTGGTAACGTCAAAAATCGGAATTTTTTGGATCCCCTGAGCTTACCTCTTCCATGGCGACTGGTTGTGTTGGATTTTCAGAGACTCGTCTTCTCGGACGCTCTTTGCGTCTTTTGAGCCTTGCAAAGTTCTAATCTGTATTCTTAGGGATGTGTAGATGACGACTCTTCACTGTCTTGTCCTTTTCCTTTGTTGAAGCTGCACGCTGTGAATCAAACCATTTGCTTTTGACCCTTCACCTTTGGCGAGAGAGTGGAAGGGACATTGTTAGGGGGAGGAGTCACTCTTTGAGTGCTTGTGGAGATGGAGGGAGTGGAAGAAGCTAATAGGGCAGCCGTGGAGAGCTGCTACAGAGTCTTGAGCTTATTGTCTGAGACCCAAGACCGAGCTTTAGCTTACAAAGATCTAATGGCAGACACAGGGAAGGCTGTTTCCAGGTTTAACAAGGTCATTTCCATGCTTAGTAATGGTGTGGGTCATGCAAGGCCGAGGAGGCTCCACGATCCCCAACAACTCCACTTCAATCACGGCATCTTCTTGGATAGCCCAGCGGTATCCAGAGCTGACCAATCTCCCCTGTTACTCCAACTCCTCCCAGGAAACCTACCACAGAAGCCAGTCAATGAGTTTGGCTCCACTGCCAACGTCCCTTCACGAACCCTCCCAAGAATGGATGCTGCTTCTTGGATCACTCCTCAAGCTGCCCTCAGCAACCCTACCCTCACCCACCTTCATTTCCTCCAACAGCAGCACAGCAGCCAAATGTTCCAGCTGAAGCTCCAGAGCGCAATGTGTGGGAGAAGCAACAGTGGCATGAACCTCAAGTTTGACAACTCGAGCTGCGCTGCGACTGTGTCCTCGTCCAGGTCCTTCTTGTCATCCCTGAGCATGGACGGAAGCATGGATGGGAAGGCCTTCAACCTCATCGGCGGCTCGCAGTCGTCCAATCCGATGAACTGGCAGCTGCATAACAGGAGGAGGTGCACCGGAGGAGGTGAAGACGGCAATGGCAAGTGTGCGAGAACAGGCAGGTGCCACTGCTCAAAGAAGAGGTTGGATATCCGATGACATGGTTCGATTTCTATTTTCTTTGCAAGAAGTATACATTTAGATGAAGTAACCTTTGGATTGTTCCTTTTTAGGAAGCTGAGAGTGAAGAGAACCATTAAGGTTCCTGCTATCAGTAACAAGCTTGCAGACATCCCTGCTGATGACTACTCATGGAGAAAGTATGGGCAGAAGCCGATCAAGGGTTCTCCACATCCTAGGTACAAAAAAACCTCTATTTTTGTTGGATTTCCTCGACACATTGCAGATTGATCAGCTTAGTTCGAGATTATTTCCATTCAATCTCACTGCCATAGGTACAATCTACAGGGTAGTGATCATGCATAAATTGAAGTATCCAATGATATTGCAAGCTTAGTAATGAAAGCATAGGGAACTATTAGTTGTTCTGTTCCATTTCATAGCAAAGCATTTAGCACATTTGATTCACTTCTCCTGACTGTTTCTGTAGCAACAGTTCAATCATTAGTAATGAGCTTCTGTTGCCTTGAATTCACCTTCGAGTCCTAAAAGCAAACACAAAGATCATGCTATAATCGCACTCTACTTCTCTAGCATGAGATTGAAGTGTTACCTGAGCTATAATTGGGCACTAAAATACATTTGCCTGAATGAAATCAAGCAGAGGATACTACAAATGCAGCAGCATGCGAGGATGCCCCGCAAGAAAGCATGTCGAGAGGTGTGTTGAAGACCCGACAATGTTGATGGTGACTTATGAAGGGGAGCACAACCACGCCAAATTAGCGACTCAGTCTGCCCACACATAGAGGTCGGTCGAGGTTTCATTAGCATCCAGTGGAAACGTTTCTTTCCATCAGTAGTACTCTCTGCACGCAGCTTATCCTGTGAATAGTCTGTGTTCAAGAAAAGCAGATCATGACATAGTATTAGCTACAGATACTTGGGTTAGCTACAGAGTCTCCATGAGAACTATCATTGAGACTCTGTTAGCTGCTTGAATCAGGCTCATTTTGGGACTTCCTGAAGTGCTGACCTCTGTCGAAGAGACTAACTGGAACAATGGAGTCATTTTGCACAAACATGTGAGTTATTTGCATCAAGTGTGGGTTCTGTGTACTCGAAACTACAGTGAATTTAATTTTGATCTCCATGTTGAGCATCTCAGCTATGCTGTACTAAATAGATAGAATGTTCAGCATGGCTTCATTTTGTTTCCCTCTGATCAACCACCTTGCTGTTCCATTGGTACAATATATATTTCTGTTTCAGCAGCATCTGCTACTTGGAATTTAATCAAAGATTAGCTGAACATCTGCTTTCGAGCATTTTGAAAAGAGAATGTATTTTGTTCTTTCAGAGTTGTTCTCATCCAGATTTTTGCATGTATCTGACAAAAAAGTGATACAAGTCCATCTGGTATGTGTTTTAGGCTCCATGAGCTGATCCACCAGAGAATAACTCCATGGTGGGGCTGCTTATGCTGCTGCGCGGACTGGCAAGTGATTTCCATGCACTGAGCAGCTTCTACTGTATCTGATCCTGTGTGTGGATTGATTCATAGAAAATGCCAAGTAGCAGCTGGAAATGCTTCAGGCAGAGAAAAAGAAGCAAACATCTGATGCAGTTGCAAAGTCTGCCTGCAAGGAGAAATTGTCAGCAGACCGTGAAAACTGTACATCATGAGGGTAAGAAGATTTGGATCAAAGAAACATTGCCCCTGATTCAAGGGAAGGTTGCCTCCTCCTGAGAGTTGCTTGATAGAGATTCCAAGGATGTGTATCTCATGTGACCATCTCAGCACAACATTGCCTAATTGTTCTTGTTTCTATTTGCATAATAAATTTTCAAACAAAATAAATAATCTAAAAGAAAATTAAAACATCAACCGGCCAAAATTATATTAATCAATTTTTTTCCTTCCATCCCAACTAAGGCTTCTTTGTAACAATAGCCTACTTCTCTGTAATGTTAATATGATCTGATATTGAATAATGGTCTCAATAAGAGAGCTAAACAAATCAAGCTTCACAGGATTGGGACAAGAGCCACTCTTGGCACACATGGTTACTAGCTGACTAGTTAGTCAACATAATAATAGGCCAACTCTCAAGCTGAACTAAATCCCATATTCTGCAACAAATTTTTAATCGGCATTCTGCAGACATGCTTTGAAAAGAGATTATACTTTAATCCTTCTATAACTTACAGCAGCATTTAATAAGCTTATCATAAATCAATAGTGGAAACAATGTGCAGAACAATTTTTTCCATGAAAACAGATCAACCTAAAGCAAAGTATGAGGCTCAGTTCAACAATGACAAATAAGAAGTCTTTGCTCTTCTTTATATTAGGCCTATTTTTAACATCATTTGTGATTCAACCAAGTAAGCACTCGCCATTATGTATATTGGCAGCATTTCTTGGAAACAGGAAAGAAATGGATTATGTGCTCCTTATGCAAATCAAGACATATGTAGAATCCAATTCAGCCAATTTCTTCAGAATATGACTTGCCTGTATGTTGAAAACTCTGTTCCAGAGTTTCCAAGGCAGCAGTGTCTGATACAGATCATAAACAATTTCCTTCTTTGTAATAAGCTTGAAAAATTCGGAAGCATAAATCATAATGCAATCTTATCACATACAGTTTGCAATGCATAACCTCCAATGATGAGGAATTGTCCACATAAAATGCACCATTAAAATAATGAACTAAATGATGCTACAAAATTACTCCTGTGACCCCTCTGACCTGAACAATTACTTGAAAAGTACAAACTGAGAAGCTCAATGAGACAAAAGCATAACGACCAGGTTATTCTTGGATCAAACAAACACAAACTTGAAAACCAAAGACTGGATTCTGCTTTTCTATCTGTGTATTTCAAATAAATCACTCCACTATTTCATTTTTGAACCTATGAAACAAAATGGTGAATTGTGTTTGTTCCAATTCGGTCAAGCAATGAAGAAAGTGACAGGAAGCTTTATTTTGGGTAATGACTAAGTGACTAGAAGCACTTTTTTGCTAAGGCAATAATATGACCGGTTCATAGCCAACCTTAATATTCAGAAAATGAAGCTAAAATTAGTATTGTATTTAGAGGTAACCTATTAAAAGTTACAATAATAGAGCAAAGCTCAATTTGGATGGAAGTACAAGTTCCTCCGAACATTTGCAACGGGCAACCACACAGTTCTCACTTCTTCACAGCATATCCGTTCTACTCTAAATACTTGAACTGGAAAAATGAGACAAAGGCAAGCTGTTGCTCTAACATATAAGCTAGTTTTGTAGTGCATAATAATATGAGTTTTACATAACATGCATGAATGGTAATTGTGACAATTACTAATGTTTGTAAATTAAAGTTTATAAATACAAGTAAATAAGCAAAAGCAGACCATACTGTCTCCCAGAATGAGTTATTATCTGAGAAGTTCTAACATTAGCTGAGAAGCAAGACTTGCAAGCCATAAATTGATGAGGTCAGTTTGTTTATTCTGTTCAATTTATATCATTGATGTAAATCAAAGCATTAAGCTACCAGACTTTCCTTAATCAAGAAACCCACAGGCTATTACACTGAGTACCAGAGGAAAGAACATGCAGATCATAAAAATCTAGAGCCACTTGTTACCATAAGGTATGAAGGACGCATAAGCAGGTCCTAACATGTTATTTGTCTATATTCGTGGATACTCTATGCTAATTCGATATAACAGATTTGTGAAGTGTAAAGATTGATTCATTAAGGACTAACAGTAACATGCAAAGTCAATATACCAAGTAATGCGTAGTTATTATGGTATTGAGAGCTAAAGTATCCAGCTCTAAATAAAGAAAAACTTGCTAAAGTATCAGGATCTAAATAAAGATGCAATCTATACATCAATGTTCTCACTTTTTGGCACACTTTGAGCGCTTCTTTAAAGCCTAAAATTGTCAATTAAGACCCATGCAGAGATGTATTTAACTGTTAATGAAATTTCAAATAATGTGTACTAATGACTGCAGTTGTAACTAGGTTAGAAACTTACGGCTATAAATGGAGTTATCAAATGTAGGACTCATGAGCAAATTCATTTGCAAATTTCGCTTGCCACATTATTGCTGAAGTAGAAAAGGAACAACCTCAAATTTACGGAGAGGCCTAAATACAATATTTGCTTCATAATATCTAAGATAGGAATGGTGATAATCAAGTGCAAATAATTACAAAGTAGTCCTACAGTCGAACAAAATTCTGACAAGATAAATAAGATAAGAAACTGATCAATGGAATCTCAATACATTGACTGAAACAAGCAGATTACAGAAACCCAGGAGCTAAGACAAAATTATGTAAAAACAAGTACCCCATTCCACGTATCAACGACCTGAAATTGAACATTGAACACCACAGAAAAAGAACCAATTCACATACATAAATGTCAAAAGGAAACGATATGAATCCATTAACCAATAGCAATCTTGTTCTTGAAAGTTAACTGTTGCAACATGAAGCTTATACAACGATTTAGATCATTGGCATCCATATTTTTCGATCTCTACAAATTTTCGTATGTAAAAAAGATCAATTTGATACCAGAGAAGCAGAAACAGCAATCAAAATCCGACCTTAATACTCAACCCGATCGGTCCGCCCCGCTTAGCCGCCCAAGGGTGCGCCGCTTCCATGGCTGCAGCACGGAATCCTTGAACCTAGAAGGCATTGTTAGTGGCCTCCGCTTCCTCGTCCGCCTGAGACCAGCCTCGACTGCACCACACAACTCCTCCTCCCTCTTGTCGACTCTCTCCGTTCTCCCATCCTCCTTCCCGACTTCATTGCTCCGAATGCGCCCCGAGTCCAAAGCTCCGTCTCCAAAGACTTCCACGGCGGCCAACACCAAGAGATCAAGGCCTTCGCAACGACCCGAGGAATCAATAGGATGAGGAAAACTCGACGGAGGAGACAGGGACAGGGACAGGGCGGGATTAGAATTGGGAATGGAGCTCAAAGGCGAAGCCTTTGAGGCTCGAACTCTCATTTGGAACAATATCTAGGATTGGAAGATCTGATAAGAATTGGTGCAGAAGAAAGATGAGATTTTGGAGATACCAACTGGATTGAATTGGGTGAGTGGATCGGAGAACGAGGCCGACGGAAATGAAAGATTGAGAGAAGCAGGGAAGAGCGAAAGGGAGGAATAGATGGTTTGCTTCGTTTGTTACATGGAAGGGTGGAAGCGGCAGCGCAGTCTCGGTGTGGAATTGCTTCCATTTTGTGCACGTTTCTGGAAACAAGAAACGGATTTCCGATCTCAGTCTATTTCAGATAAAGCTGAAAGCAGACGAAAATTAATAAATGAGACTTTGATGGACAAAAATATTTCTTCTTTTTTTTTTTTACTGGCTTTTCGGGAACCATCAAAGGTCGTGGCTTTTGTTTTTTGTTTTTTGTTTTTTTTTGCCACTACAAGTACCTGAAAATTTTCTTTCTACTGTTCGTAGTTTGCTGATGGTATCTTTCAATTTTCCGTACTAGATTTATTTCCTAGAAAAAAAAAGAATTATTATGGTATACGATCACGTTAACATCTTATAAAGATTACTAAGAGATAACGTATCCCAAATCTAAATTGGTATTTGAACTTAAATATAAATGTGTTAAAGATTCATTTTAGTTGTTCTCGAGTCAACAAATTATTAATATAATAACATATATAATTTAAAATTAAGATCCATTTTAGTTCCTATAGTTTTGATCATTAACCTCTTAAGTCCTTATAATTTACTCATATTTAAAATATAATTTATATTTTTTAAAAACATAATACAAAAATCCCTTCTATCAAGTCTGAATTAATAGTCGTTAGAATCTGCTTACGTGACATGCTAACTCACATTAAATCATTAATATAATGACATATGTAATTTAAGTTTTTTAAAAAATTAAGACTTCCATCAACAATGGGAGAAAGCGTTGTCGTGGAAGCGACTACCAACAACAGCATCAAGCCGTTGCTACCTAGTAGGGCATCGTATGCAGGTGAATAAGCATCGACCAATCCAACACTAGACATACAATGGTCTCCTAATCTCTTATTATATTAATTATTTATTATGAGTCAAATATGTCACAAACTCTAATACATATTAACTCAGATTTGACGGGAAAAACTTATATACTATATTTTTGAAAATATAAGATTATTTTAGACGTGAATAAACCATAAGAGGTTAAGAGGTCCATAACCAAAACCACAAGGATTAAAATAATTTTTAATCATAAATTACATAATTATATTAATAATTTATTATAAATCAGTATGTCATATAAGCATATTCTAATATATATTAACTCAAACTTATATATTACGTTTTTAAAAATATAAAAATTATTTTAGACCGAGTAAATCCTAAAAGCTTAACAGATGTATGGTCAAAATCATATATAAGCTAAAATTGACCTTAACCCAATATAAATCTAAGTCCAATAAATAATTTTTTTTATCCAAATAAGATTCAAATATATTAAAAAATGTTACCTATATTTGATCTCCTATGATCGAGATTAACTATATATATTTAAAGCTTAATAGAGATTGCATAACATAAAAGTTAGGAAACTTAAATGCCCGATTGTTATATGTAATTTAATGTTTAATCTTTGTTGAATTTTATGTTAGCATTATTTTCCATTTCGATTTCTCAAAAATTAAAAGCTCAGATCCAAGCGTACGGCCTCTTACCACCAAAATTCTCGAATTGTGGATTCTTCTGTTAAATTTTTTGTTAACCAATAAATGCTTTTGATACGACATCAGGAAGACCATCGTTCAGATCAGGACCAGACAGAGAACAAATATTTGAAGTTTGTTCATTTGAAGGTTTACTAATAAAACACAGTTTCCCCTCACGTAGATTCATAAATGGTAACTCTGTTTTATAGTCAAATGAAAAAGAAGATGGATATCTCACTATATTTCTGTTCAGCAAGTAAATAATAAGAACCAATAATAGGTCAGATTAAATACACAAATGACAGGATGAACACTGTTCTATAACGAATGGCCAATTCCACGGTGAGACATAAAGCCAGCTATGTAAAGGCTAGAAAGAATGCATCAAGTTGTACATGATTAACATGATTACAGAATTAGGAAGTAACAAGTATCTATGGGAAGCAACCGGGAATAAATGTAGACACAACAAAGCAGCAACACAGGATCAAAAGATCATTACAATACGCTTCTAATTTACAACTTTTGAAGCGTATCTTACACAAGGAAACCTACTACACTACCAAAGAATTTACACTCTTTTGAGGAATGACACCCTAGAAAAGGTGTGTACGTATTTGGAAGAGGAGAGTTTATGTTAGTAAGAACATATCTATTTATTGCATCACCATATGGCAGCCCACTAGCACAGTAAAAATCCGAAACCTAAAAAGGAATCAAGAAAGATGTCACCAATTCTGCAGCTGAGAAGCAGAACTTTTCACCAACGGATGGTATTCAGTGTGCAAATACTTTCTTGCTTTCTCTGAACCAGGTTGTCCAAGCCACTCATCATACAATCTCTTCACAATTGGATTATCAAATGGGTCTGCAACTTCTACCTGTAAGTGGATGAGGTACCATGTCATAGATGAAAGAGAACACCTCAGCCAAATTACGAGAATGTAAATATATCTTTTGCAGATGAGGGACCGTGTCCTGCACGAGGGAACTTACATCTTGCATATACAAAGTTTCTAATAGTTGAATAAGATCTTTTGCAGATTGACCGTTCTTTGGTTTTATTTGACCACCGCCATTTAAGCAGCCTGATGATGAGAAATCAAACATGGTTAAGCTGTGTCGGTCAGACTTCTACTTGAGCAAAGCATTGCAGATGTTAGCAAATATAGCATACCTGATGGGCACGCCATAACTTCAACGAAATGATAATCACACCTCCCAATTTTAATCTTCCTTACAATGTTCTGCAGATTTCGGAATCCATAACACTGTGCAAATTTCAAAACTGTTTTACCATCCACCTGCAAAATGACAAATAGGATTTTAAGAATGTAAGCTTTTAGAGAATCAAAACAATTAAGGAGAAAGAGTTTTGAAACATACTTCTAATGCCACTTCCCGAAAATCTGAATTGCGGATATTTCTAAATTCAAGTGGTCCTTGAATTTCTATCCCAAAAAGTTTTTTAGCAGCATGGCGAAAAACTGTTTCTGCATATCCTCCAGAACCACCTGAGACCCCATAAAGATGCCCTCCATCGTCAACATTGGTCAACCTGATAAAGATGATGATTGTAGAACAATTTCAGTATCAATATAGCTGACACTAAATAATAATCATTCATATTTTTACCAAAGAGGAAAGAAGCAATTTTACGGACATGCCAAAAGGAATATTGTATCTGCTAACAACATTAAAAGAAACACTAGATATTCTAAAATAATCCTTTTACTGGTGATAACATGTCTGTAAAAGCAGGGCCACTCATTCCTCAAACAGCCACATAAAATGTGAAGGTTAGATCCACGAGTGAGCATGCAGAAATACACATGCATACTATTATCATATTTAAGCAGGACAACAAGAAGATTAAAAGCATAAGAGCCTTACATGCTATCTAGAGGAGCTTCTTTCAAAGCCTTGAAATCAACAGATTTTGACTGCATCAGAAAGTAAAAAAGTTATATATGATTCAGAAAATAGATATTGACAGGATGATGTATGAAGTATCCCAAACCTGTATCAAGTCTAAAACTTCTCCAGATGTCAAAACTGAATCTACCTCTGGTATCTTCATAACCGAGTTGGCATGCCCATTTTCTCCCTCATCTGCTGAAAAGGAAAATTCATCCCTCGCAGCTTCAAGTTTTTTGTCATAACAAGGCATCACAGTGACATGATAGACACTGTCTGACCTATTGAACATGCATAATTAGTTAGATGTATGTTTGCAAAGCACAATGAAAACTTGTTTACTGTAGCATGAATAACATAAACAAAGTTGGTTAGTCAATCTTCACAAGTTCAGCAAATTAATTGTTGGGACATTATGGCTTCTTGTTGTTGACGTTGTTGTCATTGTCAATTAAACCACAGGATCGAAATTGGAAGGTCCTAACAAGCTTCCGCAAAAGCCACTCATGGAGATAATTACTCAGATAAAGAGCAACACAAGTTCTTTAGAAAGATGAACAACCGACATGGTTTTATCACTTTATGTATCAGAAAGATGTAGCAGAAATTGCATAAATTTGAACTTTATCATAATATGATGACACATTGTTGGCCAGTCATGAAGATAACAAAAGACACAGGTGGAGAAGGAAGAACACCACTATATGTGTCTTTTGATAGTAAATCCGCTATTTTGCTCCTTTTATGTACTTACTACCAATAGATACATGGATGCCATACTTTCTTTCTCATGTAGGAACCAATCCCATAGGTGAACTCAAACTATATAGTCAACAAAATATATCTATTTCGCTCCAATTAACAGACCTCCAGAAATATCACATGAAAAGAGTTCTATTTGCAACAAGACAAAATTATCTACATAAGAATGTTGCTTGATATGGGTGCATAAAAGAAAAGCTTACTTAAGACCCAGTTTTTGCACAGTGTGATGCTTGATAATAGCTCCAATAGTTTGTTGGGGACTCTTCACAGATGAAATATATGGTAAGATGTATGATCCAAGTGTTTTTTCAGCATAGCAAATCCAACCTGGACATAAAAATGATCATTTAACATACATGTTATAAACATCAAAATAGCAGCCTCAGCAATAATGATGCAATATCAGTGAGCACAACTGGCTTTAAATTGCAATGACTATGGTTGCAAATGCAACTATTTACAAATAAAAAATATATATAGAAAGCAGACATTACTACAACAAATTCAAAGATTGCTGACTGAACAAAGCTTATAAAAGACAAACGCAGAAAGCAGCAACAACTCGAGCTATAACACATAAAAAATTAGTAGACTCTATACCAAAGAAAAATATGTCATACATCTATGCGATATAGGCAGTGCAGTAAAGCTATTGGATTAGTTAGGAATCTAATAGTTAATAATAAAAATAAAAACATTAAGGTGTGTGCAATTATGCAGGATTGGTGATCGAAAAAAGTAATACATGCCGAGAAAAAGGAGTTAACTTTTGCATCTATATTGTTCCAATGTGCCTGGAAGGCTTTTGACATCAGGAATACACCTTAACAGTTCTTACTCATTTTACCTCTTGCTTTTTTAAGGTAATTTTTTTTCTTCCAATCAAGTATTTTGAGCATTGCTTGCTACCAAGACCCAACACTGAGGGCCTTGACACTGTTGGGCTTTTGAGATTGCATTGGCCTGCAAAGGATAAAACTCAGACCTGAAATAAATATTATAAAAATCCTTTATAACTTAAATAATTGGTTCAAACCCTCAAGTTCTTTCACCTGCCTAGGGTTATGTTGTAGCTGACTGAGGAAGTAGAAAATCAGGTGTGGGAAATGGCACCGACAATCTGTACTTTGAGCTAAGATTTGTCGTACCAGGGCATACCGCTCAGTATGGGCAGTACATACCAATTTATTAGTGCATCTCACCATACCATGTAACAATACATTGGTACGGATCGATACGTACCATATCGATGGCTAATCAATACACCATTACATATCAATAAGGCGAACCATGCTTTGAGCTATTAGAGTCAAAGTTAGCTTACTGTCCACAGATTACTGATCCTATTCTCAGCTGCAAAAATAACTCAGATTACACTCAAGACAGTTCACAAAATCTATACTTGTCTTTTAGATTTTAGTTTAAAGATTTATCACATAGTACACTCCTGTGATTTTTGGATTTAGGTCCTGCATGAATTTTAAATGAAAAACAAGCCAAACACATGGCCTTGAAGAATAGCACAAACAATGAAATAAAGAAATATGCCACCATGATACATCATACAAGCATTAAGATTATGATTATTTAAAACAACTATTGTTAATGAAGAATTTACCTGGACATGTAGAACAAAGAATGGGGAGATTTTCTCCACATTGTTGCTGGTACCGTGATATAAACTCATTACATGACTCAATGAGTGACAAATCTCGACTACAACTAGTATCATAAACAGCTTTGACTCCCAAAGATTTAAAGATTGTGGTTAGTTTCCTCAGAACCTGAGACAACATAAAGTAGTACATGTGTTCATTGCAATGTTAAATGGAAAAAGATCAAGATATCATAAATTAACACTTGAAGTAAATCATATACAATGCGACTACTGGAAATTAATTGTTTTTCATGTTGAGCAAGGATTTAAGAAATGGAAGTTGACTCCAAAGACCAAATAAAGTTTGTTTTTTATTCTTTTCATTTTTTTCCATTTTTATTTCTTTTTCCAATACGAACTTTAAACTTTATTTACTTAACATATTCATCTTAAAGATCTAAAGGTCCTTTTGCCAAAACTCATCTTTTAGCTCTTTGGTGGTGTATGCACTGTACTTTCTGTACGTCACATAACAATACATGATAAAGCTTTTCGGCCGAGGTTGGGTTTCTTCCATTAGCAGAGTTCTCTCAGCTATCATGTTTAGGACCAAACAAAACAGGAGAGTAAAGCTTGCTAAGAAATCAGAACATTCAAGAATATCTTCTTCAAATAAGAGATTCATTCCCTTTTCAAAAGCCCAACAATTAAATGGTTAAAAAAGCAGTTCTGAGGAACTTAAATTAAATGGTCAACTAAAAACCTAAAATATGGAGTTCATTAACAGCAACACTTTTACCTAGTTTGACTCTTTGGAATTTCTGGAGCATATGTTAAGATGCTCAGAAGAAAGAAATAGGGTAATCACAGTATGATTACCCTATAAGTGAAGGGAAAAAAGAGAATTAAGTAGTATAAAAACCTGGGACGGAGAGACATCAAAATAAGCAGCTAATGATGCTCTTGATTGGGGAGAGATGGAAACGATAACAGTATCCCCAGACTTGATGTGAGCCAAAAACTCATCCAGACTTTGCTTCTCAAGCATAATGGTCTCTGCTGAAGTTATGCAACCACTGGAAAATCAAATGAAACTTCTAATCAGCCATAAAAAAAATTCTAGCACAAGGAATTACAACTAAATAAACAACAGCCAATCAGCAAGTCAAGTTTACAACTTTTCACTAGTACTTGGTATTATTAATTGTAGGTATATTCCACATATATTCAAAACAGACCCTAAAGAAAAAAAAATTGCAACACAATGAGGAGAATGAAAATTATTAATACCATTAGTAATCACCAAGAATTGAATTTGCAGTAAACTTCTTGGCTTAAATGATATTTATTGATACTTTGATAGCAACAACAATAATCAATAACAGAGAAACACAGTAAAGATAAAGAATGTAAGAAAAACAGTTATAATAATTACCAAAACCAGATCCAAAATGTCCTTCTACAAGAAATGAGAAATCATATGAATTGTTTAAAATAACTAGAATCTTCAGCATAGTACATCCTTGCATTACTTTCTTGACCAATTCATCAAATATATCTATATGTTTGTGCTGCTCATGTGATATCCTATCAGACCCTCACCTCAACAAAAAGGCTCATACAAGATGTTGTACATGCTTTAGCCTATATGACTCTCTTTTGGCTATCTATAGCTACAATGAATTCATTGTTTTAGTTTCTTATCCTTCTCTATCGTGGAACACGCATATTAGTTGCTTACTTTGAGAATCCCAAACATAATCCCACAGTAACATAGATTTTCCATTAGTTATCCTTAGTTGTTTTAACTTTTTCCAATGTTATCAACTACTACTCTACCTCAAGAAACTAGATCATATAACATGAGACATGGTCAGTATCGTTCACTTTTTTTAATTTTTATTGTTCTTGATCGAATTATTCGAAAAGGCAGAAACACTGCAGAAAATTTTCAGACTAATCTAAAGGAATTTTAAAAAAATAAACAAATGTTATATAACAAAAGGATGTATTTTACTTCATAGGTTGCACTTTTTTCTGCAATACAAAATGTGAAAGATACTGATAATGTATTTAAAATAATAGCAAGTACCTGCATGCCAAACAGTCCTTAAGTGAAATTTTAACAGCTTCAGTTTGTGATGGTTGACTAATATATCTTGCTTTCTCCTGGCTCTGCAAATAATAAGATGTAAACAAAATTACAGAAGCCAATAATACAATTGATTAGCTAAGCAGTTGGTCATCCACATTCAAGCAAATTTTTCCAAAAAATTTCTGTGAAAATGGTCGCATTTGAGGTATTACATCACAAACACAAAGGGCTATATTTATCCACTATGACAATTCAAATCATGGTTGTTGTATGATAAAATTAGGTGTAGCTCACCTGACAATAAATCTTGACAATTATTAAGGTAGATAGCTTTTACTAGAACCTAAATGGAATTTGTCTTGTATTAGCTTTTTCATTTTATGGAGCATACATCCACCTCTATTCAAATAGTCTTTACACCGAATACACTAACTTAAACCTAGCCTCATGAGACATTTCTTTCCGATGGATCTACAGCCTAACATCCCCTACTGGACCTATGACACTACTCCTAATCCTTTTTTCTACCAAGTACAGAATATATATTACTTAAAGCTTCTAGAAATAGGTACCTATTTTTGTAAATGACACAGTTAAGCCACAGTTAGAAAACCACTAAAAGATCTTTTCCTTTCTACCAATCCTAGATTGCATGCTCTTCGAAATAAACCCTCTCCAAAAGGTGCTTATTTGCCATTACAAGCAAAGGGCATTGGATCAGCATGCTTACAAAAGGCATTTCGGGGTACAAATTTCGTTCACCATATCCCAAATACAATTCAATAGCTGCTCACAGAATGTATATAAAGAAGAATTTAAGGAACTACGAGTAAAAAAAAAAGGAAAGAGTTGCAATCACTACTCATCTTTGATATGGCGAATCAATACAAGCTAGGAAAGAAAAGAATAGGGCACACAACCAGGATATAAGGTACGCAACAAAAGCAACGAATACGTTCGATAATCTGCAAAACCCCAAGAAGGAACCCGTACCTCTGCTTTGCCGTGCTTGGACTTCACGGCTTTGAGCGAGACGATGCAGTCCTGTGGCGGCGCTATGAAATCGTTGAGATCGGCGAGCCGCAGCGCCGGCGAGAACTTATCCGACATCGCCGGCGCAACAATCCGCCGATCGATCAAGGAATCAAGGAAGACGGAAACAAGCCAAGCAATTCGACCGCGAATAGAGCGTCGCCCGAATCCCCAAAAACCGACAACAACAAGAGGACGAAATCGAAGTAGGCGTCGCTCCCGACGCAATCGCCTCAGATAAATAGCGGTCTGAGGGGGCTAAAAAAGAGGTGTTTGGAGACTATAAAGCACCAAATGGAGGCGGTCGGGTTTGTGGCCGTAATGTGCTCGACCCAAAACAAACACAAACGCACAGATATATATATATATATATATATATATATATATATATATATATATATATATATATATATATATATATATATATATATATATATATATATATATATATATATATATATGTGTGTGTGTGTGTGTGTGTGTGTGTGTGTGTACATAAAGTTGTATTTTTCATATTTGCCCTTCAAAATTTTAGTTTAGCAACAAAATTCAAAAACTTAATAGCATTTTGAAATATACAGCTAATAAATTAATTATCTTTATATTTGTTTATCTAAATTTAAGTTAAAAATGATTTGGTAGATTTAAGTTAAAAGTTAAAAATAAATTTAATATATATTTTAGACATTGAATGGTTTTCTTTAAAAAATTCTCAAAAATATTCCTTTTTTCAATGGTACATTTGTTTCATATAATATCCAAAATACTGTTGCATTACACCCAATTGTACTTATTTTCGCCCCACATAAAACACCATATAGACCATGGGAGTCCATAGGGTAAAACTTACTTAGAAACATATATGATTCAAACTAATTGTTAATCTCTTCTAAACTAACTATAAGTTTAAATTTTTGATATTATAATGATTTATGAGCAGTCATAATAAAAATATACAATATGATATCACTTATAATGTTCTTAAATAGTTTTATAGTATTTTTAAACTAACTATAAGTTTAAATTTTTGATATTATAATGATTTATGAGCAGTCATAATAAAAATATACAATATGATATCACTTATAATGTTCTTAAATAGTTTTATAGTATTTTCAATATCTCAACAAAAAATATTATAATATTATTAAATAAACACTATAAGTGAGCTGCCAAATTAAATCAATATCATATAATAATTTAAATAGGTGTTTATTATAGTTTAGGTATAACATCACAAAAATAAGGAATAAAAATTAGTATGTTACAGTGATTTGATCACCATAATAAAAATATTGTAAAGTCTACTTTAAAACATTATAAATGACTCATATAAACTCCTAACCTTATCTAAACCAATTACAAACCAAAAAATTTAGTATCATAATGGTGTTTGAGAAACGACAACCAAATAAGCAAAATATAATTTTATTTATAAGATTTTTTTAATAACTTTATAATATTTTCAGTACCTCAATAAAAAACATATTATTTAAAAAATACTATAAGTGAGTCAAATTAAATCAAAACATACTATAAACCATTTGATACATGATTCAAATAGATATTTATAATAATTTAGAAATATATCACCCAACTAAGAATAAAAAAATTATCAGTTATAGTGTTTTTATAACATTTGAAATAGACAACATCATTTGGAAAAATGAAAATGCGAACACCTTTTAGAAAAATAAAAAAAAGTTTTTTTGAGAAATCACACATAAATATTTATCTTTTAACTTTTGAAAACTTATTAGTAATCATGTTTAGCAACACTAACAAGAATGACAAATATGGAGGATTTAAACATTCAAATAATACATTATAGAATATCCAATTATTCAGAATATATGTATATACATATATATATATACATATATATATATATAATAAAACTTAGAGGGCCAAATACTCGATTTACTAACTTTCAAAGAATAGAAATGTAAAATACAATATGTGACACATATTTATCCTCTAAATTTAAGCTTGGCATGGTAAAGTCTTATCAGACATAGGTGTATTCACAATGTTCTTGTGTTAATCTTCGGTTGAATGGTATTTAACTATTGGTTCATATTCCGGTTAACGTTAATGACCAATACAAATTCTATTACTTATGATATTCCAAACATCATCATTATTGAATGCAATCTTGCACTCGAAACATATCAAGTATCATCAAAATAATTGATCAAAGGCTAGTCGAGCTCTCTCTTTCTCCCCGTCCTCCGTCCTAGAATAGAGATCTAAACCTTCCTTCTTGTCTGAGAATGCAAGTTTTCATCTTCACGAGTGCCAAATCTTTTTAATTATGAAAAATTACTAATGAATAATCTACCATTAGCATCCATCATCTCTCTCTCTCTCTCTCTCTCTCTCTCTCTCTCTCTCTCTCTCTCATGTGTCTCCACACAGATTCATGATGTTTTTGGTTGATGAAACGAACTGTGAGAGACGCTGCTCATCGAATAGCATATCTGTACTCATGCACGTATGCATGGGTTTGAAGTATAATTTACTTTATTCTCTTCCTTCATTTTATGTCTCGGATTTGACGAGTTGACTTTTAAGTTTTCTTTACGGTAAACAATTATGATTCGAGTTAAGATAATAATTTAACGTGGTCAACTTGGTCGAAAGTATAATAATTTAACGTGGTGCCTTTGTCCCTCTCACCTTAACATACGTGTATAGTAAGTGGTAGATCGACTACTACATAGGTGTGTTCTAAAGTGGATTACGACCAACCATACTGAGAGTTTGAATTTGGAAGTCTTGACTTTGATCCGTTGACATTTGAATTGACTTCGTTTAATACATCATGAATGGTGATTTGGCTCGATATCGTTGTGAAACAAACATTTCTTATCTTTACGGCCTTCATTCATAGTGATCTTTGCACGAAAGAAAAGAAAGAAAACCAATCAAAACAGTAAAAGTTCACACCATGCTGCATTTTAACATTCAAAAACTAAAAGAATGAAGAAAAATTGTTGCAGACTTCTCTATACTGCTCTTCCATCCCAATCCAACAATTTCTACCAATATCTTCTTCACCGGCACCGTTCCCTGCTGAAGCGACCGCGAGGGGAGCTGGGTGTTCTCCCGCCGCCGGTCTCCACCCAAACCCCTCGCTGCCATGAGAAGATGCAAGCTCGAGAACACCAGCACAAGAAACAGCAGCACACTGAAGCGCCGAGACATGCCGGTGGAGACGAAGAAGGAACTGAACGCCTTTGTTGGTTTCTTTCTCTCTCCGGAGATCGGAATGGTTCTGTGTGTTGAACGCTATTTGCATGCAACGGAGGTTGCGGTGGTGAAGTCGTCAGGACTCATAAGTAGCATCAAAGTATGCCAATTGTGCTATCAGTTGACTTGGACGACGCCACATCGCATCAATTGTGTAATACTTTCTGAGGTTTGAAGACACGGTCAGTACTTACGCGTGGGATTAGTGGTAGGGTTTGTAGATCTCAAACTAACGAAAGGTACTTTTGGATTTCCTGTGCATGAACTGATAACATGTGTTGAAATGTTACGAGAAGAAGGATTTATTTGACTTGCGAAGCAAGAAACCGCAGGAAGCCAAGAACGCGCCGGAGATGGGGAAGGCCACAGACCCTGTGGAGGACATGATGGCCGTTGTATCGAGATCGGACGGCCTGTGAAGTGAACACACGTTGTTCTCGACAACCTTCGGGTGTCATTTATGAACGCATCCCGTTTGTCAAAAAAGCTTTTAAAGGAAGAATCATTCTTTGCATACTTTTTTGAAGCACGACGAGTCACTCTATTCTTTGTTTGGGATTTCCTTTTTTTTCTTTTTTCTTTTTCTTTCTTTTAATTTTCATATGCTAGATTTATATTTTATATAATAATTATAATTATGTTGGTGTTTTCTGGGATCGAAAATGATTATTCTTTTCAAACATGAATGAATGAATTAACGGATGCATAACTGATAAAGATTTAGGTTGATGTGGATTAAGAATAACTCTAAATAAAAAATTCACTCTTCTCGATTATTATCTCTTTCAAAACATAATTTTGTAAGCATAAAACTATTACATGCTATATGTAATACGAAAAAATTTTATGTTATGATCAAAATTAAATAACTTTTAATGCAATCTGAAAAATAGATCTCTATATAATCATTTAGATTGATGATTCAAGAAGGAAGGTTAAGAAAAAAACTTTAATCTCTCAACTATGTCCTTTATGAGATGCATTATATAACCAATAGAGGTCATATCTATTTATAGACGAGAGTAGAAGATTTATGATAAGTTATTAGAAGGGTTCCTCCCATCAAGGATATCCCTAAGGAATCCTACTATAATATAAATTTTTTTTCTATTAATCAATATCTGTCATCAGAATCCAATTAATTTTATTATATATCTTATCACATTATAAAGGTAATATAATCTAACATTCTTTCACTTAGCACAATAATTAATAAGATATAAAAGATATATAAAATCAAAATAAATAAATTAAAATTTTATTTAAAAATAATTTTACCAAATTAGATTTTGAAAAAAAATAAATAAAAAGCATATTATACATGGCTATAAATTTTAAAAATAAATCAATAAGTCTAATAAACTTAATAATACTATATTAAGTCCAACTATCAGTCATAACGATTATATATTATCAATGTTATACTTCCTTATATGTATCACAATATTATTAGTATTTCCTAATATAGCCCATAATAACCCTTGTAATTTATCTTATCAAGATAATCATGTTATTATATTCAACTATAATATGTATAAATATAAACAAGATAATGGAAATAAATAATTTTAATTAAGTAAAAAACAATAATAGTATCTACTTAAATATACATCACCGTATCTTTTATGACTTTCTCACGAGCCTCGTTCTAAGAACATGTTTTTTAAATATTTTATACTATAAAACTTTGATAAATAGATCATTTTATAATATAAATTTTTTTTTCAATATCTATCATCAAAATTTAATTAATTTTATTATATATCATATCCAATTATAAAGTACCACATGATATTTATGAATCCTAAGCTCAAAGGAATCCCATAATTATAAAGTATCACATGATATTTATGAATCCTAAGCCCAAAGGAACCCCTCCCCTCCTGATTTTAAATGTGTGGAGTCCTTACTATTTATTCTTGTGTGATGGCTTTCGTTGCTGCTGATAGTTGTATCTTCATATCCAGTGAATAGCCGATTAAATTAAACCTTTTACAATTGATCCAAAATACTAAATCAATCGCTCTTCCCCTACTTCTTGTCGCATCCTTATATAGTGTTTCCTTGACATGGCAAGACACATTAGTGCTGATGGTATTAGCCGTAATCATTGGTCATACAATTTTTATGATAACTTTAATTTATAGTTAGCATTAAATATAAAGTAGTAAAATGATGATGATTATATGACAATACAAATGCCCACAAAAAAAGGGTATCTTGGATTGGTACTGAGATGAAATATATGCAACATGTAGTTGCTTGTCGTTGCACCAGCATACCATTTCTTGGGACTCTTCTTCCTTGATAAACACGAAGGTTGTCCCCTTCACATAAATGTGCACTTCACCACTGTGATTCCGACTCTTTGTCTTCGTGAGTCAAAGACTCCGATTTCGTCATATTTAAATCTAATTAATATTGGATCGATTGTGTGTGTGTGTGTGTTATCTTTGAAGTATGTTTACAATATGTGTTGTAAGAAGAAATGAAAATAGTTCATGTAGAATCTATTATGTGAAATGTAATTAGGGATGTATTTAGATATTTAGTAGAGGTTTATATCTTAATTATGTGCAAACTAAACTCGTGAAAGTTTCAAAATCCTATTGGTTCTTAACAAGTAATGTTCATTAATCCTTATTAAAATATTTAGATTGATTAGTATAATGTTATTTAATATAATAATGTGATAGATCTCATATTCGAATAACAACACATACGTTATTTAATATAATATTTTTTTTATTTTTAAAAAATAATATTTTCTTCACATTGCAACTCATTGGTGTCGACGATAATGATGATGACATTCGCTCTTGGTCTTATAATCCTTATGATAATTTTAATTTATAGTTAGCATTCTAATAAATATAAAGAATTAAAATGATGGATGACGGTGACGATAATGATTAGTATATGATGACTATAACAATAAAAATATATACATATGCAGTTGCTGCTGCACACCATTTACGGGGGACTCTTCTTCTTCCCTGACTAACACGAAGGCTGTCCCTTTCAAATCGAACTGGAAATTGTTTGATTTTAAATTAGCTAAAAGAAAATTCAAATGGTCTGAGCTGTCAACAGTCAAAATTTTCTTTTTCCTTTTTTATTTTAATAAAATAGCATGGAAAACGAAATTGATTTAATTTTAATTTTAAATAACGAGAAATCAAAATCAATCCATCGATTCCGAAATCTGGGCGGACTAATTACAAGTCCAAAAGGACAGCTCCTCTAAAAAGGAGTGCAATGAAAAGATTGACATGGATAAGAGATTGGATTTTGGTGATTTTTTTTAATAGGAAGAACACATATATATATATATATTAATAATTTAAATTAACATTATCTGATGGAATCAACTCACAAGAGCCTAAACAGCGCAGCCCTTTGGCTTCTTGTGCTGCTGCTATTGCCCCCACACACTCACATGGAAGAGTTAGTCCACAGGAAAAAGCCATGGCTCCTTGTGCTGCTATCGCCCCCACACGCTCACATGGAACTGTAGTCCACAAGGAACAACAGGGCTCCTCCAACCCGCCATAAAAGCCATTGTTGTTGCCACCGTTCCCTTCTCACTCTTCCTTTCCCCTGGAGAACGGCTGGGGCATGACCACAGCAACTGCACGCCTCTCACTGTCTCTTACCACAGCCGCCTTGCGCTAGCTTCCTCTCATGGCGGCCAACTCCCCCTCCTCTTCCTCCTTCAGCTCACTTCTGCTGCTGGTGCTCCTGGCCTTGAGCTTCGTGATCCGCCCTGCGAGCTCCGACACCGCGAGCGACCTCCAGGAGTGCGGCAGCCAGTTGATCGGGTTGCAGACGTGCATCCCCTACGTGGAGGCGACGGCGCAGGCGCCCACGCCCGACTGCTGCACCGGCCTGAAGGACGTCGTCGCGAAGAGCCCCAAGTGCCTCTGCGTCCTGGTGAAGGACCATGATGACCCCCAGCTGCCCATCAAGATCAATCTAACCCGCGCTCTCGCCCTGCCCAACGCATGCAACACCCCCGTCAACATCTCCGCTTGCCCGAGTAAGCAGCAAATTAGCTTGCCCAGGAGATCCTAGTTCATCATCGATCTAGGTTGATGTTCTACCCCTTTTTCTTGTCTTTCTTTTGATGTAGAGCTGCTGAACCTGCCACCGAACTCCAAGGAAGCCGAGATCTTCAAGCAGGCAGGGAGCGCAGCTCAAGGTGAGTGACTGTGGTAGATTCTAGTTCCCTTCACCTCTACTATAGAGACAAGTCACTCACTCATGGAGAAATGGCAAACAATTTTGGATACTGGGGATTACTGTGCCATTTTTGCAGAAGCAGGTCTTCTGTGACCTGTTGGCTGCGCAGCCACTGACTGGCCTTGTGCCCAGTAAGCATTATTCCTGTTGATTTCTACCATGAATTTTCCTTAGGATTACATAATCAATAATGTTCTTGTGATTCTTTATTATTCTCAATTTATTGTGTATAACAGCCAAAAATGGTCTGAACCAAAGTTGGGGCAATATGTCTATTTCATATAAAGATCATTATTTCCCCCTTCCCATATTATGTGTTCCTCTTTCTTCTTTTCTAAAGACTAATAGGTACATCAATATAGTGCTCTGTTCTGTCTGTGAACTTTGTCTCTTGCTTTCTTCCCTTCAGATTACTAATTTATTTTAAGGTGACAGTAGTGGGAAAGAGGCTGTTTGGGATGGAAAGGGTGGGTGGGAAGGGAACTTTTGGCAGGTTGTGTGTTCTTTTCTCTGTCATGCACCTTCTAGTCTCCACTTGACCAAACTCACCAAAAGCTGAACAAGATCACTCCAAGAGACTGTGTGCCCCAAGTTAGTGCTCATTGTGCCTTCATCTCTCTCTCTCTCTCTCTCTCTCTCTCTCTGTGAAACAAGTTCTCGGAAATTGTCATTAATTAATATATGGAATTGGAAGCTCTTGTTTGGTCATATTTTGTGCTTCCTAGACATGTGCCATGGAATTTTAATACATGTACCACAAAAGAGGGATCATTTATTGTGTTACTTTGTGCACTCGATGTGGAGTTACTGAGAAGAAGATGATACCAATCAAGTAAAAAGGTTACTTGATCATACTAGAATCTTAACTAGAGAAAATATGTTTGCATTAGGGAGTCAGTATGACCAGCTAGCTATTGAGATGGTATGATTCAACTCTGAAAATTATGTGAGGGTGAGATATCATTCAACCCCACTGGTCTTCACTTGGCCACAGGGTAAAAGGAATGCTTACTCTCATTATTATTATTATTTTTTATACACTTAAGTCGATAATCGAGACATGTTCAATGATTTTATATTCCTAACAATTCCCCTCTTGTGGACTGCAGATTGATCCAAATCTAATATGTAAATCTGGAATTGATAGAAGATATATATTTTTATTATATGGCTTGAATAAGATTTGAGTATAGCATCATTTGCTTTAATTTTTTTTGTCAATGTTATTACATTTAAAGGCTTTTGAGCAAGACATGATCTATGACTTTTATCTTCTTAACACTATTTTAGTACACCTGAAGCATTCTACTGTTTTATAGACTCTGTTGTTTCTGCGACTCTCTTCTCCATAATTTGCTGATTTCTTTTGTGGTGACAACAAAAGCCAATGCCACCGCCACCACGTCTCCTCCCTCCACGCCTGTGAGCGTCGGTGGCAGCAGCAATCACTCAAGGTGGAGAGAGTGGGTGGCAATGGAAACTGTGGTGGGCTGTGTTCTTTATACTGTGATGCACCTTCTTCTGGTCTCCACTTAACCAAACAACAGAACAAGCGCACTCCAACATCCAGTACTTGCTGCTGCTTCCTCTAGTTCGTCATTTGCTTCCTCAAAACCATGTTCTTGTGAGGTGTGGTTGATGGTAGAACTGAAGGCCTCAGTGGTCATAAGTTATTCTTCCATGACATGTACCTCAGACTTTGAGCATATCTGTACCTTTGAAAAGAATCATTTATTGTGTGGAATTAACGTTAACAAGATGGTATACATCTCATGACCACAGTTAAACATAAGATTACAGAGTCATAAATCTCTTGTCAAAGGATCAAAGGTGTGAAATCCCATTTGACTTCCAGTA
This sequence comes from Musa balbisiana, assembly GCA_004837865.1. NCBI lineage: Eukaryota > Viridiplantae > Streptophyta > Magnoliopsida > Zingiberales > Musaceae > Musa > Musa balbisiana. Next base: position 3,160,885 of record CM017191.1, on the reverse strand, counting down.
TTCCAATATGAACAGTCTGTGCCCTTCAAAATCTGATAAGCTAGGAATTAGCTCCTCATGTTTGATGCCAAGAGAACATTTTGATCCATTAGTTTCACCTTTCTCATACAAAAACCAGGCTTTTTAACTCATCAAAGCCTGATGGTTTTGGTTATTAATCAACATCGAAAACAAAGTAAAAAAGCAAAAGATTAGTGCAGCAGAATCAAATTTAGAGCGTATAGATATAAGTTCATCAACATGTAAATCTTATTAGGTCTTTCCTGTTCTTCGCCAACCTCATGCAAAACTTGGTGTCATGGTCGCAAATGCTTCAGTCTAGCTTAAAAAGAACACTCTACTTTGCTGGGAAGAGTCACCTTAATTCTCGTTCATTTACATGTTTTCGGTCGAATTAGCAACATGATGTGCAAGTGGAAGTTCATACTGCATACATGAACGAAATCAGTGTGCCATTTGTTGTATACAGGAAAATAAGGAAGCATATAACATACAGAGGATATAGAAAGTTTTGCGTATCTATTACGCAGCTGTGATCAGAGCACCCTTGTTTGTGTGACCTGCCATTTCGTTCAAACTTGAATCAATGCCTTAATCAAGCAGCAAAAGAAAGAAGAAAGCAGAGAGTTTAATCATGGACATGTTCCGTGACTCAATACTTACTGGGAGATCTGTAAACGTAGAAGCATGCAGCGATTGCAATGTAGCAGAGCAGGGGCACGAGCCCCTTCAAGTAATGTGCAGTGCCATCCTGCAGAAATTCTCAGGACCAGTCAGTTTCAGTGATTGAATCATTCTTTTACAACAATGGATTAATTTCTTTTCTACTACTTATCTTTGATTGTACCTGTAAAGTGAAGGCTATTACTAGGATTGCCATGATCAGGGAGCCAGTTTCCAACAGTTTAAGATCAAGATCCATCTCGATTCCCATTATCCAGGCCACAAGAACACTCAATGGAACCTAAATCATGTCAGAGAATTATGCTCATGGTGTGGGTGGGAAGGTTTACTTGCACTTCGAGGCTACTTCCAAGATCTTACCACAAACATGGAGATCTGTGTTGCCGAACCAAGGGAGACACCAAGAGTTATATCCTGTGACATCTCGACAGTAATGCACATCAGCTCCATGCGATCAGTGAAACCATGCAGAGGTAAATTGAGTAGCATTTACCAGCTTGTTCTTGAAAGCAAAAATGATGGCACCCGCATGCTCTGCTGCATTGCCAACTATTGGGAGCAAGATGATGCTGATGAAGCTCACGGATATTCCCCAGGAATCTGAAGCAGCCTGAAGAACGACGCTCAGGATGATAGAACGTAACAGTGCTGGAAATGGCAATGCTGGTGATGGAAGTTGGATAGAAAGTAACAGCGGATCAGAAAGTACCTCAATGGTGCCGACAACGTACTCAGATAATGCTGCAATCACGGTCGTCATCCCCACCAGCCAAGCCACCGCGCAAGGGAATCCAATGACGGGCTCGTCTTCGGATGCCCCATCGTCGTGGTCCTCGTCTCCCTGCTCTCTTCATCCGAAGAGGTCATCGAGTGGGACAGAGAGGAGGCAATAATGCAGAGTGCTTGATGTCTCACCTCCTTCGATTCGAACAGTTGGCGGTGGGTCTTTAGCTGGAAGAAGAGGTAAGCAACGTAGGCAAGGAGCATCACGACGCTGCACGCTCTCGACAATGCCAATCTTCGAACGGCGTCCACCGCCGCGTGCTCTCCGGAGTTCATGGCGTACCCGAACATTAGCAGCAGGATGTGGCACAGCGCGCCCAGCAGGAGCAGACCGGTGTTCACGTCGGCTTGTTTCTGCAAAGTGCCAAATCGTAGAACGACAGTGTTCATCTAATCTAAGTTGTTTCCGTGAAGGGAAAAGTGGATGGGTGCTTACTCGATCGTAGAATTGCTCTTTGTGGAGGTTGGCCAGGCCGCCAAAGAAGAGGGAGGTCCCAAGAACAAGCAATAGGTTGGAGAGGACAGATCCGACCAGGGAACACTTCACCACCTCAATCTTCCCCTCCCGCAGCGCAAACAGAGCTATGATCAGCTCGGTGGCGTTTCCGCATGTTGCATTCAGGAGGCCACCAACTGCAGCAACAGCAAGAATTTGCAGTCACTGCTAGGCAAGAACAGAGGAACAAGAACGAGAACGGCTATCTTCTTACCTGTTGGCCCGGTGAAGTATGCGATTTGTCTGCCATGCCAAAGCCAGAGAAGCAAGAAAGGCAAATGTCATTTGGAGATCAGAAGTTACAGAGGTTGAAGATGATAGATACGCTTACTCTGTCAGGAAGCTGACACGCTCAGCGAGAGGAGCGAGGCCAAGCAAACTCAACGCGAACAGCCACGCCTATTCTCGAGAATGACATGAGCTATGTGAGCAGAAGCGATCGGTAACCTATGAGAAGGAAGAGGAGAATTACGCGTCCGAAGTTGAAGTAGCTGGCGGCGACGGCGAGGGGGACGGCGGGGAAGAGGACGAAGAGCTTGGTGCCGAGGAAAATCTCCTGCAGGTTGGCGAGGAGCGCCCTGAGGAAGCGGCAGCGGACCTTCGACACCAGCGACAGGTCCGACTTCTTGCGCAGCGACGACGAGGACATGTTGTGGGCGGTGCGGCCGTGGCCGTGCTGCGCCTCTTTGCTCATTCTACCGCCTTTGAGCTCGCCTCCCTCGAGCCTCCTCGCCGCCTCGTAGCCCGTCGACGCCATGGCTGCACACCCAACAGTACACCGTATCTCGATCCAATGCAGCCCAGAAATTGCTGCCGAAACTTGGATGCTCTTTATACGCGCACACAGTGACTACAGAGCACACAGAAATCATTGAAAGGCGTAGTAATAATTATGTAATGGACCAAAAATGACAGGTTCCAGGAAGCTTCGCAGGCTGTCGTTTTAGGTATCCACCAAGCGACTTATACTAGCGGTTTATGGATATGGAGAGAGAGAGAGAGGGCGTCGGTTACTCATTTGGTATCTATTTCTTGTCGATGTTTTTTCGTATATGATACCTCTTCTTCCATCAGAAATAAAAGTTGTGTGTTTTACATATGTATGGTGTTTGATTGAGGAGCAACAGACAGAGATTTATCATTGGAGTTCATGACAAGAATTTGAAAATGAAGGTACAAAAAATATAGATAAGAGAGTGAAAAGGATAGCATCATCACTAGTTATTATTCATATAAATTGGTAGGCGACTATTAAATTGCTTGCATGGATATTTAGATGGTGTCTAATGATATTTTCATCAGATACAAAAAGAAATATATGGTATCTCTAGAATCTAAAAAGCATGTATTTCACATTGTCAATAATATGAAAGAACACCCTTTTAGCTCTTACCGCAGTTTCTCCATCACGATTTTACAAGGCTAAAAAATAGCTCCTTTTTCCGAACATCTTGATGACCTCAAGAACAAGCAATTGAAGCCTGCATTGCCCTTTCTCGTTTGCTTCCAATAACTAAATTCCATGTCTGTAAAATTTCTGACGACTCACAGGAGCTTTGCTGCAGATTTGCTTGGTCAAGATGTCATGTTCCTTTAGTCATCAGCTAAAACTACCAAGGACTGATCAAGAGCTCTCAAGCTTGCAATACCTGACAGTGAACAATTCGACCCTTGAAGTTGCTATGACCTGCAATAGATGACCATAAGCTTGTTACGATGTTCTTGAGTTTGCCTTTCCCGACAACAGTCTCCCACGCACGGGCACTATTTGTCTCTACGCTATTTCCTGGATCTGTGACATCAACAAGACTAATGCTCATGTTGTTTCGGATGATGCCGAGCTTCCCATTAAGAGAAACAAATGATGCAGCCTCAAAGACCTGAGAATTTCCAAGATGATGTTTGCTGTCCATGAACTTGTTCCATGAATCTGTAGTTCCTTCAAAGACCCTAAGCTTGCAGCCATCCCTGCAATCTGAAGCATATAGCCTTCCATTCAATAAAATGCTGGGAATATGCCATCCTGTAATTATTCCACTATTCGCTGTGGACCATGTGTTGGCAGTGGGTATGTAGACTTGGCTCACAAGCTGACAGTGAGAATTGAGCCCTTTCAGAAACCATTTACCATCGTAAACAACCCCAAAGAAAGGCACCATCCCGGTGTTCATTTCAGCGATGGATGTCCATCTATTCCTGCTAGGATCATAAACTTCGGCTGAATGAAGAGTTCTTTGGCCACCTTCACATTTCCCACCAGCAACGTAAAGGCAATTATTTATTACACATGAGCCAAAGAAATGGCGCTTCCGAATCATATCTGGAGCTCTGTGCCATTTGTTTGTCCGAGCATTGTAGAAGACGACATGCCTCATTGAACCCTTTGATGGATCTTTACCTCCAAATAAGTAGAGGTAACAACCACTAAGAACAGCACAACCAAAGCCAACTGCTTCAGAATAATCTGTGGGAACAGGTGGAAGTGGCCTCCAGAGCTGATGGATTGGATCAAATGCATGCCAGGATATCCTTCTACCACGGTCTCTTTTGATGACATACACCCATTCCTCTGCCATTCCAAGTTTTTTTCTGAGGGAATAGAAGTAATTTCCAGACAGAAGCCGGTTCCATCTCTTGCATACAAATCGAAGGTTTTGGTGATCAACTCGGGGAACCCGAACCAGACAAGCAATAGCAAGATCATCAGGAAGGCCAGGCACTAGAGGTTCCTGGTTTCTGCTCCTCTCCCTGCGTGAGTTTCTTGATCTTGGTCCATTTGGCATAATTTCAGGTTGAAGACATAACTTCGCTCCAGGAACAAATTTTCTGGCCCCTATAATTGTTTTCAGGCTAGAATCTACTTTACAATAGCATGACACAGAATCAACCTGCAATTTGCATGACATTGACACAATTAATGGATCACATCTTGGTAGTGCACAAATACTAAAACACAAAAATGATTCTAAGCGCTTCTTGATCTTCCCACCAGATGCACTGGGATAAAAGTATGAAAACATGTAAATGACATCCACCATAGAATGTCAATAAATTCATTCTTTAAGATGGGTAGAGAACCATAGGTGATGAATTTAAATGATTAAGTTAGTAGTTGCATGATAAATGACCACATCCATCATATGAGGAGACTAACTTGATTAACTAAAATCTTAATCTAGTTTCAGTAAGTAAATAGGAAAGTTAAGCACATGCTTAATTTCGAAGCACCTCCTTGTTCTCAGGATAATATAATGTTTGAAAAAGTTAATTTAGAAGTAGAACTCAATTTTTTTAAGGTGGTTTATTACCTTTACAAACAATTACAATTTTATTTTCAGGATCCGTAAAGGTATCAAATGCATTTGCATTGAACCGTGATGCATGTCAGTTGTTTCTTACTCTCCTATAAAGTCACGGAATGAGTTGGTCCAAATATAACTGCTCATATTAGGAAAAGAAGGTTTAGTAGTATAAGACAAATTACAAAACACTATATAATAGTTCAAGGCTTAATCAGTGAGAGATTGCTACAGAGTTCAATGATGGTCTACATGATCAAGGTTTGCAGAATTTGAATCAAATCAGGGATGAGTAATAGAATTTAAGACCAGAATTAGCCTGGATCAATTCAACCTGACCAAATTGAATCATGGGATCAGCTTTTTCTTAATGATCAATAATCGGCAGAGGTTGACAGGACCAATTAGAAATCTGTTGTGATTGAATGGCCAGACAATTGGGGTGAATCTAGAAGTGTTTGTACTCAGTCGGATCAGTCAAAGCAGCCAGATATTGACACACCCAACCAGCCCCCAAAAGATATGGGGTGTTGTGATCGGATTGGATTAATTGGGCAATGCTATCATGTGGATCATGCTTATGATCAAGGATTAATTGTTCTAGCCATGCTGACAGCACAATGGTATTGACATACAGGACTACCATGATAATGCAGCTCAATTACCTCTGGTTCCTTTACTTTTGTTTTATATTTTATCCCATGTTCAGACCATTTCAATTCAAATCCAGAACTGACTGAGCCAACAATTATTATCCATTTCTTTTTCTTTTTTTTTTCTAGTTTCTCAGTGGCAGCTAATGCATGCTAAACAAGTCCAACAGCAACACCTACCACCAGCCAGATCACACCAGTCCTTCATCAAAGACAACAATTGCTGGTAGATCAGGCAGAAACACATAACTCAAGCATTAAAAGCCATCAAATCCTGATCGGACCGTCACAACACATCTAGGCCCCACCAAAACATAACCCTTCTATCTTGTTTTCTTATCTTTTTCGGTTTTCTTCTGTTTCTTTACTTCTTCATGATTTTCTTACTGACTTTTTAAAGCCGCAATCAGCCAACTAATGTTTTCACAGGCAGTCACTTAAGCAATGGTCTGAATTCTCGCTAGCCTTTAAAGCATCTCAATAACTCTTTGCCTACCTGTCAATGGTATGACTAATTCTTATGTGTTTTAAGAATCATCCTAAGACAATTGGGCAACATAGAGCTGCCAATTTCTCCATGATGTTATGTATGTTCATGCATGTGCAGATGCATCCATGACAAGGCCCCACCATGGGGCTGGCCCAGGACGAGGGCCTTTCACCCATTAAAAGGGGCTGCTTCGGCCATCTGCAACATCTGGTCCAGCGGGCCACCTTAAGCAAGCGCCGAAGTGGCCCCTTGATGAGCACATCACAAACTACACAGACCTTGGACAAGAGGTATCAACTCCAATTTTGATGAGTACAGCACGAAGTCTAATTTGGATAGCTAAGATAGATAGAAATTTCCAGTCCTGGGAATCAACTTTTAACAAGTCCTTAAATGGTCTTCTAAATTCTCAATATGGGATAATATAGGTTACTAAAGTTACTTTACTGTTTAAATTTATGATTCTTATTTAAGAATTTTAAGTACCTCTTACAGTAGAAAGTTTTGGGGGTTGACAAGATTAAATTTCCAAATAGCATAAACTGAAGATTAGAAGCTACAAATTATCACCATCGGGAAAAGGCTAAGCCAATTACTATGAAATGCTACTGAAAAGCAAGAAGGTGCTGATTGCCAGACAAGGGCAGGAGAGAACCGTGACTATTAAGCAACAAATTAGGCTTGACCATGGTTCAGTTTGAACCGAAATCAAACTGAAACCGAACCGGCTTGACGATCATCGGTTCCAAATCGAACCGAAACCAGTCCCGAGCGGTTCGGTTCCGGTTCTTACGTTTGGAAAATCGGACTCGCTGGTTCCATAATTTTAAATTATTTTTCTTATTTAAAAAAATTATAATTTTTTATATTTAAATTTTTAATTAAAAATATACAAATTTAACGGTTCAAACTGAAACCTGGTTCAGTTATAGATGTTGGTTTTGGGGAACCTAAACCGTCGATTCTAATACCGTGATCAGGTCTACAACAAAGTTGTTTCCCATTAAACTATAAAAGTATGTGAAGAAAGAAAAGAAAATACATTTCACAATAATAAAAAATTAGTTTCTCATTAAAAAAAAAAGGAAGAAAGAAAAGAGAAAAAGTTGTTTGCAGGACGGAATCACACTCAAACAGAAAATACATTTTAGCACATCCGTAAAATACATGAAAAGAATTCCTCCCATCACAAAGTCCAATCACAATAATTGCTTCAACATTAGTAATAGCTAAGAAACATCACAACAATTTTAACAAAAGGAAATGCTATAAGTCGATCTGGAGCTCAGACTCAACACCGTCGTCACTAAAGGAAAAGAAGAGGCTTTGGCAATTAAGTCATCTAATAACCACAACTAGCAGCTAAGAACATCGAACACGATGACATTCTCAATCATGTAGAATCCTCGAACAGCAACAACAGATCGTGAGGGGGAAAAGGGGGGAGGAGCTAAACATACCGGGGGGGCCTGCACGCGAACGACGCCGCGCGAGTTGGCCAGGCTTTCCGGCGCGGGCCTCTCCATCCTCCCACCGAAACCCCCACCCACCACACCGAACGACCGGTCGCGAGGACCGAAAGACGAAGGGGGAGGGCAGGTGAACGAACAGGTCGAGAGAAAGCCCCGCTGTCACAACAAGAAAAGACGTCGAGGAGTTTTGGCATCACCGACTCGAGGGAGGGAGAGGAAGCAGGTGAGTGTCGGCTCGTCGTTTCCTTCGCTTCGCTCTCGGACTCATTGGTTTGGTGTATCGTCTAATTTTTCCCATTAATAAAGATCTGATAGGTTATAATGATTCAAACCTATTTGTCGAGGGCGGGAGGGGGCAGTTGGCTCGTCCCTTAATAGCAAACTCCATTAAATGTCATCTGAAATCACTTTTTGTCATAGTTTTATGTTCTGACTCATTCTATGGGGAAAATTAGGTGCAAGATATTGGTTAATAAAAAAAGCATAAACTTAATTGTTAGAGAGGGTCCCTTTTATTAATAAATCATTAAAAAAAACTCATAGAATAACTATGATATGATTTTGAGATGATTAATATTATTTTTTAAAAAAAAGTATGATAATTAATTATCCAAATTTAAATTTTTTTGAATAGATACTATGATAGAGTTTAATTTTATCAACTTCTATTAAACCAATTCAAATTTTGATAGAACCACTAAGGCATAGTTCTCATATGATTAGTATCATTTTTCTATATTTAAAATTTTATGATAATTAATCATCAAAGTAAATTTTTAAAAAATATGTTATATGATTGAGTTTAATTTTATCAACTTCTATTAAACAAATTCAAATTTCCATGAAACCATTAACACATAGTTTTCATATGATTAGTATTATTTTCTTAATTTTCTTTAAGTTTTATGATAATTTTTTTAATATATTCATTGATTGAGTATAACTTACTTCAACTAAACAAACTTAAATCTTCACCAAACTATCTATTTATGATTAGTATTATTATTTATTTTCACAAAAAATTATAATACATAATTATTAAAAATATTTTTTTAATACATTCAGTGATCAAGTGTTTCCACTAAGTTAATCCAAACTATGATATGATTTTAAGATAATTAGTATTATTTTTTAATTTTATGATGATTAATTATCAAAATTAAATTTTTTGATTAACATCTATGATAAAATCATTTAAGTAAATGTCCGAGAATATTATTGTTCCATGTGGGAAAAAAAAGCTAATATCTATAAAATTCTTGTCCTTACTCTTCATGTAATAGCATAAATATAATATAATAATTTATTATACATGAATGATTTTAATTTGAATGCTTAACAGAGATCGTCATACACCATAAATAATCAAATTGAGATTAAAATAAATTTTTTAGGAAAAATCAATAAAAATAATATCAATTCAATACTAATCGGCCATTTCCTTCTACATGCCCTTATGGGTAATCTTATCTAACTCGAACGAATCAAATTGACATGCCAATAAGATATTTATTTGAGGAAGGTGTAATATTGGTGCGACGCAATTGGTGGACACGTTTCGCTGGTGGAACGCGAGACGCGTTCGACCATGCATTTGTCTTCACCCGAAACAACCCCGACCGGGTCAAACTCGCTGCAGCTTCTCCAACTCTCGTCTTCCTCGCCATCTTATAAGCCCTCCCTTCTTGCAACCACAGCAGCAGCGGCCCTTGAAGCTACCACTCCATCACGCCAGCCCGGAGCTCGGCTTCACCGTAGATACCACCACCATGGCGGGCGCCAAGATGGCTGTGGTCGCCTTCCTCCTCGTCTCCGTGCTCGTGGCGTCCACCGTGCCGGCCGCGACCGCCTTCGGCTGCTTCCCCGACTGCTACAACCGCTGCGCCAACGGCGATATCGGCAACGTGGCCTGCTCCACCATGTGCTCCCAGGCGTGCATCGTTCCCAAGACGCTTCCCGACGGCACCGACCTGGCCACGCTGTTCCCCGGTGGCCACTGATGGCACTCCTCCTCTGTTGCATGCATGTGTGCGTTCGGGCCAACGTGGCTTCGCCATTATGTTAGCTGCCGTGCCGTGTGTTTATTTGGAGATGAGGAGATTAATTGCGTACGTGTGTATTCGTCTGTGGGAAGCAAACTTTGTTCCACTGCATCTAAATGTCTGCTGCTACATCTCTGTTATGAATCGCTTGTTCAGACATCAGTCATAATATGATGCAAACAAAATAAAATAATAATTATATCGATTAAGCATAATGATTTTATCAAATTGGCTTATTTCTCGATAATTGTTGCGTGCGTGACAATTAGTAATCACTGCATTCCTAGAGTATAGTACAGTGTAATTAATATACATCATCTGTGTATGTGGGACGAGCTAAGCGCACTACAGAACAGAATACCGCTTCATCCTATGGCTGCGCCTGCTTAACTGCTCCATCAGCGCCTTTAGTCTTGTCGCCATCATCAGCTATGAACCGCTTCCAGAACCAGTGCTGCTTCCACACCTTCTCCGCCATCTCCTCGATGGGCACGTTCTTGGTCTCGGGGAGGAAGAAGAGGACGAACACCGACATCACCACCACCCACCCGGAGAAGAAGGCGAAGATGCCGTACTTGAGGTGGCACAGCATGGAGAGGAAGGCCTGCGCGATGACGAAGGTGAAGAGAAGGTTGACGCACACCGTCACGCTTTGCCCGGCCGACCGTGTTTCCAGTGGGAACGTCTCGCTGGGGATGAGCCACCCCAGCGGCCCCCACGACCAGGCGAACGACGACACGAAGGTGCACACCATCAACACCACGAAGATGGCGTAGCCGCGGCCCAGGTTGTCGGAGTGGTCCGACACCTTAAGCCCCAGCACCACCGCGATCACCACCTGGGAGAGGAACATCTGCACCCCCGCCTCCAGGAGCAGCACCCGCCGCCCCACCCTGTCCACCGAGTAGATGGACACCACCGTCGACAGCACGTTCACGGCGCCCGTGATGACGGCGGAGTAGAGCGCGGCATCGCTCTTGAATCCCAACGTGTTGAAGAGCACCGGAGCGTAGAACATGATGGCGTTGATTCCGGTGAACTGTTGAAAGATCTGTCGACACAAAGAGCCCGAAGACCGTCACCAAATAGTTCGCCTCCGTCACAAGAAGACCGACACCAGATGTCGCTAATAGCAGCATCAATATACCTGGAGGAAGATGGCGATGATGAGCTGAGGGCGGTTGCGGCGCTGGAGGAGGTTGCGGAAGGGGTGCTTCACTTGGTGGGCGATGCGGCTCGCCTCGAGGATCTCATTGTACTCGGGCTCCACGTTCTCCGTCCCGCGAATCTTCTTGAGCACCGCTTTGCCTTCTTCGAGCCGCCCGCGCTCGATCAAGCTGTTGGGCGTGTCCACCACCAGCAGCGCTCCCACCGTCAACAGCAGCGCCGGGATGCCCGCCAGCGAAAGGGACAGTCTCCATCCCCATGGGTGAATCCTGCAAGGTGTGTGTACATTGTTATCACTCTACGACCCATCACAGAGAGAGAGAGAGAGAGAGAGAGAGAGAGAGAGAGAGAGGTGTACTTGTCGGTTCCATAGTTGACGAGGTTGGCAAAGAGGATGCCGATGGTGACATTGAGCTGAAACAGGATGTTGAGGCCGCCACGGATTCGGGTGGGTGCAATCTCTGACAGAAACAAAGGAACGGCCTGCACCGATACACACAAAAAGTAAAAAAGGCTGCTATATTGATAATGTGAGGGGATACTGAAAAATAATCTCATCATTCATGTTGAGTTCGGCTTACAAACAAAGAAATTAAAGTTTTAGATTAAATTGATGTTCATCTTGATATATGTTAACTCGAGCTAAGATGAACTTTCGCAACCAAAGTTAAAGCTTACGAATTAAAAGAATAGTTTTATATTAGTAAATATCAAAAAATTGAATAATATTTATTGAGTTTAACTCGAGCTTAAATTTTTGAGTTGAATTAGTATTTAACCTTAGCATGTATGAGCTGGAAAATGATTTATAATTATACTCAATTAATACGATTGGAAACCAAACCATAACCATGATTGTTTGATTTAACAGTCTGCAATCTTCTCTACCTCATCAAGAGACTCAATCAAGAGTTACAGATGGATTTCAATAACCTAAAAGTTTGATCTGCTGGATTGGATCCATATTCTTAGATTCTTTGTTAGGTTCTGAGTTAGATCCTGGATGGATCTGACTTCTTGACACCAATCTCAACTCTATGAAGTGGGAAGTAGGTAGATATGGCTCAATAGTTTGCTACAGTTGGGGTCAAGCCACTGTGGATGACCTGTGAAGGAAGAAGAAGGTGGACTGTGACTTTTGGATCCTACCCAAACATGCAAAGGACAACCAGAAAAATATGCTCAGCATTTAATTGATGAATTGTTCATCCTGATTTATATATAGCCTGTCATGAATGCAGACTTCAGATGTGGCCTTCGATAAACTTAGCAAAATAATTCCAGTGGTGAGGATGAGAGGCAATCTATTCTTGTGGCGGTCTTTCATGAACTTTAATCTCAGATAGAGACATCCAAAGCATCCAAACACTTTATGACCTGACTTTTGGCTAAAAATACAAAAAAGGATGACCATCAAATCAAGTCATATGTGCCATAAGCTTCCAGACTAACCAATAGGCAACTTAGCAGAAGTTGTGGGTTTTCTTCCCCATGCTTCCTTCCCCTTTCCTCCATTTCTCCAACTCCCATCTGTGGACTGTCCCACTTTGTCTGTGAAACCTCTACATGCAACACGACCTTTGCATGCAGAAATATATGGCCTTCCTAATCAGGTTATTACGCAGTGCACATGTTTGCCATGGAAGCTAACGGAGGCCACCTTAACCACGGAGTCATGGAGAAGGAGAAGTGCAGCGTTACGAGGAGGACTGACCTGGTTGGCGAACCCAACACCGCAACCGAGGAGGATCCTGCCGACGATCAACATGGGAAGGTCCTGCGCAGCTCCGTTGAGGATGACACCCACGATGAAGAAGACGCCGGCGATGAGCATGGTGAGGCGGCGACCGAGGTTGCGGGTGGTGTAGGAGGCGAAGAAGGTGGCGGTGAGGCCCGCCAGGTAGAGCGAGGAGGTAAACAGCTGCAGCCCCTGGTTGTCGTACTTGCAGTAGTTGCTCTCCTTCGTCTCATGCTTCCGGCGGTACACCTCCGGGAAGAACTTGATGAGGAAGTCATCCATCGACGTTACACCCCCTGTTAATTGATTAGGCGAGGTGCAATTAGATCCAAAGAACGTGATTCCCATGCTGAAGCATGACAAGATGTACTTATCCAAATAGAAATCATGTTCTCTTGAACGGCCGACCAAATAACTTTCAGATATGCCAATATGTGGGAAACCTTTTTCTACGATAATTTTGGCAAACACTTTAATTTGGACATTATATATGTCATCATGCATGTGACATTCAACTTTTCAGATGGTAGATTGAAGGTAAGATCGACTGCTTGACTCGTCCAACTTGTTGATCTCAGCAGTGACAACTAGTACAAACTAGTCCAGCATCTCACCAGGAAAACGAGATCAAATTAACAAGTGCTGATTCCTCTGATATGGGAGGACAAGATACATTGATTCTCAACTTTAGTTGCCATGCAAAAGGGAGGAATTCATTTGTAGAAATTACCAGTCAAAAAGAATATGAAGAATAAGTCGACAGAAACAGATGAAAGATCAAATACAAAAAGCGTAGCTGAACTTCATCATGATTTCTCTGAGTTTGCTTTTGTAGTTTCTTAATTCAATATACACCAAAGATCCAAACTTTCACTTAAAGGAATCATTTCTGAGCTCGTTTTCTTAAGAAAAAGAAGAAGAAAGAAGAAAGAAAGAAAAGATTCATGCAGTATAAGTCTGTGCGCAGCATGTAAACTCATCATATGACATGGAGCAACAAGAAGAGAAGCAAGTCCTTACCGGAAATACCAACGTCATATCCAAACATCAAACCACCAGTAGCAGCCATGAAGCAGGAGATGATGACTATGGGCGTGATCTTCGCATCGAACTCGCTGCCGGCCGACGCCGACACTGAGAAACCTGCGGCCGGCATCGTCGATTGAGGTGGAAGGATCACGATCACAACAGGAAGGGATCACTTATCCTACGGATCTCTGCTTGCTGGAGACTGAAAGCATGTGCTGCACTCCCTGATTTATAGGAGGAGGGACGGTTGTTGATTGATTAATTGGTGCGAAGCTTCGTCTCTTCCGGCGAGGAATTCACCCCCGGGCGTGGCGGATGATATGTTGCCGCGTGGCAGGATCGGTCGACGGTCAATCGACGACTCTTCATTGGCTCGTGAAGCGCGAGCTGTCTTGTTCTTCTATCACAAAACATGGAGATCAGTGGGCGCCACAGATATCTCACCTCTGTGGAATGGAATCTTGACTATGGAGGTGTTGACTAATGATGAGAGATTGCGTGACATAATAACTCAGGCGTCGATTCCTTCACATGCTCTCTCTCTCTCTCTCTCTCTCTCTTAATCGGATGGAGCCTCTCGAGTCATTGTGAAGTCGAAGTTGTGGACTCCAAGTGTCATCATAAAAGTCAACACTGAGTGGTCAAATTTAGTTTGCCAGGTTGCTGTCCTTTACTTGAATAAAATCTATTGAGGATTCACCTAATCCACATTGAACAAATAGATCAACAACAAAAAAAAAAGAGAGAGGATAACTTTGTCTCATATGGATTCAGATTAAGTATCTTTCAATTATTATTAATTAGGTTCCAATTCACATGAACCTCATCATTCATAGCCATAGTAGACCTGAAGTCGACGTGTAGCTGTAGCAGGCACATCATTGACCAGTCAACGCATTCATGCGCCCACTGTCTCCAATATTATTTCCTTTAAAAATGAATTAAAATTTAATTAAAATTAGAGAAAAAATGGACCCTCATTAAAAGGATAATAACAGCAATAAGACAGTGAAACCCGAACACCTCACCCGAAACATGGAGCGCACGAAGCGGCATTTGTTCGAGCAGATTGGAACCGTGCTCGCCCTCAAACGGGGATGCGACCACGGAAGCCGTGTCTGCCGCGGAAGTCGCGCGTCGCTGTTCCACGTGCAGGGCGAGGAGGAGGGCGGTGATCCCTCGCTTCCTCGGTACGCACGCGGGGCCTTAGTGGGGATCTTATCTTATTAGCTCCAGATAAAAGTGGTCGGTCATCCGTCGTTCTCTCCGCGGCGGAGCGGAGGAAGAGCAGGTAGCAGTGAGATCACAGCCGCATTAGTGAAGAAGATTAGAGCAGCACCCAAAGGAAGGGAGTTGCAGAGTCAAGAACGAGAAGAAGTCCCCGTCTTGAACGCGACGAGAGAGACGACGAGGAACTGGCACGTCAAATGTTTGATTAAAGAGTGATTTTTGGAGTCGGCCGTCGCTAATATATTACAACCACTTTCGACATGGAGACTTGTAGAGCAAAGATCAAACAGAGGAGAAAACAAAGATGTAGTTTTCTTCCATGAGACTAAGTTGTTATTTACTCCCACCCATTACCTAATCCTGTTCTGTTCACAATATGTGAGAGAGAGAGAGAGAGAGAGAGAGAGAGAGAGAGAGAGCCATATTTGGATGATTTCATCATCTGGTTGATCTATGCTGGAAGAAGTTAGGAAGATGCTTGTTCTGCTGGAAGCAGAATGCAAGAGTCTTGATTCTTAAGCAGAAGATGGCTAATAATACTTAAGCAGAACATTGATTCTGGCAACACATTCTAAGATCTTCGAGATAAACATCCAAAGAATGTAACAATCGAGATGTTTCTGTGTTCGATAGTCAATCCACTAATCAATGACAATATCTTCGGCCACCCAAGCAAGCTAGCAAATACATACTTCTCATGCTTCTCAAGATTCCGAAAGAGGCTTGCGAACCAAAAAGAAGTACATGGGTGTAAAGATCTCCTTCCTGCAATAATGCCAATTCAATAAGAAATGTTGTACGTGTGAAAGGTTGTTGAATATGCTTTGTTTGGGCTTGGATTTCCTCACCTTCCACCTTCAACGAGCCCCTCAGCAGCCTTTTCCAGGAACGATGAGACTCTGTTGCTTCCTGCAGGAGCAATGCCAACAAATTCCAGTGTCTTGACCTGCACAATGAAGCAGCGGCGGTCGACATTAGAACCAACAGAGCAAGCATCTCGCATCGCAACCGACAAATCTTCCATACCATGGTTCGCGTGATGAATCGCCCAAACGATGTCAAGCGGAAGCTAGTTATCGAGAACCGACTCGTATCCAATGGCAAGTACCAAGATACTGGCGAATCCACTGCAAGATCCTTCTCGGATATGACCTTAAACGATGACATTGATCAGCATATAAGCCTGTGGCATGCAGGGTTTGTACAGAATTGATGAAAGGCAATGCAGTTCTCTTTTGTTACCTCAAATCCTGCAACCTTCAAGGCATCAAGGCATTGTTTTGTAGTTCTTATATCAGGAAGGCCATTTCCAAGCTCGATTTCGGCTTTGGTCTTTTGGTGGCTTTCGTTATCGGGATTGAAATGATCAGTCATGCACCATTCGTATGCTGCAAAATGCTGACCAGGCTTCAGCACCCTGTAGATCTCCTTGTAGCAGCCAACCTGCTCAGCTCACAAATCCAACATCACTCATGACTTTATAGATATCAGGAACACCATAATAGGTGATAGAAGCATCTAAACAGAGCAATACCGCATCTGGAGCATGGCAAGTTGCTTCTATCGCGTAGATACCATCAAATGAGTTATCTGGAAATGGCATTTTCATGAAGTCGGCCTGCATGTGTAACAACAGACTTCTTAGCATGCATGCATTGTGTAACACCACTTCTATAGTCGTGTTTTAGAATCATAGCAAACACAATCATAGAAATTCTAGGATAAGAAAGAAAGAAAAACAACAGAATAAGCTATAAATCCAAAATATGGATTGAAACAGACCTTAACAAAGTTGCATGACTCACTCAATCCTGCTACACGGTTGAGCTCCTGTAGAATGATAATTGATGGAAAAAATGATTAAGAAATGGATCACTTTTTTCAGATAATTATATCATAACAGTAGGTAATAAGTCCCTGCAAAGTAAATTGCAAAATTGTGGACTTAATGGTCATCATCATAAGCAGAGATAGAAAAAAAACTCACTCTTCCCCTTGAAATCTGGTACTCATTGTTGTTTAATCCAGTAATTGATGTTGAGCTGCAAAGATCCAAGCATATCATGTCATTACATCAAGCCAACCATATCAACCGTGAGGTACATAAATCCAATCAACCGAGTACGTGAGGCATAAAGGTTTCAATCTAATAGACCAAAAACTTGAGTAAGCAGGCTTTTTTGTTGCTGCCACCAGACACATTTGCAATCTGCAATATGGTCTTTTTCTTAGATGCAATAACTGGTTTTACTTGTAGATAAAGGACAAAGTAGCAGCAAGTCCATATAACCAGCCCCGAACAATTAGCACCTTATGGTTTGTTGTTGTTGGCTCAGTATCTATCACCTCAGGCATTTCCTCTAAACCAAATAAATCATCATAGGAAGTGCAAAAGATGTGGCACTCATATAATTTTCCTGCTATATCTACTTATTTCTTTGGTCTTATCAGGGTGAAATAACCTCAAAAAAAAAAAAACACAGAAGGCAATTGCAAACGTACAAACAAGTTATCAAATAAACTTAAAGATCACAAAGTATTTGCAAACACACAAAAACAAGCATAGGTACAAGTCCGATGCGCATGAAGCATAAAAAAACAAGAAATTCAGGTAAACTTCCATTTTTGTTGATTAATAGTCAATTTCTGTGCAAAATATTATATCCAAAATGCTAGAGTCTAAGAACTAACAAACAGTTTCAGACAATAAATGGAGAAATTCGTATAATTAGATTTTCAGAGATTTGCAATGACTTTTGGATGCCCACCTAGAAAGTAATTGATTGATCATAAATGCTTCAAAAAATAGACATGCTTCAAAAGTTGATAAACCAGCTAGAATCTGAGGTTGCTTCAAAAAGATAATTGCAATATTCAGAAAATTTGAACAAAAGAATTTTGAAGAAACCTGAATCTGGCAATTTCTCGTAGGGGTCCACCAATTCCACAACCAACATCCAACACCTACATTTCAAGCAATATTCAATACATGAATGGAGACAGTATGCTGCATGACAAATTGTTCAACTAGATCCAAATATAACAAAAGACCCAATTGATACCTTCATTCCAGGTTTCAACCCTAGTTGCAAGGCAAGAAAGTGTTCATGCCGCTTAATGCTTTCACGCAATGACTCCCCTTTCCATCTTCAGAAATGAAACTTAAAATCAGTATGTGTTATATGATGAAAGCATGAAATTATCCACGATGTATAGTCAACTTTGATTTTTTTTTTCCCCTTCTGCATCATCAGAAATACGCATGAATTTAATTCAACAATAAGATGGCTGAAGCTTACCTGGGAGCAAAGTGAAATGATTCTCCCCAACCAAATTCATAGAAGCTTGTGGCAAGATCATAATACTTATTTACCTGAATTACAAAATGAAAATCATGAATTATCACAGATTTCCAGAGTCTAGACAACAAGTATGGTAAAGTGACAGATTCGATTTTTGATAAATAAACTATACATCTACTGGCACTGAATAACTAGAATGGATTACAAACTACAGAATCAGGTATGCTTCCAGTCTGGAAGCAAGAACTGTCTAAATCATTCAGCATGTCCTACAGAAAATCCATTTATCTCTAATAACCAAATTAAATATTTTCTCTCAAAAACTAGGAAATGAACAGCTCTTTCCATTGAATGCTCAGAAGAAATAACTGTAAACCCAAAAGCAGACATATTGGACTGTTAACTATGTAGACTACAACTATGTTCACAGGTTAGCTCTAAAATGATAGTAGTTGTCTAAACTTTGCAAGATAAATCCATGACACTTAGAAATGATTTTATCATAATCTGCATTTCCTTTCACAATTGTAGATGCAACAGGGATCATGTGGAGCTGTATTGTGCTCCAGAAACATCATCAAAACTGAAACAGCTGATCAGGAACCCACAATCTCCACTTGATTGTATTCCTAGAACTAAAACTAACCTAACTAATTTTGGGATACATCAGCCTTATGAGCACTCGACCAAATGTAGACAAACTTGAGCCTCACCTTCGATTTTTCCAAACCATAAATTAGGACACAATATAATATTATCTTGTAAATCTAACCAATATGATGCCGCAACCAATCACATGTTTCTGCCATTTCCCTTAGAAATGACACACAGATGCTGCAATTATTCTTGAAAAATTATACCCAATTACAGATTCAAAATTCCAAATAGATTTAATATTACAAAGGCTGAGCAGATATGCTAAAATATGAGATTGGTACTGTGTATAAATTTATCCTAATTCTGGCCAATAATACTGGCAAAAGCATGAATAGGCTGAAAACTTTGTAAAAGTTGCAGACAGAAATGTTGCATGCCTTATATTGCAGTAGTTACTTTTATGCTGCACAGTTAATTCTACCAATAACTTACCATATCACTGTAGTTTGCTTTTCTTGTTTCCTCACCCCCTCCAAAACAAACATGATATTTTTCATACCTAGCACAGCAAGACATTGAAGATATATCAATGAGTTTGCAACTTAATCCAAAAACAATCAGAAGACCGTACATGACCCAAATTATTGTGAAAAAACTGCTCAATATGGAGCAAATATAAGCTAATTGAGAAAGAAACGAACACTACATTTTGCTTCAAGTGTTGTTGCTATATTTTTCTCATGCACAACAGATGGATCAACAATGCATATATTAATGTTAAGCATCATATTAGATGAGGTAAGTAAAGAATTATAACAGGTAATTAAAATTAAGCACGCAGAGGATATATTGTCTTATGGAATTAAAACTAACAGTCAACATCTAGTTCAAATTCAAAAAGAAATTTGAAGATGCCACCAAATGCATGGGGCTATCCTTAGTCCACAGCCAAGATAGTGAAGGTTTCTAAAGGGATCATGACTAAAACATGCTAAATCTTGGACAGGAATAAAGAAAGTTGTCTTTCAGAAAAACAAATAAAGTACAACTAGACGTATATTTGTTAAATGTGGACAATTGCTAAATAAGAAAGCCAAAATAGGTCATAGATGGTTAAAATGAGCAACAAATGTCAAACTACATATAGATCATTTAGTTACTAAATAAATGCACTTCAGATGGATGGAAGCAAAGCCCTTTTATTTACTAGGCCTGTAAATAAATTGGAACACCATGATTTGTGTTAATAGAATTTAATCCAAAATATGCCTGCATATGGATAATGACATTAATCCAATACATACTTTAATATGATGATATCTTTAGGTAGTGTGAATCTAAATACTGACGTTTCTACAATACCAACATAAGCATAACAGTCTCATAGGGTTCAGATATTGGTAATGAAGGGATAATTTAGACCTCTGCTACAACTGGTATTAGTTGCTGCTAGACGACATCAAATCATTTGGCAGTCACCTAGAACAGCCAATTGAACCTCACGAGTGCATGTTTTCTATAACATATGGTTCAACTCTACTGGGGTAATAGATTCGAAGTTTTCAAATCTGAAATGCATAAATGAATCCGTGAATGTGTAACATATGATGCATGGTAAGAGAACTTGGGTCTCATCCATGATCATTGCAACCAAGGTTGGTCAACATAGTTGGAAGTTCTTAGAGTTGTAATACCTTAACAAAGTGAACATATCTAAGTGAATGATGAACACCAAATGGGATAGGGTGAAAGTATTTATAGAAGGCAGTGTCACAATTGTGTTTGGTCAACAGAGGACTGAGCTACCAGCTCTCTGATCCTTGTTGACTGTTTCAGGATGATGGTTCCAGATGGTATTTTTGTCTGACCACCAAAGTTCTATTCAGTACTTAATACCATGGTCATGGTCAGAACAGTTTGGGCAAACAATCAAATAATGTAACATCAAAAAACAATTTCTTTTCAAATAGTGTAAAAAAAAGGAGATTGCTATTGGCAACCCCTTCATACAACCACCTAAAAATAAAATAAAATAAAATTTTACTAAATACAACACCTCAGTTGCCAATGGTATCTGATTTCTCACAACCCCTCAATTATCATTATTTCATACAACACATTTCAGTCACTGATCAATCATCCTCACAAGAACCATGTCGGAACCCTGGTTACGCCCCATCCGACCATCGCCAACAATTAGAAGAATGGGTTGTATAGGATGAGTTGGAAGAAGGTTGGGATTAAGTGATAAGTTGAGGCCATTTACGTCCTTGCAAAAGGATATTTTAAGAATATTAAGAGTTCTTAAAATGAGAGGAGCTTACTATTTAGAGCCCCTTTTGACAACTATGTTGTTATTCACAATCCTTAAAAAAATAATAAAATAATATTTTACTATTTACAATCCCACTAATTCTGATTTTGCCCCCTTTTTTTATTTTCCTTCCCCATTACTCTACAATTGCCTCCTGTGCACCTTGCCGCTGCTGACACTCCGCCAGCCCGTGCTCCCTGCCATCAGTCATGGCCCCAAGCCCGCCCTCCCTACAGCCCATGCTCCAGCATGCACTTCCTACCACCCCATAGCCCATGCTCCCGATCGTTGATGATCCCCTAACCCGCACTCCCTACTATTGATTGGAGGAGGAAGAAGTTAAGGGGGAGAAGGAAGAAGAGGAGGAAGAAGAAAGGGTATTTATGTCCATTTACGAAGGATAGTTTTGAAATATTAAAAATTTTTAAAATGAGATTGTAAATAATCTAGAGAGGGTTGTAAATAATATTTTTCAAATGAGATTATAAATAGTAAAAAGGGATTACCAATAGAATTTTTTTTAGAAAAAATCAATCAGCTAATAGATGGGGGAAACCCACAACTTTTGAGGATGACATTCAGGGAAAGAATATCATCCAAGAACATCTCATGCTGAGACGATGCAACTCAATTCTTTTACCCGGTCCTTTTTTTTGCTTCTAGTTTTTTGCTTATACATCTGTTTAATCTGGTGACGTCATGCAGAAGCAAGTGATATGAAGATGACAGATTCCTACAGAGTAAAGGGGATCATCTAACAACTCTAGCATCTTAAAGGCAGCATTGATGAGATGCTCTATGAGCCAAAATCATGATCTAATGTAGTTCAACCAAATGCTCTTTCACATGTCTTGGGTCGGGAAGCAGAAATGAATCGGAAGCGTGACTTCCAACAAAGACATCCCAAGCCATACGCATAAGAGGAGTGAAGAAATTATACTGCTCGACAGCAGACTGCACATCTTCCTTCTTGATCTTCCCTCCTACTCCTGTAGCAAGATCCAACGCCCCTGACTTCGACATCTCGCGATCAACTTAACAAGCACGATCTCTGTCAACTGAAGGAAAAAAGAGGGAATTTTGTTACATCAAAGAAGCAAAAGATCTTTTGGAAGAATATCCAAAAAAGATTTCTCTTTTAAAAAAGAACAAAGAGGTGGCATTCAGGAAACCACGGATCACCCTAGAAAAAAAGGATCACAGAGTTACATGGATCAAAAGGGAGAGAAATCGCTTTTTTTATAGATTAAAACAAACACTTGAAATACTTGCGACCTTTTCCCAAGAAAAAAAAAATGCAACGGCGGTTTTTTTGGCAGCAGAAGGAGGAGAAAGAAAACGATGCCCGCAGAATGTTATTCAAACCAAAGGAACGCCATCCGCCAGCAGACTCAAATCGGATCCAAGACTACCGATACATGAATGCACCGATCTAAAACTCATCCTAGCTATCAGAAAGGGAGGTTAACTGCATGATTCGGGAAGACGCCCCAATCGGCACCACACTGATTTCTCGTATGTAACAGCATAAAAGAAACTTTTACCGAAAAAACCAAAAGAGAAAAGAGCAAATAACTTCGATTCGGACACCGACGGAAGAGATCCACGACTCTGGCATTGCAAGGACATTGCAAGGAAAGGAGGAAAAAAAAGGAGAAGTGAGAAAGAGATTTCTACGCTGATGGTATTTTGACTCCTCCAGTGCACGGAGAGCTGATCGCAGAGCGAGCGACGCATTGAGCAGATTTATTAGCCACAGTCACAGAGAGAGAAAGGGAGAGAAAGGGAGAGAGAGCCGTCAGCTCTCGGAGTGACCAGAAGCTTTGGTGAATGATTGGTGGTTTCCGTGGGACCCACTCAGATTGACCAACGAGCTAGACAGAAGACGCGGTTGCTGCGGCGGGTCGAAGAGCCGATCCTCGCAGAAAAGGACGGATCACAGGCCAACGGTCCTCGTGTGTCCTACCTGGCCTCCACTTGTGGCTCTCACAGAGCTCGATCACCGACGTAGAGCAGAGATTTCCCAACGTAATTGGCCGATTGTTCAATGCCACCAATTTCAACCCCGTAAAATAAATATTATAAATAATTTGAACATTTGTTTATATTTAAATATGGATTATAATCAATCCCAAATAGTTTGCATAGCACCACCGTTTCGTCATCGTCGTCGTTGCATATACTACGTTTATATATCTAAGACAACACTTTGCGTCTCTTGGTGTGAGAGATAGGTAGGGGTCGAGGAGGAAGTGGAGCGAGAGGGAGGAGACGTAAAACGAAGAGGAGGGTGGTGGTGGCGGCCAAGGTGGCGACAGGCCACGTTCGGCACTGTGCTGGGACGACGATGGTGGGCTACCTCTGTCCTCGCTGTTCATGGAGAATGGACATACGCAGGAACTACTCGTCGGCATCCCCTCGATATAGGGTGAGTGCGCGCGCACTCATCCCACGGCGTGTATCTTCTCGATCGACAGAGTCCCGTGTCCCTTACATGGCGGCACTTGGAGTGCCGTCTTGGAGAACATCGCCTGATGCCTAATCGGCACGTTTTACTGGCCTGAATAAGAGTTGCCGACACTTCATCGTATCTCAAACATCAACATCCACGACAGCAACCGATGCATGATGCATGACTGCAACCCTCCTCGGGTCTCAAGGCAGAAGGTGCATGCCTGCGGAACGCAGTGATAATTGTTGGGGATGCAGTGATTGCACTGTTCTTATCCATGCATTGACCTCGAATGACATTGATGAGTCAGGGAGGACAAACTGGTGAAGAACATTGATTCTTCAGAGTCAAGGGTAACATGGCAGACCAGCGGAAACAAGGCTCAATTTGCACTGTCAAGAACTGCACTCGATTCAGTTGTAGAAACACTGCATGTTGGTAGGAGCCAAGCAGCAATCATCATTAAACCCAATGTTGCTTTCGTGAAGATGATCACCTCATGGTTTGGTACTGCCAAGGAGTCCCAGATGAGAGGGATTGCATGGGTTTCTAAGATTAAATGAGAGCATTATCATGAATTTGCAGGCTCTGAAGAGTCAACATGAGGCAATAATATCTCGTCATTGCATACATAGCAGACCTGCCAAAGACCTATTTCTTGATCCATCCATCTTTAATTAACCTGTCATATATATATATGGTACAATTGGTCCTTCGATCTGACATCTGTGGTCCATCTTTGGACCATGGCTTTGTTCCAATGGCACATGAGAGAGAAGAGATAAGGTCCCTTGTGTTTTTCCACCTCATTTGTAAAGATGAGAGGGTGTGTGAGGAGAAGTTTTCCCACAAGCTTTTTTTCTAGTGTTTTGGGAGTTAAAAAGTACGTGGTGACAACATTTAACAAGTGGTCAATTGGCATTTGAGTTATTCATGTTATTGGAAGGTAATTTAAATTTGATTATGATTAGATTAGAATTCAGAAGCTGCATTCAAACCCATAAAATAAGAGGAAAGAGAAGAATTAGGCTTAGTTTATTCAGCCTTCTCTATGTTCAATTTATTCTTTGTGCTCTTTGTCATAAAAAAATAAATATTTTATGAACAAAGAAAAATTATTATTCAGTGCCAAAGTTGTAGGTCTGATTGAGTTTTTTTTTTTTTTTTTTTGAGCATCCAAGTAATAAATATCTCGATAGTACATTAAAATTATAATTTTATTATAAATTAATTTGATAGAGTAATTGACTCATTAACTTATTGAAATTCATCAAACTAAATATATAAATTTATCAAATATTTTTTTCCTTGAAAATAAATTTGATAACCTATTCTACTATCACATGTAGCTAAGTATATCATGACTATAAATACGATATTATATTCGTCTTTGATGAACAAGCAACGCATCGAGATTGTTGTCAGTCGAGTCTATTCCCTGCTTTAACCTCTTTTCATGATCGAACTTTCGAGATGAGTTTATACTTTCGGGATTGAACCAAGTCTTGTCAACTAACGATCAACGGTATCAAAATAATAACATTAGTATATCACAAATATAAACACGACAGATCATCAAGAAGAGTGAACCTCATACCCATTTGCATCATATGATTTTGCTGGTCCATCGAAAGGGAACACGACAGGGGCCTCACAAATATAAACACCCCACCATCGGAGGATCATGCCTTGAGACAGGGTGTGCTCATCTCTTGCTTGTACGCCCAGAGAGGAAGAGATGGCACCACTCATCACGACGGCTTGTAAGGAAAAGAACTCTCAAATATTAGTAATGGAATGGAACAATAGGAGAGAGGCATCATACAACTCTCTCACATGTATGCCATGGCTTGCTTAAACCGACCTAATCACAAGTACAATTTGCAACCGAGTATAATAACTCCAATTGCAGCTGTGCAAACTTATCTAGTTAACACCTAACCATCCTTATCCAATGAAACACCAACTCATCTATGTCTAATTAATTAACCGTCTTTACTAAATCAGTTCTAACAAAATTGAATTATATTTCTAACATATTTTTTATTTAAATTTTATTTTGAAACTCTTAGTAGTAGTCTTCGTAATGGATGCACAAATGTGTTAGTCTTCAAGGGTTTGATCTTCGCTTCCGTAATATTTCATCTCGATTATTTTGTTTCACTTGATGTTTGAGAAAATATGTTTGCTTCTATTCTTGGATAACTTTAGAGTTGAGGATTTGGTCTTAGAAAATCTTGGTCCATATATCATGCTCAAATCTCAATCTTTCTAGTAGATTTTTGAACCATATATCTTGAGATAGCACTATTTTGATGTTGATAGTGTTACAATTGGTTATTTTTTGGAACACCATTAAATCACTTCAGATCCCAAAAAGAAAATATATCCAGATATATTCCTTTCACTATCAGTATCCCTTCTATAATCATTATCAGTAAATACAATCAAACAAGATTTTTTTTTATTATAAAGAATATCAAAATGACCAGTCTTGTTCAAATAACTTAGAATTCTTTTCATTGCTTGAAATTGAAATATACTGAATTCTTCATATATATGTTTTAAGTATACAAGACTATCAACTGAATTCTCAATAGTATCATCTTGCTTTAGTTTTGTCCTATAAATCCAATTTCATACCAATGGGTTTATGCTGTTGGGGTAAGTCAGTTAATTCCCAAATAGACTTAATTTCTTGTCATACCTCTTTTCTCCAATTTTTCATTACTTGATGCATCTTCAGAAAGTGATTGGACCAGCATCAGTAAAATAAATATGTCAAGTGTAACATAGCTTTTCATCCAGTCTAGTTATCTTTTTATTCTTTTGGAAGTTGTAGTAGCTATTAAAATTATAGATTTATTTAAAATTGATTCTCTTGTAGAAGTTCTCATGGAGGATGAATCTCCTTCCAACTAATATACTTGTTTGCTCATTTTATTTTTCTATTTGTTGTTCACATGCATTTATCATGTCAATTGGAAAGCATCCACAGTCCACTTAAAAGTATTTTCTTTATAAAAAAAAAATAACATCCCTACTAATTATCATTTTCTCAGTAATGAGATTATAAAGCCGGTAAGTTTTTGAATTATCACTATAACTTACAAATATACATGTTTAAACTTTTTTTTGTAGGACATAAATTTGATATATGTACAGTCAAAGATGCAGCTTCAGCTTAAAACTGTTTAGGTAAAGATTTAGCTTATAACATATGATCATATTCATAATTATTATGTTTTCCTTTCAACTATATACCACAGTCAATTGTCTCTTAATACAATGATATTCATAAATTTTATTAAAAGAGTTTGTGGTAAATTCAGCATCACTATCAATTCTCAAAATTTTAATGTAACAATTATTTTCTTTTTCAATTAAGGATTTAAAGTTTTAAAAAAATATGAAAAACTAAAAGATTTTTCTTTAAGAAAATATATTCAAGTCTTTACGCTCAATTCATCAACAAAAGTGAGAAAATATCTTTTGTTACAAAATGGTATTAGATCATTCGAATCACAAATATCTGAATGCATAATTTCTCGTGATTTTCTATCCATTTATAAGAAAGGAATATCTAACATCATCTTTATTCTAATACAATAATTTAAAACTATAGATAACCAAAATGTAAGTACCATAATCATGATTTATCTTTTATAATTGAACTAAATCAGAAAAAAATGTGATTGGGAACATTCTATTCTTGATCATCTCAACTGTCATAGTAACTCTTTTCTTGTTGTTATCCTCAATCTTGTAAGAAGTATTTTTCAATTTGATTTCATATCCTTTTTCTACTCATTGTTTCATGCTTAATAAATTATTTTTGTAAATTTAAATATATGAAAAATATTAACAATATATGTAAGACTATCATCCTTTATTCTAATAGGTATTTGTCTATATCTTTTATATCAATAATGGAACCATCATCCAGCTTCACTTTTGAAAGACATGACTCATATAATTTAAAGAAAAGAATCTATTTCTTGTCATAGGCCCATATAATAGTTTTATTAATTTTTTTTTCTTAATTAGCATAAATTGTGTGTTCTTCAAAGTTAGAATTTTTAAAGCATTCATAACTGTATGTAATGAATATACTTACTGTAATTATAGTATTAGATTTAAAGACTTATCTGAGTTGTTGCAAATGTGTTTTTCTCTTTCATATCCACAACCTCTATGTTGCTATTGGCCTTAGATGACTGTCTGTGCCTTCATTAATACTTTTATTCTCTATCTCTAAATCGAATATATTTCTCTTGTTCTGTTAACATAACCATCAATTAATGTTCTTGACTGTAGTAGGGCTTTCTCTCTCAGATTATGAATCTGAGCATTAAGGATCTCATTAGCTCATCAATATCCAATCTCTTCAAGAATTTTAGACTCCTCAATTGAATATACTATATGCTCAAATTTAGATGTTAGAGATCTAAAAATCTTTTCAATAATTTGAACATCATTGACCTCTTCTCTCATTGATTTTCATCTAGTTTGTAATGACTAAAATGTGAAAAAAAATAGTTGAAGACAGATTTTGTCTAATTCACCTTTAGACTTTTAAACTCTATTTCGAGTATGTATTTATAATCGATACCCGAGTTGTAATAATCGTACGTAAAATACTTGAATATTATATTATAACCTTATTTATCTTTCAAATGTGTCTTTTCCAGAGAATCTTCTTTTACTTTGGTTTGCTCTATAAAACTTTTATCAATATCAAAACTAACTCCAATGATCATAATTTTTATTGATGGAACATGAAATTTAAGGAGGTTGAAATATATTAATAGAATTCATTTTGATTGATCTGAATCTCCTCATCAATGTCACCGATCAATTAATTCTTCACGGGCAATGGGGAAAAATAACTCTCAAATATTAGTAATGGAGTCGATTAACAAGAAAGAGCCGTGATATAACCTATTAACAAGAAAGATGCATGATGGATGGATACAACTCTCTCAGGTATAGCTTTTCTTTAACTCCCTCGACTCATACCATGACTTGCCACAACTTACAGACACCAACCTATATTTACTGGAGATTAAACCGATTTGATCGCACCGACAATTACCACTTAATCACACCTACAATTTGCAACCCACATTTAAATAAAAAGATAACTCTTATCTAAACCAAAGCCGACTTCTTTTGCTGCTGCCGTCTCCGATTGCTGCTGTGTAAACATATCTATTGATTTCATATCCGATAAAAAGAAGTATGCCCTGATATGAGTGAAACCGGTTGACCTGCAGCAGACGCATGTTCGATGTTTGGTCGGCCGATCTTTGTGTGCTCTGAGATCCATTTGAGCTTAATACTTCAGTGATAGTTAATCGTTGACTTTTCCCATGCAGATTTGAATGCACTGATCACCACTAGATTTGCTCAGGAACAGATTTCTAGTGTATCTCAACAACAATCTATAGCTCCATCCATCAGATTCCATCAATAACTGCTTATTGTAGCCATGAAATCAACAGAAGAACCTCCAAACTATCTCAGCTTCCCCTCAGATCATCCTCGTCACACAGTGCAAGTGACTCTTGATTAACACAGGCTTCACAAAGCATCAGTTACAGAAACCAACATCTTCTCTGTACCATATAGCAAATATAAACTGTCTTTTTGAATCGGTTCAATCAAGTACAAAGATTCACGTCTCTTAGTCTTTTTTCTTCTTTTTGATACAATAAGCACCACTACACCCAGTAGCAATTTGTTCTTCAACAATGAGTCTTAACATTTGACACGAGATCAAGAAGCCAAAAGAGATGGTTCAAAGTACCTATTCAACCAGATGAACCTGCACTGATGTATCCAGTCTTCTTTTTCTCCCACAAAGACACGAAAGAAAACGAAAAGGATAAAAGCCAAGAATGAATTGCCTGCAAGCATCAGATTTATGAGACTTCCCTCGAGCAAAGCCAGCGCCACCAGATTGCACTCCTACATATTTGCCAGATCAATCCGATAATTCTCAGAAAGTGAGCATCTGATATTCACAGGGTGATGCTGCAAGAGCCGATCACTGCTGAAGCTAGATAGATAATTACTGTGTGACCACAGCCCTGCCAGGAGGACGATTCACCATGATACCAGCTTGCTGCTTTCCTGTGTAGTCCCCACCTTCTGTTCTCTGACCTGGTTTCAGATGGAAAGATGAGAACTGGGATTCTGGACGTTCTTGGTGACCATGTTTTCAACTAACAGATGTTTCATGCATGGGGCTGGATGGATTTGCATTATCTGAGCAATCGGAGGTCAGTGAAGTAGAGGAGCCAACTGACTGCGTGGGAAGAGGTGAATTAGGAGTTGAACCCTGCTGTGTCTCGGTTTTAGTGGCACCATCGGTCTTCTAGGTGTCAAGAAAACGACCTCCACAACCCCTAGCTCTCCTCATTGCATGTAAGTGACGCGATTCATGAAGATACGGCTGCAATTGGGGAGATATCAATTCATCCCATGAGTGAAAAGTTTCTTTTATTGTGTTCTATTATGATAATGAAGAAAGAAGCAGAACACAAATTGTAGAAGTGTCAAGAAATATAATAAATTATGCTACTCAAGTTGAGACTTTAACCAACAAGTTTGCTGACACTGGGTTTCAGGAAATATCAGAGACATGCACAAGGCAATTAATAAATCTCCGGATCAGAATTTTCAACCATTAGAATGCTTCCAATAATTGAACAAATAACTCATATGCAGTTTCTTTTCCTAAAAAACACATTGTTGCTGATATTTTCTAAACTGTGCAAAAAATAAAACTTTAGTAATCAACTTTTTTGATGGATAAGATGTTCCCATATATCGCAAGAAAATAAAATTCAATAATATGTATGAGAAATAGGTGGTACCCATTCAGACCTGCCAAGAAGATTCAGAAATGTGCAAAAAATGCTACCATGGACCATACAATTAGACAAGACGAAACAGCTGCTTACTGCTGCCTAAAATATTTTTAGACCGATCTAGACCAAATGATGTGCCACTTAATAGATTAGTGGAGTAGGATACAATTATTGGTCTTACAAGTAATGCTTCTTGTCTATGTCAAATTATTTCAGATGGATCAGTAAGCGATCAATAGAAACCTAAGCATTAATGGCACTAACACCATGCAAGTTAAATGTTTCAAACCAATAATTATAATTGATTCATGAAGCCATATGACTAGAATAAAATAGACAAGCAGGAAAAACATCATAGAAAATAAAAGCACCTATTCAAAATTCTATCTCCTCATTCTCAATCATCGCAAACTTTCTTTTATCAATTTAACAGCATCTATGGCCTCAGAATCAAGCATTTAACCAACACATAATGTAAGCACACCTAATTTCTGTCCTGGACTTTCATTTTATTTTCCTTTTTTTCTGCCCTCTGTTTTTTGTTGGCATCTTGTGTGTTTTTTCTTTCATCAGGGGTGCAGGCATGAGATGGGGGAGAGTTTCTAACACAAAAGTGCATCACTGATACGTAACTCAAAGTTTTAGGTTGTACTATAAGGACCAATGCAATATGGCTAGATATGGAGGGAAAACATTATGTGGCAGATAAAACTTGTAAAGCAAAATTCATCATACAAATTAGAAAAATAGGTAAATGCTTCCACAATAGCTTTTAAGCATCAGTGAGCATTCACCTTTCTTACTTTTATAACATTTTTCTCTAGCTCAGCCTTTGCACGAGATTTTATTCTCCTAAGAATTCCATGGTACTGCTTGGCATTAACATATACTGGTTCCTCTGTCATTTCAAGAGGTAAAGGCATGCGCGAGTAGGGGATTCTAATAAGCTGAGGATGCATTTGCAGAATACAGCTCACAGGCAATTATGAGTATGTCACTAAAAGCTGAACAGCTGAAGTCTATGACCATGTAAAAAGGTCATGTATCATTTAGTTTCTCTGGAAATAAAAGAGACATATGACTTCTCCAGTTTCAACGAATATAAACATAAAAATTTACCTACAAAAGTACTATGTACCATGCTGCTCTTTTTTGTTGTGTAACAGAAGGGAACACATCAAAAGTCTTAAGTCTAGATAAGGGAAAAAAAAAACTACAAAATCCATTGACCACATGCACAGTGCAGTTAATGGATGGAAAATAGAGCCACACACAATTATTAGCTCAACTACACAGGCATTTATGGTTGTTAATTAGGAAAAAACAAAGATATATTCGGTCTTTTTTGTTAATAAAATAATCACGAGATGTGAATCTGCTCCATCCAGATTGTCTTTGAAAAAATGCACCATGTTTTGGCAAATCCAAAATGATTTTGGAACTCAAGAATTATGAATTGAATTTGTCTGATTGTATGTCAATTATCCAGATTGACTAAATCAGAAAACGATATCTACAACCAACATCAAGTAATTCCAGGGATGGTAAAGATGAAATCCACAAAAGCTCCAACGCCACCTACCAATAACTGGAAATCAACATTATGACATACTTACTAGTGCTTGAGTTCCATAAGAAGCCACTAGGCCAGCAAAATAAGGATCAGTAAATGGATATGTAGCACAAGCCTGTCAAAGTACATTCAATGGTCTAAATATCAGCACTTTATTGAAAAAAAAATATAAGAGCTAATGAAGGTCGCCATTAGGAAAACTATTAATGAGATCATGAAGAGACTGATCCTTTGGTTCAGGGTAGATATTTCAATTAAAAAACAAGAAAGAAAAGTAAAAGAGGTAGACTGAATAAAAGAGCCCCACAATCGATTGACCAAGTTCCAACTCGGCATGTTGTGAGAGAATCTCAGGCATCACTGAAGTCATGGCAGATGAAGTAGGCAGAAGATTCTGGCTTTGCTCTCCAAGGTCCCCATCTGACAATGAAACAATATTTTTATTTTAAGAAACCTGTCTTGCTTATGTTCTAGTATCAAGTCCAACATTCAATACTCTCTAAATCAAAATCAAAATAAAATTAATAAAATCTACAAATCAAACACCAAATTACAAATTAGCAAGGAACAATAAAAATTGTGCAACTTTGTAATGATTAAATTTGAACTTATTATTTCCCAAAAAATAACAATGAATAAGAGCTTAGCACCTATACTGAGCATTTAGTTTCATAACCTTACCATTCGAAGCCATACTCCTGTCCTTGGTCACCTTTTATGGTTTTAAAAGGCCAATAAATAAAAGCAGAACACATAACATGATTACACTTAATAACTCAGAAGATTCAGCACAGAATCATATGGCCTCCTAACACCAATCAATTAAAACCTACCAAGCTATCACTAACACTGGTCGTCTGTGAAGATTGGATCACGTACATCCTATGACAAATGGTTGGCGAAAACAAATTCCACTCAAAAGCTGAAAATAAGATCAATCCAGTGGCCAAAACACTTGTCTGAAAAGAAAGAATAAAAATAAAAGAAATTACTAGGCATGGAATTTCCTTGTATTGAAAAATAGCAAATCAAAGATAAGGCTGATTACTAATAAATAAATAAACGGGTAAAATAACCTGCTCTTGTGCCCATATTCTGTCTCTCTTTACTGGCATCCCCTGTGTCGTCCACACGATCACTTGGTTGTGATTGGCCAGCCTCGTTTCCAACTGAGGGTGACTTGGAGGTACCCACAGCAGCAAAAACAGGACCGCACCACCATGGCTGACCATTGATTGTGGCTGGTAAAGCCGTTTGTACGCTCGGATCTGCTGTATTTGTATTTGTACCACAATGATATGATTCCATTCCTTCAAGGCACAATTATTCTTGCAAGCTCTTAAACAAAGATAATTTTAATCAGCTAAACAGTATAGCCACATATGAAAAACAGAACAAGAAGAGTTAGAATAGCCCGACAGAGATTAAAAAACAGGAAATAGAAGCTAAAAATACAAAAGATATAATTCACGTAGTTATAGGACACGAACAAAAAAGAACTCCTTGTTTCCTAACAGAAAACAGGGCAACCGTAAAAAGAATCCCAAGGGTCTTACTCAAAGAGAAGGACACCACCGTAAGTCAGCCAAACAATCGGTGGTGACCCTCCAAAACCCTAATTATTGAGCAGTTTGAATAAGCAAGTACCCGTTTAGTGCGTCTTATGCCAATCTTCATAAGGAAACAAACCAAAAACAAAGAGATTAAGAGACAGGTCCCAGAAAAATCCCAACTTTACTACCAAACTCATCTTTATTTCCACAACAAGTCTCTATGTCCATCGAAAATTAGTGAGGAACTAAGATGACGACATCAAAGTCCAACAGCGATCAAAACGCCAACTTCATCAAATAAGAAGAATCGACAAGCCAAAATAATCAAAGACAACAAAAGTAGCAGCCCCACATCCAATTTCGGTAACTTAATCTAGTCATCAGTAACCAGAAACGCTTTTATATATATATACACGTACACAGACATAAATACCAACCTGTCGAAGCCGCGATCTACGACTGCTCCAATTGAATTGCGGCAGCTCTGAGCAGATGTCGGAAGGACCAATCAGACGAAGCAAGGCCTTCAGCCTCTACCATTTTGTCTTTCCCCCCAAATGAAACAAAAACCCTAGTAAGCGATCACTTCCAGCCATCGATTTCTTTGTAGGTTCATCCCGCGAGACGAATCAAAGCTATCTCTAACACAATGGAGGAGGAAAGGGTATAATAGGATAACTCTATCTGTTTAGTGCTTCAACTTCTTTTACTCGCACATATTCCAGAATTCTCCAAATAAAAAAAAAGTAGCACATCGTGCCCCTCACATTTAGGATAATGACACACTTGTCCTCGAAGCGTATCCTATAATTACCCGAGTTGTACACGCTATCACCACCAGATTGCGATTAACTCTTAAAGAGATCGGGCGATTAGGCTTAATTAGGTTTGACGATGAAGGGTAAATATGTCATCCCAACCCTGCTTTAATTACCGAAAATGATAAAACAGGACTGTTTCTCGTAACTTTACTACTTGTGGTAAAAAACTAACGAAACCGCTAAAAGAGAGACCAGTAGTACCTTCTTTTACGCCGACACACCGAGCGTGCCCGATAGTTTACCTGGGTGGTGATTGGAGAAATAGGTTAACGATGCGGGACCCAACGCGGGTAGGATAATTTCCCCAAGGTCAAAAAGGTCTCCGGAATATTCTCGCAGCAGGAGGCGTAGGGGTACTTTTGTAAATTAAGCCAGAAAATTACGTCCGTGTTAGCGAACGGGCGGGCGGACACCTACGCGGCAACCACTCCACTCCTCGGGTCGCTCCTCCACCGGCGAGAGGCCGGCGGCGTGGAGTAGCGGGGGACACGTGGGTGGTATGTGAGTCGGGATTGGCGGCGCACGAGAGGCCGCCGGTGTCGCGGTCAGAGGGCGGCGGCTCGGCTGCTTGGAGGAACACGACGATGTCGGCGTCGTCGTCACCACGTGTCTTACGGAGGAGGCAACGGCCAAGTGGGGTGGCCAGCTCGCCGCGGGGCCCGCATATGGATGGCACGTGATCTGATGACAAGGTTATGGTTGAAGAGTATAAGAATTAATGGTTCATAAATTCGTCAGTCTTTTTTACACGTCTTTTGAAACTCATAAAGTAGATAAAATTGTACGGATATATTCATCGTCTAAAACAAATAATTTCTCATAAATCTATGGGTCATATCAATAATCAATCGATCAAATGATCCATTATTAGATTGGTACTAGAATAAGGGTCTTATGCTTGCACCTTGATCAAGTAAACTAGCTCCTAAGCCATGCATTTTGATTATGAGTCCTTGGCTCCCTTACGGGAGGGAACATCGTTCTTTTATCAAATCTTTTCATTTGAAGATCGGATCACCCCGGTGGACCTCCCTCGTTCCATTTACACAAGGTAAATAGAAGCATACCATGTTGCTGATTGAGGTTGCTATTGCATTTGGAGCAAAGTCAAGCATCATACCGCTTCAGGCAGCACCTGGTTTCGACTTCATTGCCAACATGCTAAAAGCAGGCTTTCTATACTATATTTTGTTTTGTTCTTGACCATTCAATCAAGGAAAGAACACAAGTCTTTGTCAAATTGAAGCAAGCTCATCAAAAGCAGAAAAGGATATATGGATATAAATGGGCACAGGTATGGTTCATGAGGATATTAGTAAACAATACCTATTCCAAATGGGTTTTATGCTTTTGGGACTCATATGAATCTCTCATATGGGTTTAAAGAATTATGTAACCAATTGTGATGAGAAAGTGAATGATCCAAAAAAACAAAAAAGTGGAAATTTTAGAACTTGTTTATTTCATAAAAAATTATGTCCAAGGAAATGGCCTCTTAATTGGGATTTGTATAGGATGGAAAGCAATTCTTGCAATGACACTAATAGTGGGAATTGGGAAACAAAAGCAAAACAGCTGTTGAAACAGGAAACAAGAAACATGTATCAAAATATTGACAAATGTTTGTTTTATGTCCATAATCAAAGTAAGATTACTATTTTGATGAATGAAAAGGAAACAGATGAGAAGAGAAACAAGGACAAAGAAATATGTATTAATTGGTTGATAAATATTGAATAGTTATTATAAAATTACTAGAGAACAGTATGCTACAAATTCAAGTTCAAATGGAAATTTTAACAAGTAATAGAAAACATGAAATTAAAAAGAATAATTATTTCTCAATTCAATTATTAGAAAATAATCAACAAATTAGTAGCATTATTTTCTTGTTGGGAACTCAAATTTCCAATATAAACCATCAATATTATATTTATTTTAAGATTATTTTAAGGGCTGAAGCTTTTATATTCTCTTGTATTTTTTTAATCTTGCATTAACATCTTAGATTCATACACATATAGTGAATTGCAGCTACTATAATGATTTTGTTGCAGGTTGAGAGAGAGAGAGAGAGAGAGAGCTAATGCATCCCAAGGGGCACACGTGTTTCCTCTCTCTATCATCTGATCATGATCCTATGCTCCATATTCTCTTTCCCATCTGAGATAGACCCAAAATGTACCACAGCAATCATGTAGATTTCCAATCACTCGTGTATATATATATATATATATATATATATATATAGAGAGAGAGAGAGAGAGAGAGAGAGAGAGATGCAGCTATCAATACAGTTAATTAGGAGAGATGAAGACAGTACTTGTACATAGATACACAGAATAGAGTGGTGAAGTCAGCTACGTCTAAACAGTATGCCCACTCTCTCTGTGCATAGACCGCCATCAACTGGTCCACTTGCCATCTTTGTCTGCTGTCATCAAGTGGTACATCCCCCTGCAAGAGACAACAACAAATCATTCCCTGCTTTTCCCCTGCAAATCTTTGTTCCCCTCACCCAATCCAATAATGCAGCAGCCAGCCAAAACTGTAGTAGAATACACACAGCAAAATCCAGACCTTGTGGCTCTGCGCTCTCTCCATCCTCTCCTCTCCTCCCACCCACCTCCATTTTCCTCAGAAGCTCCTCTGCA
Organism: Musa balbisiana; assembly: GCA_004837865.1. Lineage (NCBI taxonomy): Eukaryota > Viridiplantae > Streptophyta > Magnoliopsida > Zingiberales > Musaceae > Musa > Musa balbisiana. Next base: position 3,123,661 of record CM017191.1, on the reverse strand, counting down.
CTTTCTGCCGATGCAACAATGTGCCTCGCAGAGTCCTCGATGAACCCTTGCTCCACTCCTTTGTCGAAGAGGGCGAGCAAGCTGTCATAGTACCCATCCACGTTGAGCAAACCCACCTGCTGAAGAGCTTTAGAGAACCAGGAACCACCAGATGTAATGTAAGATTAATGCAGGCAAGAAGACTGGTTACTGACAGGCTTGTGATGGATTCCAAGTTGAGAATGAGCTATTATCTCCAAGAGCTCTTCCATGGTTCCATAACCACCTAAGGAGATTAGGTTTATGGGCATAGCTATCAAAGCACAGGGATGTGAGTGAGCAACATTGTGCTGTGAGTATAACCTAACCTGGAAGGGCTATGAAGGCATCAGCACATTTGGCCATTTCTGATTTCCTCTCATGCATGTCTGCAACTTTGATCAGATCTCCAATGGTTTCACCTGATACCTACACCAGCAAATGCACCTGCAACTTGAGATAATGCAAGACTGAGAAGAGGAGGGTTAGGAGCTTCACCTCATTTGGCAAGAGAGATGTGGGAACGACACTGGTGGGAACAAAGCATTAGAAACATGGAGTAACACAAAGAACAATACAACACGAGTTATTTGAGGCGGTGAGGTTGTACCCAAGGACATGGCAGCCACCATCGAAGACAGTCTTGGATACCAGACCCATCAGGCCTGCACTTCCACCACCGTAAACGAGGTCTATTTTTCTCTCTACCTGAAAGGAGGAAGATCAATAAGCAAACAAGAGTTCTTGGAGCAAACAAGTACACGACATTTCTTTCTACTCGAGTCTTACCAGTTGCTTGCCAAGATCAAGAGCTGCTTGGCTGAAAGATGGCCTGTTTCCTGACCTACTCCCACAGAAGACACACATCCTCCTAAACTTCCCTGTGCTCCCACTACCACTACTCTCCACTACATTTGGTTCACCAGCCTCCATCCCTCAAGAACAGGAGAGGAAGGAGACAATGCACAAAGGAAAGGCCTAGAGGTGAGGGAGCAAAGAAGGGGAGGTAAGAGCTAAGAGAAAAGGAGAAAGGAGTTAGAGGAGCCAACACCATTGCCCACCTTTTATGTTCTTCAGAACCTCCTTTTCTCTGTCAACCAGCTTTTACTTGGTGCTGGAGGTGACACCAACAAGAAACTTCTGCATCTTCCTTCTTTTCCCTGCCCCTTTACCCTCACTCATCCTTGCTTTTGTGCCAATCCAATCAGTGCACTTGTGCTGGTTTTCTTTGTCTCATATCAATTTACAAGCCTCTCAAGTATTTCTAGGACCAACTGGAGAAGCCCCATTCTTCATTTAGGCCTTTCCATTGCATGCTTTAGGCAAATGCAGTCAAACTAGAAGATTTACAGCTGCTGATGAGACCCATTGACACAAAAGACAGTTGATGCACAGATTAAAATAGTGTGTCCCAGTTCATGCACAGACTCCACAACATGTTTTCTTGTCCGTCCTGATTTGTCATGGCCATTTCAATATAAGTCCAATGTGATAGTAGGGGTTTCAGGAGCTTCCAGGTTTCTATTTGTGTTGGTCTGGAGAAACCATGGGGATTGACTCATGGCATCAGAACTGTTCTTGGGGTTTGGAGGTATCCTGTGGGAGGGTTGAAAGAGACAGGTTGAGGTGTGTGAGTCACACACCTGAATCCAAGAAGAGCTGCTGCTCTCAAAAGGCTACACCTCTGAGTTGATCACTTCTCTGTGGACGCTTCTTTCTTTATGGTGCATTCATTGCCTAGTTTTCTGTGTTTGTTGGTTCTGCTTGTTCTCATTTTGAGTCGATAGGGATAGAACATTGGGAGGTATCAAAGCACCCAACCCTCTTGCAAAAGATGGTGAGTGTATACACACACACACACACACATATATATATATATACAAGATCCTCTCTATATAACACTGCTTGCTCAAAGCAAAAGCTAAGAGAACTGGACCTCTGAAGAAAAAAAGTATAGGTAGAATTAAGTCATTGGAAAAGATTTATGATCTTTTTGAATTATTGAACATTCGTGAGGTTTGAGAGATGTGATTTGAAGTCCTGAAAACAAAGTTAGAACCTAGAACTACAAGATTAAGTTAATCAAACTCTCCTTGATTGCTAACTTTATCTGCACATAATAGTGACTGGCTGAATCTCAAACACTTATTCCCAACTTAACTCACATTTGTGCAGGCCAATTTCAGGTAGACCCAATTTTTTCTTGGGTTACAGATATTGACAACTCATATTTTCTTAATATTGTTATTTGTCATGTTTTATCCACTACGATAGTACTAAAGTTCAGAAAAATACATCAATGATTTGCCATGTCCATTCACATGCCAACAGCCATATCTAAAGTGAGGATGAATCTATCATACCCTTATTAATGGAACCATCTTCTTTGGCTCTTGCAATTGTTTCTTTGTCCTTTCGATTTAAATGAAGAACTCTTTCTTATACACTGACTTCATAAAATATTTGGTCAACACCAATCGATTCTTATTGATGTGGGCAAATCCTTAACCACAACTAGAGTAAAACTACAGTAGCTTGGAGCTCAATTTAGTGTACCAACTCGAATCGAGATGTGAGGTTAATATTTGCGTTATAGTAGCTACCCAAAGACACAGATTTTGAACACCAAGAAAGCCCGACATAATAAGGAAGAAATCGACAAGTACAATGAATTATTATTGATGCTGTTTTCTTTTATGTGTTTATGGGCTTCTTTCTTTGGTGCATCAAGCAACAGCGAGAGTACAGTGAGCAGAGTCATGGAAGATCCAAAAACAAATAAAAAGTGACCCATGGGGATAAACTAAGGCAGCTTTATCGTTAACCATTCCTTTTTTCCCAAAGAAAACAAAAATATTGCTTCAAAAATTTAGTACACTCTAAATCGTTCTCCTTAGAGCACAACATGAAATAATTTTGGAACCTACCCTCATGGACTGTAGTTCATTGGCTCAGCAGGTATATTTACACCTAGCAAGAAGATATAGCAAATAGTCTGTGCCCCCATCTTCTGTCCTTTCGTCAGACGTTTTATCTGTGTTGATCCTTCCTCCGGCCTTGTCCATCATTTGACACGAATGTAACATATTGCCCTTTCATATTCATGAGGTAGATTATTACCACAAAGGTATGGAACTGTCCTACAGGCAATGCTAAAGGGACTGGTTCTAGCATTCCTAAACTTCACGTAATGCTTTGCCATGGTTTCCTAATTGCCTGAAAAGAATGAGTTGCGTGTTGTTTTCTTGTCGATGCATGATGATCAAACAATAAAGTACACTAATTCCTTTTACCCTATTTGTTAACGAACTCTTAAACGGTGGCTGAGGTGTTAGCACGGTTCAATTTGACTGTTGAGGCACAAGATCGTCAGTGCAGCTGAATGTTGGATTGGAGCCTATGTCGGGTCGAGTTGAGTTTGAGCCTCATCTCCTCATCTCCTGAGGGCGGTCTCCTCTCTTGACGAGTGACCTACTTCTTTATCGTCGGGCTCCTACACACAAGTCGAGGGTCAGGGGGGGGATTTCCTGACTCGATTCATCCGAAGGTTAAGTTAGTATTGAGCAAAGTTTTTGGAAGAGAAAAGGATCCCCTACCTGATGTCGATCAGGGGACTTTTATACATATGAGTGAGAGTCGATCGTACGTTATCTGATGATGCCGGTCGACTCTTCGGACAATCAACTTGTACCTCTGTGAGAGCACAATGTCGTTCCGAGCTTTCTGTAGCGGCTTTATACCGTACGACATTGTCTCGTGTAACTTCGGACGACACAGGAAGGGGCGACCGTCCTCCTGAGTTCGAGGTGGCACATCCGGCGCGATGCTCCATCTCAGCCTCGAGGTTTCATATCCACGCTAATGTGTTTGCTGACTGTGACCATGAGGCAATACCAGCCCTATCACTAGTGATGATTTGTACCATCGAAATAGATTGTTTGGCATGCGAAGACTGTTAACATGGGAAATTACATCTTTGTAACTTCAATGTCTCTGTTCAGTTGTTGTTTTCACCTTTGTGGATGCACCTCTTTGCACTTTATTTCCTATGCAAGCACAAACTTTGTGGGTAGCTTCAAACTCGTCTTCGATCAAGTCTTTAGGCTCACCTTCCTCAAGTATGCTCAATAGCATGATTCAATTATCAAATTGCTTGCAAGTAGAAATCGCTGCAATTGGGATACCAACTAATTTCTCTGAAATCTGAACCCAATCTCAATTAACTATCTTAGGTATTTGATTTCGACTCAGGAAAATATTTTTCTGCCCAAACTCTATTTGACCCAATTCTGACATACCATGATTCCTATCTCACATATAGTATCCCATAATATAATATAATATCGAGGATGGCAGTCGAGTGCAATGTGGCGACAAACAAGAAGCCTCCACCTGACTTCTGATGTATGCGGCCCCCTCGACACGACCGCACAACAAAAACCGCGGGCCCGTATCAACTCTACCAATCTCACCCACGTACGAGAAGAGATTACGCGTGTCGAGACGGACGGCCCACACCGCAGGACCACCGATCACGAAACTGCGTCCGATGTTCTTCACCGTCTGATCGCACCCCGCCTGGTCCACGTTATATGCACCCTCCTGCGCGCTTCTGTTTTTATTCGCTGGAGAGGTGTTCTCCGCCGCCGAATCCGAGGTCGAGCTCGAGCCTCGTGCTTTCCTCCCCCCCTCGCCCCCTCCGTCCATGGCGACCTCCGCCCTCACCTGCAACGTCGACCTCCATTCCCTCGCCTCCTTCCGCCGCCGCCGAATGCTTCCCCCTCAGTCCCTCATCTCCAGATCCCCCGCCTCATCCTCCGGTAAGAACGCTTCCTTCCCCTGCCTCCGATCTGCTCCCACCCAAAGCTTTCCCGCCGTATTGACCTCCGTCGATGACCGCCGTCCTCTGATCAACGTCGTCCGCGCTTCTGCCGCCGCCTCTGCCGCACCCGCCGCTGCACCCGCCCCCGCCCCATGGCAGGGCGCAGCCTTGAAGCCCCTCGCCGCCTCGATCGCTACTGGCGTCCTCCTTTGGTTCGTTCCGGCCCCCTCCGGCGTCTCTCGCAACGCGTGGCAGCTCCTCGCCATCTTCCTGGCCACCATCATTGGCATCATCACGCAGCCGCTCCCCCTGGGCGCCGTCGCCCTGATGGGCCTCGGCGCGTCCGTCCTCACCAAGACCCTGCCCTTTGCCGCTGCCTTCTCCGCGTTCGGGGACCCCATCCCCTGGCTCATCGCCCTCGCCTTCTTCTTTGCCCGGCTTCATCAAGACCGGCCTCGGCAACCGAATCGCTTACCAGTTCGTCTCCCTTTTCGGGAGCTCCTCCCTCGGCCTCGGCTACAGCCTCGTCTTCAGTGAGGCCCTCCTCGCCCCGGCCATCCCCTCGGTCTCGGCCAGGACTGGGGGGATCTTCCTCCCCCTGGTGAAGGCCCTCTGCGTCGCTTGTGGAAGCAACGTGGGGGATGGGACCGAAAACCGGCTGGGCTCGTGGCTTATGCTCACTTGCTTCCAAACCTCGGTGATCTCGTCGTCCATGTTCCTCACCGCCATGGCCGCAAATCCCCTAAGCGCCAACCTTACTCAAAATGCCATCAAGCAGACGATCGGATGGACCGACTGGGCGGTGGCGGCAGTAGTGCCTGGCGTGGTCTCGCTGGTCGTTGTGCCATTGCTGCTCTACCTGATATATCCACCAACCGTGAAGAGCAGCCCCGACGCTCCGAAGCTTGCTAGGGAGAAGCTGGAGAAGATGGGGCCGATGACAAAGAACGAGATTATCATGGCAGGGACACTGCTTCTGACGGTAAAGATTGCGCCCTTTCCCCTCCCCTTTTCTTCGTTCCTTCCTTTATCTTTTTGCTGTGATCATCTGCTTGCTATTCCATAAAATTTACATTTAGCAGATTCTCCTCAGCAATTGCTTACCATCATTATAACAGTCAATCTGATCCATTTTAATACAAGTGATCCAGAGAGCCATACTTTTACCTATGTAGAGATGAGATAAAGCTTTAACAAATTATATTCGCTTCCATTACCATCCGCATAGCCAATTTAAAAATCACCAATCTTGCATTTTAGTGAAAGTAATGTATGCTGATTTCCATTGCTATTATCTCATGCTTGATCCATCATCTCAAGTTCCAATTCTTTTGGAAATTGGGTTTATCTGTGCCATCATAACAAGCAGTTTAACATGTGCACGTAAAATTATTGCGCTCCATTTTGCTTTCTATTAAGTTGGTGCAACTTAATCTCATCCTAACCTCAGATTTATTCATTTGTTCCATGATACTGACACAGATCTCATCTGCTTGCATAATCTCTTTGATACATTTGATCAGGAGTACGTCTATTTTGTTGGAATGTGAAACCAGAATCTATGGATTGTTATTACTCCTAGTTAAATAGCTATCATTCATTGACACCTTAATCAAATTTTGGAAAAATATGTAAGGTGTCAAGATACTCAACTCTTTGTCAAAGTTGGTGTCAAGTTCCTTGCTGAGAACCTTTGTCGACTAACTTAAAAGGTTCAAGGAAATGACAAAAAAAGTTAAGACTGACTTATACAAATATGTGGATTAGGACTTGGTAAGATGTTTATCATAGCAACATCACACTAATGAGAACTTTGTTCTACAATGTAGTATGGCTACATTTTGGGATTCAACGAAAAGTTAGATGAATTAGAGTTCAGTTAAAGGTATGCATCGAGTGGATGAGTTTCACATAATTTTGGTTCTTTTGTTTATTTTGCGACAAATTGTATAGGACCTTTATTGTTGACTCATTTAAAAAATTTGGATTCTTTTATTTCCCCAGTGAACGTAAACTATATTTCAATCTTCGTAAATTATTTGGAGGGTACACAAGGTTCTTGATGTTGTTCTCCCTGATGATACGAAGAATGTATGATTATGCTCATACTTGTTCGAGTAGCTAGATATTCCATATTCGCCAAAAAATGTGTACTGGCCTGGAGAGATCTGAGCCTGTTTTGGAGGGAGATAAACTCGAAATATTAGAAGATAGTAACTATTAGTTGCAGCAACCATGCTGGTTACAAAATTGTTTTTCAAGATTGCACATACACCTAATTATGCTCTAGGATTGCTATTTTATTACATAATCTAGCTTCGAGAGTTTAAATGAAGAACAATGCATCCACCTTTACCATTCTTTTATGTGTTTTTTCTATAGTTTTCCTTCTCATGTTCTTCTCGTAAAGTTAAAATATCATAGGAGAAGAGCCATCATGACCACCAAGTTATATATATATATTTGGCAACAATCCAACTTCTGAGTACAGATTCATTTCCTGGTGTATAATAGTTTCTTGTCCAACATAAAGGTTCCTGCGTTAAGAGCCTAAAAGGATCATTGTACTGCTTTTCATGATTGTCTTCACCAACATGGAGGTTCATGTAAAAATTAAAGACATATTTGTAAGTATAATTAAGCAAATAAACTCATAAGAATTTGTGTCTTTTGTTGTACACAGGTGGGACTTTGGATATTTGGAGGTGTACTAAATGTGGATGCTGTAACTGCTGCAATCCTTGGATTATCTATTCTTCTCATAACAGGTGTTGTGACATGGAAGGAGTGTTTGGCAGAGTCAGTAGCATGGGACACTCTTACTTGGTTTGCTGCACTTATAGCAATGGCTGGGTATCTCAACAAATATGGTTTAATCTCCTGGTTTAGTCAAACAGTAGTCAAGGTATGACGTATTTGTTTCTATCACACCTACATATATTGCCTCTTTGTATCATAAAATATTTCTCATTGTTTCTAGAGATTTTAAAATACAGGTAGACATGAGATTAAGTTATTGTGCAATCGCTTCATTCTTTCTTAACACTTAATCTTGTGATTTCTATTTACACTTTCTGTTGTAATGGTCAATTTTTAAGCGCTAGGAGGGAATATAATGTCGCTTTGCCAATGCACCACTTGCACTTACATCCTTGTACCAACATGTATTTTACTGTAGGATCTCATCTAGAGCTAGACATTTTGAATCCAATCAGATATGCATGTTTTTTAATTTAGTTAGAAGGCATTGTGTAGTTTTATTATGTTCTAGTCTTAACCTTTTATTGCATAGTGCATTGAGCTGTGTAAATGATCATGCATGAAACAGGAATATCCTTAGGCACATACTTTTTAGAGCTTGAACATGAATGCATCATTTGAATGGTTGTGCCTCTAGATGATCCATGGATATGGTCAACAATGCTTTGGTTTAGTGTAGCTAGTGAGTTGCCTGTTAGCCCTGCCTTAGGAGAAGGCTAGCTAGTACAAAACTAAGGTAGCATTCTAAAGATGTGAGTGCGCCCAAGAGCTTATTGGGGTTGTTACAAGAGGCAGACCCTAAAACCAGTGAACCCTTGCAACCAAGCACTTGGGTTATCAGGGTTATTGCAAGCATCATAGAGGACTTCTCAATGTGAGGCAGATACTAAACCCCCACAACTTAATCACATGGGAAAATAGATCTTGTTCGATACCTAGGTATAAGTTTTTACAAGCAAATATCTTTGCCTGGTTCTTGATTATCCTATTTGAAATCATCAATGAAAAGACCAATATCATTGAAAATTACTAGTATGAATAACATGTCAATTTGCTTCCTCAGTATATTTCTTTTCACACCTTATGTATAGTTGACCATGCAGCAACTTTGTTTAAAGGTATGTCACATACGACTGATCAGACTTGCATATCAATGACATGCTCACCAAATATACAGAAATCTACTTCTACCACCAGTGAAATCTGGATCGTATTTTCTTCTCTTTCATTTTAGAATACCCAAACAAGTTTGAACTTTGGAACATCATTTTAAATGCCACCCTGAATATGGGTGTTGCCGTTACTATTCAATTTACATTAAAGGTGACATAGGGATGAATTTGACAGAAAGTATCATCATTGCAATAATAGGTTTTTAAGACTGATACTGAATGGCCGATCTAAATTGTAGAGGGCTTCACAATTGTGATTATGTAATTAGCTATGCGCTTGTTTAAACTCCAGCCACGAGGTGTTCCTTGGTGATCTCTAACATATCCAAATTCAGGATTAAAACTATGTTGTGGCGGTTTCTCTATTATTAGACATGCATTTTTCTAAAGTTAAATATTAAAAACTAAGAATGCAGTAATTATGGATTAGTCAGTACTCTTACTAACATAGGAATTTGCTTCTATTCAGTTTGTAGGTGGGTTGGGTCTTTCATGGCAGCTCTCTTTTGGCATTTTGGTTCTGCTCTACTTCTATTCCCACTATTTCTTTGCAAGTGGGGCTGCACACATTGGAGCTATGTTCACAGCCTTCCTGTCAGTAGCAAGTGCATTAGGCACCCCTCCTCTCTTTGCAGCAATGGTTTTGTCCTTCCTGTCCAATCTAATGGGTGGACTCACCCACTATGGTATCGGTTCTGCACCGGTTTTCTACGGTGCAAACTACGTCCCGCTTGCCAAGTGGTGGAGCTATGGATTCGTCATTTCTGTCGTCAATATTATTATCTGGCTTGGTCTTGGGGGCTTCTGGTGGAAAACCATTGGCTTGTGGTGAAGAAGGCTTCTGAAAATTCAGCTTTATTTTTTCTTACAAGCATACATGTCTTCCCCAAGTTTTGTTCTTGGGATCCTCACAATCCTTCTATTTATTTTTCTGGGACCAAAAGGAGTATTTTGGAGAAATAGATGATTCTAGCATAGCATCCAAGGTGTTGGACTCTGCAAATTTTCTTTTATTCCGGTAACAAAATTTTGTATTTTGTTTGGCCAAATAAGTCTCTTAAGTTCTACCTGTTGTTGGAAAACACTGGAAGAAAGTAAATTCAATGTTGTTTGTCATTTCTATGCCTATTGAAATTGTCTCAAACTTGGTGCAGTTTGTTTCCTCATGTTTAGATTCTCTGCATGGTTTGAAGCATGTTTATATTCTCTGCCCATAGAAGGTGCTTCCTTTTGTGTAATTACAATTAATATCCAATCTGACATTATATTACTAAAAATGACATGATAAACAGGAAAAAAGATACCAGAATGAGAAGCCAATAGAATTTTGCAACTTCACTTGAATCACAAAGTACTAACAATTACCAAAATCTAAAGCATTCTGTTTAACTCAACAATCAAGTAAACTATTGTTATTCAAACAAAACAAAAAAAAAGTCGTAATGAACAACGAGGGGTTAGTGGTTGTTACCCGGTTGTTGACGGTCATCACCAGTAATCCCCACAGGAGCACACGCCATCCTCAAACCGGTGGAAACGATTGTTATCCCTCAGCACGATCGCCCGGCCGGTGCATTTCGACAAATACTTGATGGCCGTGTGGCAATCCACGCACACCCTCAGGTTCTTCATCACTCTGATGGGCTGCCCCTCCGGCACCACCAGCAACCCCAATCCTATCGCCAGCCGCTCGCTGTGATACCATATCGCCGCCCGCTTCTCTTCGCCGCCCACATCCCTCAGCACCTGGCTTGTGTCCGGCACGTACCCGGCCTTCTCCATCCTCTCCCCCACCTCCTCCAACACCGCGTATATCTCGTCGCTCCTTGGGTGTCCCCGGTCTCCCGAGACGAAGGTGTGCACTTTCCCCGCCGTCTCTAACCAGCTCAGACCCGTCTCCTTGCGCACTCCTCGATCCCGCATCGCCTTCCTTGCTTGAGCTGCATCCGCGTAACGTCCTGCCGCGGCATATGCGTTCGACAGCAGCATGTGAGCACCAGAGCTTGAAGAGCCCGTTTCGAATAGTTTGGTGGCTGCATACGCGGCGGTGTCGGCGTCCTTGTGGATGCGGCACCCGGTGATGAGTGCGCCCCACACAGATTCCGTCGGCTCGATCGGCATTTCCTCGATGAATGCGACGGCCTCAGTGATGCGACCGGCGCGGCTGAGAAGATCGACCACTGCTGCGTAATGCTGGGCACCAGGCTCGATACCATACTCGGACATCAAAGCGAAATAGCGTTTTCCCTCGTCCACGAGACCCGCGTGACTGCATGCGGTGAGCAAACAGAGGAAGGTGATGAAGTTAGGGGAGAAGCCGGCTGCTTTCATCTCTTGGAAGCGGTGAAACGCAACGTGGATATGGCCATGCTGCGCCGACGCGATGAGTATAGCATTCCAGGCGCCAAGATTCCGGTCGGGCATCTGGTCGAACAACTCGTAAGCTTCTTCCACGAGCCCACATTTAGAATAGAGTGAGATGAGGGAGCTACCGACGAAGGGGGAAGAGTCGAAGCTGGTCTTGAAGCAATGCGCATGGATACTGGAGCCGAGCTCGAGCAGGGTGGCGGTGCTGCAGACCCTGATAATGCAGGAGTAGGTGAAATCGTTGACCCCGGGGGGTTCGAGTTCGGCGAGGGCCATCTTGAACAGCCTGAGCGCGTCAGCGTCGAGGCCGGCTTCGGCATAGCCGTAGATTATGGCGCTCCAGGAGACGACGTTGCGACGGGGCATGAGGTCGAACAGGCGTCGGGCTTCCGCGAGGAGTGCCGACTTGGCGTACATGTCGACGAGGGAGGAACCGACGAAGACGTCCTGGGCGAAGGGGGTCTTGAGAGCGAGGGCGTGGAGGGAGCGGGCAAGGGAGGGAGAGGAAAGGGCTGCAGCGGCCTTAGCTGCGGAGGGGAGGGAGCGGTCGGAGGGAGGGACGGCGAAAAGGAGCATGGAGCGGAAGGCGGCGATGGCGGGGAGGGGGAGCCCGTTCTGGGCGAGGGAGGCAAGAAGGGCGGACCAGGCAGCGGCGGGGCGGGGGGAGGGGGAGTCATCGAAGGCGGCGCGGGAGAGGACCGGGAGGCCGCAGCGGGCGTAGAAGGTGATGAGGTGGTTGGAGAGGGGGCGGGTGGCGGCGGCGGGCGAGGAAAGGAGGCCGGACTTGAGGAGGTGGGCGTGGAGCTGCTGGCCTTTGGGGAGGGAGCGGGCGGCGGAGAGGGAGAGGAGGAGGTCGGCTAGGGCGGGCGCAGAGGTCGGGAGATAGGGCGTATGGGGAAGGCGGAGGAGTGGCATTTACGGGAGAGAGAAGCACATTGAGAAGCCAAAAAGAAGTTTTATAGAAGCGGCGCAGTGGCCGTTGCGGCGTGAAACCACCTGAGGGAGGATGACCCTTTCCGCTGGTACCGTAAGGATGTGCCAATAAAAGTATGACACACAAGCAACGCCAATGGGCCCCTCATATCAATTATTGTAAATGAACGATTTATCGGGAAAACTTTGAGCTTTTTACCTCGGCATGTTTTTTTTTAAAATTTATATGGGAGAATTAATTTATTTATTTTTTAAAAGGATAAACGAAGTGAGATTCGAACCCAAGATTTTTATTAATTAAATTAATTATTATCCTTAAAAATATATCGGATGATATTTTAAACTCTCTAATATATTTCTTTAAAAAAATTAAACCCTAAATGAGTTTAGTATATCATGTTAGATTATGTAATTATTTATAATTGGTTAAGATATATAATAAAATTAATTGGATTTTGATGACAAATATTGATTTATAGAAAAAAGTTTATATTATAATATGATTCCTTAGGTGAGGTCTTTGATGGAAGGAACTATCATAATAATTTATTTAAGACCCTCTGCTCTCGTCTCGTCTATAAATAGACATTATCTCTAAGGACTAAATGAATGCATTTCATAGAGGACGCGATTGAGAGATTACAATTTTTTTCTCAAACTCCCCGAACTATATCTAAGTGGTCCTGTGAAAACCTCTGCTCTCGTCTCGTCTATAAATAGACATTATCTCTAAGGACTAAATGAATGCATTTCATAGAGGACGCGATTGAGAGATTACAATTTTTTTCTCAAACTCCCCGAACTATATCTAAGTGGTCCTGTGAAAAAATAAAATGAGATGAGATTCTCCTTACAGATTGACAGTAATTTTAAATCATCGTAAAATCGATCTAATGTTATTTGATTTCAATCATAGTATAAAAGTTTTTTCACATTATATCAAGGATTGTTAAAAAAACCCTTAAACCATCTGGCACCATTGTTATTGTCTTTGATATATTCATGTGTTCTTTCCTTCTATCACTATTATTAATCCTACTTGTGACCTCTCTACATCTCTCTAATGATTAACTCATTGTCATCATTAAAGGACGAGTTACGTGTTATTCATTGCACTGACGATTATGTCTATGTTCTTTGCATCACCATCATTGGCCATCACTCCAATCTTAATATTTTGAGTATATCATTATCGTTAAGCAGACTTTGTCATCAGTGTTGCTTACGAACGGCACCAAAGCCCTTGGCATCAAGTGTTGCACTAATCTCAACGCCTTCTTCTGTGCAGCCTTATGATTTTTGTTGCCACCATAGTCATAATTAAAAATGATATAAGATTATGTGAAGTATTGTAAGAATTTATAAATGATGTTCATTTATAAATGACATCATCTATTCACCTTAGACTTTTATTTACCTAAAAAATATTTGATTGGCAAAGGATAAAAAAAAAAAGTATTGCGTGATCAAAGCATCTCTATTGCATGCGATGGATCCACCTACGATAAAAAAATAAAAAATAAAAAAAATTAAAGCATCCAATGTGAATCCAATCTAGTGAGATAATTGATCCATTATTTTTGTAGTCTAACTATTAGTCTAAAATGATAAAACCATAGTTAACAATAATATGCCCATCAAGCCCTTATAAAACAATCCAAGTTTTTACCAACTTCTAATATAGAATAAATTAGAGTATTATATAACTTTTCATGTGTTGTGACCACCTAATATAATAGATATCTAACTCATTCGACATAATCAAAACGTTTTTCATTTTGCATGGTACGCAAAACAAGAAGTAATGAAATATACAATATTTCCAACCCTTCCACTCAATGTATTTCACAAGAAAAAAAGAAAAGTATTATTAATATATTATTTTTTAATGCATATAACAATGATTGAGATCCAAACCTAAAATAGATATTAAGCTCTAAGACAAATAAACCCTCACCCGAAGTATAACGAGAAAATGATGTGATCATTAGTTTTGGAACAATCACAATCCGTGAAGTGCAACAAATATCTACAACAAATGCTACATCAACTTTTGATGGATGATGAGAACCTACCCCAGGGAGAATTTTTTTGTTTTTGTTAATACTATATTAGCAAACTACTTAAAAGAATTTTTTTATTAAATCAATGATTATAAAATTGACACTAACTCTTCAAGACATCTTAAAGTCATAAAGGAAGTTGAATCAATAAATCTCTCTCTTTAATATTGTTCATCCACGTTTTAAAGTAACTAATCCGTTGATCAATAATTCTTCCTTTGTTTAGTATTAGTCATCAAAATTTGGATGAAAAATAATGCACCTTTATTTATATGAACGGCGTGCTCTCCTTTTCTTTTTTTTCTTTTTTTCATTGACTCTTTGGTTTAAGTGTTGGGATCACAACGTCGTTAGGAGAGAGGAGGGTTGAATTGGTGCTATAATAGATTTTAATCATTTTTAAAGTTTGATTAATAAATTTATATCAAAAATACGATTCATGAAGGATTGTGATTAAGAGTTATGAGTAAAGTAAATGAGTAAACAGTAGCAAATCTAAAATAAAGGATTAAAAACAAACTAATTTATAGTGGTTTGATCTTCTCAACCTACGTTTATTCTCAATTCTTCTTCTATTGAGAGTATCGACTTTCATTACCGATCTTCTTTCCAGTGTACGAAGATCAACTACCATTGTTACAGCTTTTTTCCTTTTAGTTGGCTTAAGAGAAACTTCACACTCACTCTTTTATAATATCTCTCACATCCTACAACTTAAAATCACTTCTAAACTCAAGGAAAAAAGGACTCAAATAGTACTTAAAGAGAGAGCTACAACTCTTCACAAACTCAAAATTTGAGGCTCCATTAACCAAGCCTGAATGAGATATTTATAGATCCTAAGAGGCTTAAAAAATAAAGTCAAAAAATTTAAATCTTTAAAATTTTGGGGTATGGGTGGTACTACCACTAACACATGGCAGTACCATCATTATAACTTTTGATGTTATAATTTTGGACTTTTGGGTGGTACCACCAGTAATTTTTGAATTCTGAGCAATACCATCATCACCATAGGTAGTATGTAGGCGGTATTACCACCGGCAACGTTAACAAGCACTGTTCGATATCACCGCTTGGGCTTGATAGTACCATTACCTAGGCTAGCTAAAGGCTACTATTGTAACATTCTAATGGGCTCAATTCAGCTCGGGTCCAAGCTCATTGGCTTTCTTGATAATTTAGTATGGTTTTAACCCAATATCAACACAATTTGACCAAGAAAAACCTCGATCAAGATTTTAACAATCCAACCAGATATCCAGCATAATGACAAAGCTTGTAGCATATTGTACATCATTTTAGCATGTTGTTCGATCTTTCAACAATTCATCCTCACCTCCGACACATCATCCTCTCCTTCGACATATCGCTCGATCTATCGGCATGTCTACTTTCCTATGATATTCGATCTGTTAGCACAATACTCGATCCTTTCGGCATGATGTTTGAACTTATAGTATGAAGTATAATCTTTAGCACATCGATCAATCTTCTAGCTCGATGTTCAATTTTCAACATGATACTTTTCCGACACAATGTTCGATTCTCCTTCTTTGACAATTTATCCTTTGATGGTTCGAATATATGGTCGAAGTATTTCCTACATTACTTATCTCAAATGTATATTAGTCCATAAATTTATTAATTGATTTAATTATCAAATTTCAAGATTCAACAATTAGTAGATATGACTATGCAAGCCTACGGATATATTTATGTCATCCTATTATTCTAATCACCCTCAAATCTAGAAATGGGATATGGTGAGTGCTAGGAATTGGAATGTTATAAACTTTTGATTATATTTTTTTATTTTTCTAAAAGAAGTTTATTTATAGATATGAAGTGCTTACGTCACAACTACTAAGCTACTAAGTGTCCCATCTATTGTCGATAAAGAATATCGATGTATGATAATTTAGTATTTTTTATTTATATATTTAAAATATACTATTTATTTGATATATTAAACTATTTGTTGGGCACACAGTAAGGATCAACAATATGCTAAGTGTAAAAAGAAAGAAATAAAATTAAGAGATTATAGAAGATATTTGAATATCATAGACTTAGCCATCCTATGACCCCAAGTATAGAGGATCATTCGTTTGGATCTTTTAATGATTTGTTGCATTATGTAGTGTATTATGCAATACCTAAGAGGGATACTTTGTCAATAATCCATAGGCTAAAAATATATCAAGTCTGAAAATACAGCCTATATTTCTTTAAGAAGAGAAATTTATCTAAAGAATTTTAGAATACTAGAGTAAAGCAACAAAAAGCCTTCATATGACCTATGTTATACAAATTATTTGATAATGTCATGTCGTCTTACTAATTTGATCAATATTATTGTGAATTGCTTTTATGTGTTTGGTTTGTGATTATTGAACATATATTTCAATTATGATTCATTGCATGTGGTTTTATTGTGATTCAATCATTATATTATGTGTTTCTATTGTGATTCATTATATATGGTTGTGATGATTCCCATTTATGGTACTTTATTTGTGAATAGGATGCTAGGTTGAATTTGTGATCGAATATAATTTGAGTGTAACCCGAGTATAATGCGTGTAATTCAAGTAATTTTTCTTAAACCTATCCAAATTATCCAAATAACTATTCTAATATGATTATAATAAGTTTGGTATAATTTTCCTAATTATTTTTTTAATTTAGAGTGACTAATTATCTAAATATGGTACTTTTGACTTGAATATATGATAGAGTGTAACTCAAGTATAATCAGAGTATAATGTAATTGTAACTAATATTTTTTAGCAAAACCTATTGGAACTACTCCATAAATATCATAATATTAATTCTAGTAATATTTAGTTCTAATTAATTTCTAACTAAAATGTAGCTTAAAAAAGTTCCACCAAATCTATCTAACTAAAATGTAGCTTAAAAAAGTTCCACCAAATCTATCTAAATTTCTCTATAACTATCTTCATATGATTCTAATAGTTTGGTATAATTTTTCCTAATTATTTTTTTAATTTAGAGTGACTAATTATCTAAATATGGTACTTTTGATTGAATATATGATAGAGTGTAACTCAAGTATAATCAGAGTATAATGTAATTGTAACTAAATATTTTTAGCAAAACCTATTGGAACTACTCCATAAATATCATAATATAATTCTAGTATATTTAGTTCTAATTTATTTTAATTTTAGGATGATTAATTATCAAAATAAAGAATTTATATTTTGAATTTATAACATGAGTGTAACCAAAGTGTAAGTCAAGAAATTTTTACCAAATCTATGGAAACTCCTCAATAAACATCTTAATATGATTTTAGTACATATAATATCATATCTTTTGTAGTTTCTTTTGATTTTTAAATGATTTTGATCCAAATATGATATTTGTGTTTTGAATCTATCTAACTAAAATGTAGCTTAAAAAAGTTCCACCAAATCTATCTAACTAAAATGTAGCTTAAAAAAGTTCCACCAAATCTATCTAACTAAAATGTAGCTTAAAAAAGTTCCACCAAATCTATCTAAATTTCTCTATAACTATCTTCATATGATTCTAATAGTTTGGTATAATTTTTCCTAATTATTTTTTTAATTTAGAGTGACTAATTATCTAAATATGGTACTTTTGATTGAATATATGATAGAGTGTAACTCAAGTATAATCAGAGTATAATGTAATTGTAACTAAATATTTTTAGCAAAACCTATTGGAACTACTCCATAAATATCATAATATAATTCTAGTATATTTAGTTCTAATTTATTTTAATTTTAGGATGATTAATTATCAAAATAAAGAATTTATATTTTGAATTTATAACATGAGTGTAACCAAAGTGTAAGTCAAGAAATTTTAAATGATTGTAATAAACGGGAATTATCACAAAATTAGTTCCCCAATCTATCTATTCTCTATAACTATCTTATGTTCCACTTAACCTATATAAACTTCTCTATAACTATCTTCATATGATTCTAATATTTTGATTTTATTTTTTTTATTTTTTAGATGATTTTAGGAATTAAATATTCAAAAAAATATTATAGTTCTCGATAATATCATATAGTCTGGGGATATGGTCTAGAATGGTATCATAGCCAATCATTAGTAAATTACTGAATATAAGCGTCAACTGCCACTACAGTCAATGTTTTACAGGAGTGGAACGCGAATATAATACTACATGGCGAGAAAGTGATGATGACCTCTTGCCTATCGATAACACTAATAATGACATCCTATACCGGCGATATTGCTTGTGACCATCAATGCGTATTGGGATGACGATAACTACAACTCTTTCAACCACTAGGTTGGACGGTAATGTTCATATTATCGACGATGATCGTGAATAGTGACAAGAAAGTCAACAATGACGAATGAGGTTTGACGATATAATTTGAGAGAAATACAAGAACCAAACAAATCAAATAATTAGTTTATTTTGAATTGATATAATTTGATTCGCATCAAACAAATCAGTATAGATAAAAAAAAATCCATACACAGGGTCAATGGAAATTGTACATCATTATTTAATTTTATAAAAATATTTTGATCCAACTTTGAGAAAAAAAAACATTTGATAAAAAAATAAATATGAGATACCATCCCATAAAATCTCATATTGGATAAAATGCGCAAAAGTAATCGTTAGGCATATTATGTAATACGTTAAAAACCTCCACCCAACTTATGCTGTGGGACATTCCGGAGAAGCACTTCATCAGATACCACCAAACAACCACCTAACCAATTAGCTCCGAACACGTCGTTTCACTATCTATAAAGAGGATAATTACTCAGCTACCTTTTCTTTTATTGGTGCCAACACCGGTCCCACAAAGCAGCAAGACCACGGTAAGCGAATGGGGTAGATGAAAGTACTCTCAGTATATTGTATTCGTCTCGCCTCCCCAACAGCCGGCTCTTCTGCGCCCTCCCCGATCATTCTACTCCAAATCGTTCACTTCTTGAGGACCACCGTCGGCCCGGGCGGCATCGAGAGCTCTCCATCTTCTCCTTCCTCTTCTTCTTCCGTCCTCCTTCCTCGCGTGTTCCTTGCTTCACCCGCTTCTCTGTGTGCCCCTTCTTCTCTGTGGTTAGGGTTGAAAGATCTGTTCGTCATAACACACAGGGAGGGGGTTTGGGTGGGGCTTGGATGCTTCAGCTGCTGTTCGCGGTGGCGTTCTCGGCGGCGCCGCTGACGCTGTATGTGCCGCCGATGCGGAGCCTGAATCCGTTCGTGGAGGCGGTGGAGATGTTCGCCAGGGAGGCCACCGTGTACACGCGGCAGGCGTTCCCGCAGCTCCGGCTCGGAGTTCGCCGCATCCTCGCCGTCGCCTCCGCGCGCTTAGGTATATCCCGCTCGTAGATCTGGTCACTCTTCTTCTTCCCCTTTCCCCTCTTTTCGGGAATAATATGCGGAGTTGCGAAGATAATGTTTGATAGAAAGTTTTTGTTGCATAATAAATGTTTCACGTCCTCGGTTTGATGGTGTAAATTGTTCCAGAAAAGAGGCAAAGGTTTTTATTGAATGATTAAACACTATGTCGTGCTTGAAATTGCCCTTTTTCCCCTCATTTTCTTTACTGGGATGGTCAATTTGTGTTCTTTTCATACATATATTGTTTGAATAAAGATAAAAGGAAGATTCAGAGGTCTATGGGCTTTGATTTGTGTTGATTGTTTTTCAGATTTCGAGTTTGGATGTTTGGTACTCAGGTGAAATCCTGACTAAATCTGAAATTTAAAATTAAACAAATAGGTCATTAAGAGTATTATTCATGATGAACAAAGGCATGGATGAACTTAATCATGTATATGTATCCTTAAAAGAATTCTTGTCTTGGAATACTTCTTTTCCTGTGTCCCAAAGATTCTCAAAACTTCCCTTTCCAGAGGTGGTGGTCGGTCTGTAAACTAATGGTTCCAGCATGCTCCATCCAAGGTTGTTCTGTAGGCTTATTTCCAACTTGCAATTGCCAGGATGAAGAATCATGATATGTCCCTCTGCATTTTATGTCAGCAGTTTCAAATCAAAAGGGGAGATTAGGTTTTTTTTTTTTTTTTTAAATAAATGAGGCTTGAGGAAATGCTATACAGTCCATGGAAAATGCTATATATTTTGATCTATCTTCTCTTCTCATAATCTCTCAAGCCTGCCATACTGTTTGTCAGTCCAAAATGTCCAAGATTTCAGCTAATATAACAATAACAATTATACCACATGTTCACGCGGATGAAGCCTCGGTTGCATGAAACGAGATAAAAGAGGCAAAGCAAGGGAAGGTGAGGAACTAATGGGGTTGAGACTCCATGTGCAGTGCCTTTTTTTTATCAGGCTTTGAAAGCCTGGAATCCTCATTTCTGTACACTCTTATTTGGAAGGGTGCAGGAAAACCTGTTGCAAATTTGGTAAGTGTCAATATTCTCGAATGATATTGCCGATGGATGCAAAGTTAAAGAGAGGGGGTCGGCACTGTTGTAATATATATATATATATATATATATATATATATATATATATATATATATATATATATATATATATATATATATATATATATATATATATATATGGGAATCCTAAAAGCTATAATAAAAAAGGAGTGACACAGGAGATGAACCGTCGAACCCTTTTCTATACACTTGCTTTAGAGGATGATTTGATAATCCATATGAGAGCAAGCAAGATGATGACCGAGCTCTTGAAATCCCCATAAAACAGCTTCTGGAAGAAGAGGAATGCAAAAAGGTTCACCTTGCTGCTGTGTTGGGAAATCCAAATTCAATTATTTCTACATGAACCGGTAGAGGATTTATAAGAAGCTCAGTAGCTGTAAGGACAAAATTGTCGTCTCAGGTAGCCATCAGCAACCATTCAAAGTCCAAGCAACACCTCGTAATGACTCTGCTTCAGCACTTCAACTGGCTCCTAGTTTTCTCGATAACTCTTCGTAGTTCTTCCTTTCCTGCTCCACCAAGAAAAGTAAGACTTGGTAGGTAGGTTGGAATCATCAACTAGACTAATTGCTATGGAGGGAAGCATAATATTCTTTTCAAAACAAGCTATAAATATATATACAAGAATGTATTTCCATCACAGTCTAGAATGCAGAGAAACATTGCAGCCAGTATATCTACCAGTTAAACATTTATTTATTCAAAATAAAATATGTGATTTGGTAAAAAGTCAAAATAAGGCATCATGCGTTGTTGGAGACAGGAAAGGAGAAAACACACAATCCATCATCTATTTGTATCTATGGACAAACTAAATATACCAGACTAGTCGTGCATCTTTTATATACATCTTCCTAGATTTAAAATAATAATAATAATAATATTTGTTGGCATTTTTTTTAAACAAACGCAATGCATATTGCATTCCTTTGTTAGTGTTTCTTTAAACAAAATAATGCACGTAAACGAAAATATAACCAAATCCAAGATGGATAAGAACAAACTCTCAGGTCTGGTTTCTACAGTACCCTACTTCTCTAGAATTTTCTCTATCTTTTCATTTTCAAAATCACACCAATAATATCAAACCAATTTGAGATTAAAATAATGGTTTCACAGACTAACAAAGAACCACACAACCACCCTATAAAGTCTTAATCACAAATCTTTGGAGAAATTAAATTTAGATTTGATGAGCAACTAAACCCCTATGACTAGAGCACGAACAAAGAAATACTGCTTGCTGAAGATTAATTGTAGCTGGTGACCCAAAAACAAAGTGAACATGCAAGTCATCAAAAAATGAGTTTAATTTAAATGTTGGTCCTGCAGTGATCATGCGTCACACTGAAAAGATTGTTTCCAAAATATAACCAGCAGCAAGCAGAAATGGAGCTCAAGTAAGGGCAAATAGAAGGATAATCACTTGGATCTACTTTGTGCAATAAGATATTTCCACATACCTTCTCTGCGACAGATGGTTTGATTTTCTGTAAAGCATGCTCAAAGTGTGATGTCTTGATAAACCATGGATTTATATTTTCAATCCCCTGGTCTATAGAATCCTGTTTCTCTTCCAAAGCAGCCATGGCAGCTTCATTCATCTGGTGATTTGAAAACAGTAGTTCAATACTTTTGCAGTGTATTTGAGCAAATACAACTACTATAATAATATTTAGAGCTAGAGGGCCATGCAACATTTATTAAATATAATGATGTTCTTAATAGAAGCATTTTTCTACAAAGCACTGAAGATGAGTGCTTTGACAAAAAAAAAAAACTTACTCAGATGCACCACCAACCATTATAATAGAGAGAACAGTCCATTCTAATGGATTACTCACCATTATAAGTATTCAAGCAGAAGTCCATTATTAACCACTCAAGAAATATATGCTACCAGGTCAGATAAGTATTCTCAGTGTTCATCTGGTAGGTCAGCGGTGATCAAGCTAGCCCCACATGAGAACCTCCAGACTTGGTTTGTTAATAAGTCAGATACAGGTTGAGAGCATGTTCCCCCCAATGGTTAGGCTTGGTGAGGATCAAGCTCACTTAGGCGTATAAAAAGGTAGTCTTGGAAACTACCTTTGGGCTTAACTTTAGACGTTATCCCATATTTAGTATTGCTTTTGCTCTGAAAGAAGTGAACAACTTTTATTCATAAGCAATTATTTGCATCCCTCCAACCAGCAGTTAAATAAAAATAAAGCCCTGTGGAAAGGGGAAAAGATGGGTAAAACATACCAAAGCAGCTAAATCAGCACCAGTGAGGTTGTTGCATTGCTCGGTACATGCCAGGGCTTCCAAATCTACGTCTGCTGATATAGGCTTCTTTTGAGCAAGTGCCTTCAAGATTAGTTGACGTTCATCAGAACTAGGTAAAGGAACATAAAGGACTTTCCCAAATCTGCCTGGTCGTAACACAGCAGGATCCATAACCTCAGGTCTGCAAAGATATCGGCTTCTTAAATAACACTGAGTGTGAACCGACAAATGCATAAAGGACAGAAGAAAAGTTACCTGTTTGTAGCTCCAATGACATAAACACCTTGTCGCCGATCAGCACCATCTAACTCAATGAGTAGCTGCAGGGATTGACAGAATGATTTAAATGAAATGACAATAAAAAGATAGAGGTCAGTTTGTGTATTTGAATCCAGAGCTATAAGAAAGATATAACAAGATCGGAAGCAAAATAAAATGACCAGCAAACCTGGTTTAGCAATCGTTCAACAACCCATCCACCCTCTCTCCCACGCTTAGTTGTCAAAGCATCCACCTACAGAAGGTACAAAAGATAGGAATTAAATTCCAATACATAATAAGCATCAACTGACCAAGGAATCTATCACTCCCTTGTTTGACCAAGGAATATCTATCACTTCCTTGTTTCTTTTCGTCCAAAAGTTACAGAATTATTGATAGTATAGCATGATAAAAATGTATAGGCTATTCAACTTAATATCAAATCATCGATGGGTGACTGGTTCAGACTTGAAACTCAAATTGTAATCCAAAATCATCCATAGTAATACGCGTTCCTTTCCCATTTCGTCTTGCACAGCTGCCCGTGGCTGCCTGCCATGAGCCGCCTGGTATGCTGCCTCATCCTCTCCCTATTCCTCTTTCCCTTCCTCTACCCCCACTATCTCTTCTTCCTCTTCCACCACTGCTGCCTCTTCTTCATTTCTCTCCCTCCTCCTTCCTCTCACAACCTCCTTTTCTTCCTTCCTCTTCCTCCACCGGCCCTTCCTCTTCTCCTTCTTCCTATTCGAAACACCAGTACCAACTCCAACCCATGATCGATACACCAGTGTACCCTATGTTGGTTCACTGATACCAACTCCAACCCATTATCAATACAGCTCCAGTACGTGAAACAAGGGAATTAATTCCCTGCTTAATAGTATCCTATATAACAAAAGTCATCCTTTCTATTTCAAGAAAAAAAAAAAGAAAAATAGTATACGTCAAGGTTCGCCGTATCGTACCGTACCGACGTTTCGACCAGGGCTCGGTACGGTACAGTACCGGTGTACCGAGCGGTACATCAGGGCGTACCGAGCGATACACCCTGGTGTACCGAACAATTTTATATATATTTTCATACTATAGCAGTGCTACAATATAGTACTGTAGCACTGTAGCAGTGCTACAGTATAATACTGTAGCACTATAGCGGTACGGGACAGTCCGTGTACCGGTAACCTGTCGGACCGGTACGTACCGCCCGTACTGAGCGGTACGCTTCGGTACGGCAGACCTTGCGTTTAACAATGTTTCTGCATTTTCTTAAATACTATTGTTGCCAAAAATTATGAAACCAAAAAGGTATTTTTCCAAATATCCCTCTTCCAACCATGGTATGCAATTTTGAATGGTACCGCCCGGTACGGGCGATACGTACCAGTCCGACGGCGTACCGATATGCAGATCGTCCGCTACCGAACGGAACGTGCTACAGTGCTATACTAGTATTTAAAACCATTTGGTAACAGTGATACAATGCTCCAACGGTCAAATTGACTGTTAGAACCCTTTCTCATAGTATTTAAACCCTTTTTCTCCTCTATTTCACTCAATTACATTCTCATACTCTCTTAAACTATCTTAATTTTTTTTTCTCTCACATTTGTACTCTCCTAAACTCTACGAAACAACGATTTGTGAATTGAATCGAGGTTAATTTAGAAAGATTAAGAGGAGAAATTTTCTAATCAAGAGGTATGTTTACATAAGGACAATCCTTAATGGATTGAAATACGAACCTTATACAAGATATTCTTCAAAACCCGAAAAAGATATGTGATACTATTCTTACCTAATTTACATTGATTTTCCTAAACTTATGCTATTACTATATTTATTTCTAACTTAAAAACCCTATCGTAACTTTTTTTTATTTTCAGGTATTTTCGGAGGGTTTTACACCTAAATTAGGTATACCACTCGATATGCCCTGGCATACCGCTCAATACACGGTACCATACCATACCAAGCCAACCTCGAAATACCGATACGGTACGGTATTGCATACCTTGCTTCCAACAACATTTCCCACTTCAATCACACTACCATCCTCCACAACATCTGTCTCTAATTTTACAAAAACCTGTCAGGAAAAGAAAAGAGAGAGTATGAATACCTAGAAACAATGACACATAGGCCCTCAATGAACATCAGACAATTTAATTAATTGTCTGTTTGAGACAGTCCACTTAAGCATCTGCTAATTGCCAGAACACAGGTAATCTAAGTGCTGTCTGCAAATGGTAATCATTTTCTAAACAAGATGCTCCGGTGTCAATTTTTGTATTTAATTGTACAGCTTACATGATGTCAATACAAAATTAGAAATGATTTCAATTTAACAATTTCTTGATAGGTGTTTCTTTTTTAAAAAAAAAATATAATGGACATGTGAATTTCAAAATCCAGAATCCTGGAACACATGATCAGTCACATCAGTTTAAAGGGATCTAAAACTATTATTATGCTGTAACAGGTTTCCATTCAAATATAGTCCATATGGGTTTAAACTCCTTACATGTCAGTGCATGCTACCAACGAAACATGATACAGTAAATGCAAATTCATAAATCAAATGATACAAACACAGAGTATCATATATATGATAATGATGTGGCAGTAAAGTACCTCATCAAAGAATAGTATGCACGGAGAACATGTTCGGGCACGGCTGAATATTGTTCTAACTGCCAGCTCACTCTCACCAACATATTTGTTCAACAGTTCAGGCCCCTGACCTCAACAAATAAAGAATGCAATTATTGAATTTAAAAAAATCCAAAATTCGATTGTCCAATCATGTAGACTGTACAAGAACGTTCAAAAAATGGGTACAGTAATAAAGAAGTAATACTGCAGAGTAAAAGAAGCAAAACCTTGATGTGTATAAAGTTGGCCCCTGCCTCATTCGCTACTGCCTTGGCAATTAATGTTTTACCACAACCTGGAGGCCCATAAAGCAAAAATCCAGCCTCCAAATTGACTCCAAATTCCTGAAATACATGGCAGTATCATGAGCAAAGAAAGTATGATACCACGAGAGAAAGGAATGGTTTTCTTCCAAATAACAAGCAGGAAGAAAATCCTAATCAAACAAACATAGCAGGTGAAGTGAAAATAAACAGAGAGTAATATTCAACACATTATGTCTATTTTAACATTTTATTTATGCTACTTATGCCTAAGATACTAAATTTAGTTTACCTCATAAGCCTCAGGGTGTTTTACACGTTGAACTATATATCGATCAAACTCTTTCCTCAGTGAAGTAAGACCACCAACATCTTCCCATGTAACATTAGGTATTGAGGAAAATCCTTCTCTTCTGGAAGAGGGTTGAACCATTTTTACTGCTTCCTGCAAAATGTCTCTCAATTCCAATAATCATTTGCAGAGAAATGAGTGTAAACTACACTAAATGATCCTGCATAGAGCTTATATTAATAACATCAGACAACCATGCAGTAGGCCCCAGAAGTAAGATATAATGAAAAAAGTAAGAAAACAAAGATACAATTTGAAAAATGGCAACAAATAAAAAAAAATCGAGGCATCAAGTATATTATTTCAACAAAAATCACATCCAAGCAATATAATGAAGTAAAAATGCTAATTGAGAATACATAACATAACCAGGACATTGCTTCAGCTTTGATGATTTGACTGATGGTGTCACAGTTAATTATGCATTAGAAATCATAATTAGTCGAATATCATGTATAAGCACAGATAAAAGAGCATCTTCATAATTCTTGAATATGCAGCCATAGATACTGTTTGCCTAAAAAATATTTCTCAATAGGTAAATTTTTAAGGCCATAAGAATAATTGAAGCATTAAAATAAATATGTAAAAAGAATAGTTGAACGTTACAGCTTGGTGGTGGTGATGTTGAACATACCAAGGAAAAGTTAATTAGAACATAACCTGATAACCTTAATGCAAAAAATTCCTATGCTCTTATGATATTCCACTGGAAAATTTTAGCATGCAAGAACTATCTATCAAACCAAGGCAATATCAATAATTTGACAAACAAAAGTTGACCTTTTCATAATATAGCAAAGTTGCACATCGAAGCACAACAATGCAAGCTTAGACCACCATTGCTAACTGCAACTTTTTATACAATACATTGCCAAAACTGGAGTCAATTACTTTGTTTTAGCTCTATGGACATCTAGGCTTCATCCTTTCAAATAGTTGCATTATGCTTCCATTTACAATTCACCCTCGAAATCCTGTCTTGATGAAATCATATACTTGTTTCTTTCCAAAACAAGATGCTTTTATAAATACTTCAGAAGTTTTGGGGGGCTTTGTTCCATTTGCTTTGAGACAAAGATTGTACCCATGGCAAAATTTGTCATCCACCTCATACTTATAGACTTTTCCGAAACCTGGGAAGTTTTTTATAGGTAATAGGAAACTCATCCAATAAGATTCATTGCAACAAGGCAATGCTATCTAACAGCTAACTAGCCTTTTATGTTTTTCAAGCAAGTTCCTCTTTCTCCGCATTCACTGGCTATGTGTAACACCTATCATATATAGCACAGGAAAGAAAAAGGTGTCGACCTCATATATACCACTATTTAGATTATAATAAAGCAACAAAGTTGCACATCGAAGCACACAATGCAAGCTTAGACCACCATTGCTAACTGCAACTTTTTATACAATACATTGCCAAAACTTTCAATGGCGATAAAAAGATCCATGTACCATCCCAAATAGTTGGGACTTATGGCTTTGTTGTTATGCACATTGCCAAAACTGGAGTCAATTACTTTGTTTTAGCTCTATGGACATCTAGGCTTCATCCTTTCAAATAGTTGCATTATGCTTCCATTTACAATTCACCCCTCGAAATCCTGTCTTGATGAAATCATATACTTGTTTCTTTCCAAAACAAGATGCTTTTATAAATACTTCAGAAGTTTTGGGGGGCTTTGTTCCATTTGCTTTGAGACAAAGATTGTACCCATGGCAAAATTTGTCATCCACCTCATACTTATAGACTTTTCCGAAACCTGGGAAGTTTTTTATAGGTAATAGGAAACTCATCCAATAAGATTCATTGCAACAAGGCAATGCTATCTAACAGCTAACTAGCATTTTACAATTTCAAGCAATTTGCTTGCTCCGCATTTACTGGTTATTTTGCATCAGTATCCAAGAGATGGCATAAGGTCGGTATGCTTCTAACAGCTAACTAGCCTTTTATGTTTTTCAAGCAAGTTCCTCTTTCTCCGCATTCACTGGCTATGTGTAACACCTATCATATATAGCACAGGAAAGAAAAAGGTGTCGACCTCATATATACCACTATTTAGATTATAATAAAGCAAATGGCTATTTCTAGTTTAGCCATACTTAGTCATATAGTTAATTAGAAAAAGATATAATAAACTTAACCAAACTTCTTCTCTAAAACTATAAAGATCATAAACCATAGCCATAGAAAACATTTTTAAGCATGAAAGAGAAGTATACATAAATTTAGTTGACAGGGTACCTCGAAGTCAACCATGGTAATGCTAAGACTTTCAACTTCCTCCTTATCCCAGGGTTGCCTCCACCAGTCATCATTATCCTTTTCTTTTAATTCACAAGAAATTTGAGACCTCCTTTTATCAATTATTCGCTTCATTGCTAGGTTTCCTGCTTTATTGACCAATGCAGCCAAATCAGCCCCCACAAAACCTGGAGTGGACCTGGCTATCTTAAAGAGGTTAAATTGTCCTTCAAGTTTAAGGTTACGAGTGAGCACCGACAAAATTTCAAGTCTTCCATTTTCATCAGGGACACCCAAAACAATCTCGCGGTCAAACCGTCCAGGCCTTCTCAATGCTTGGTCCACTGCATCAGGTCTGTTTGTAGCACCAATGACAAGAACATAACCAGGCTTTCTATCAGAAGTTTCTGGTTCTGAGTTAGCATCAGTTGATCTAAGTGACTGGTGAGATTCATCCATGCAAGTCATTAGTTGTGTCACTATCCGGCGCTCCATCTCTCTCTGCAGATTTTCCCTCTTGGAAGCAATGGCATCGATCTCATCTATGAAAACTATCGAAGGAGCAGTCCGGTATGCCTTCTTAAAAAGGTCTCTTATATTCTCCTCAGAAGCACCTGAAACAGTATTTATCAGTCAACATACAATTGTAGACGACTGCTTGATGGAGTTGTGAAGAACAAATATAAAGAAAGAAAAAGCCCCTTCCATCATAAGTACAACAATGAAGACACTGCATATTTCATTACTAATTCAGACTACAAATTGAGCATTAGCAATTTACGGGCAAAACAGAAATTCCATGACCAAAGGGATAATGATCCTTTATTATAAGCAATTCCATGCAGTAAAAGGGGGAACATCATATTCATAATTACAAAAACAGTAGTTCATTTGACATAAATATGTTAGAAAATCCATTTTCAATTGTCAAGATGTCAGAGAAGCAACTTAAACATGGTCAATTGTTGGCTTACCAAAAAAGATCATTGATTCTATCTGAAATGTCATTAGTAGGGGTAGAATATAAAGCATGGATACTAAGATGGAACAAAACCACAACATGACAACAACATGCCAACATGGCTTATGTTTGAAATATATGATGCAGAATAACATGGATACAACAATTAATAAATACATTTCTTTCCAATATTCTTTTAGTTAATACATATCAAGAGATACATGTTCAACTTGCAAAACATATGACGACCCTATACATGACCTATGTCAAACAAAAAAGATATTCACATAAATGACAACCAATCATGAAAAATACTTCTGTTACACTATAATTCACATCATAACATTCAAAGTTCGAAAAAAAAAGCATGCATATTCAACATTAACTGACAAACAACTTCAATTTTGTATCAGCTGAATGTTGACAGTAATGCCTTAAAGGATGCTCCATCCAGTCAAAATCATATCAGTAGGCACATGTAACTGATTGTCTAAAGTCGTCACTCAAATGGATCTTTCAATTCAGTTCGATCTTCACTTGAAGCAATTCCTATCACTTAAACCCATGCCCTAACCTAGCCATAACGCAAAGTTTAATTATGCCTAAATAAATGGATAACATGCAATGAACTCCAACATGAATTCAACTTCATTCACCCTATCCACCTTCCAAAGGCATTCAAGTAGACCTGTAGTGTAGTGATCAGCATTAATCAACAGCAGAAATCATCAACTTAAAATTTCAAGATAGTGAGATTGATAATGAATTATGAAGAGCATAATCTTATGGTTAAACCTTCATATGAAAAATCTGTTTCTCATAGTACTCTCATCAGATTGTGATAAGTAAATTGCATACATCAAAATTGATTATTGCTTCAGTTCTAAATCAAGAAGAAGATAGAATATCTCACCAGAAACTCCTGAGACGATTTCTGTTGCAGAGATTTTGTAAAATGGGACGCCAGTCTCATTAGCTATGGCATGTGCAAGTTTTGTCTTCCCGCACCCCGGAGGACCATGTAAAAGAATCCCAGCCATTGGCCTCACTCCAAGTCGTTGCGGCAGCTCCGGATGGCACAGCGGAACAATCACCTCCATCATCAGTTCCTCCAGCACTGCCTTCATCCCACCAAGATCACGGAACCTTGGCCCCTGTTCCCTTACATCATCCACCATCACGCTGCCACCACCACTACTTCCCTTCTCGACTGACATTGGGGTCTCAACGCCACTCCCCCCATCAACAACAGGCTGCATGTTCCTTGGCTTCTCCACCTCCATCTCCACATTGCGCTCTTCCTTGTCTACCCGCTTTGGCCCCTTGCCATAACTGTCACGAAGCATGGATTTCATCAGATCAAACTCTGGCTCCACCTTAGCCTCGAAGACAGAATCATCCGTGGACGACGTAGCTGAATCATCGTGGGACGAATTCGATAAAGGAATTCGTTTCCCAATCCGGCGCCGGAGGTGTTCGGACTCCGCGCGCAGCAGACGCTTCTCCTCGGCCTCAGATCGTCCAGACGTTCTACGAGAACAGCCGGCGCTCCCGAGGGAAATTCTGGTGCCCACATCGCCTTCATCGCTATCATCGTCGTCGGGTGCTGCAGTGGCGGATGAGGGCCTGCGGCTGAAAGAATCTAGGGTTTTTCGGACATGGAGTGTGAAGGGCTGGAGCTTGACGCGCGAGTAGTCAGGATAGAGGGAGCGGAGGCGTTGCACGACGACATCGACATCAACGAAGGCGCCGTCTTCCTCGGAAAGCACCTTGGAGGAAGCGATGCGACGGCGGAGAAGGGCGGCGGAGAAGGAAGTGGGCGATCGGCCGCTGTCTCGCCTTAGCCGCTTTCCCATGTCGCTCATGCGGTTCGGCGATCTGGACCAAAACCAAGGGTTTAACGAAGACAACGTCGGTGTAGTTACCGGAAGTGTGTGCGATAGCATGTGAGTAATATTTGTGGTCCCAAATTATATTTGTGGATGTGTATCTGCGTAAGTTTTCAACGGTGGATGTGAGAGAAGCCCAATACATCTAACGGCTCTTACAGTAAAAATATATGGGCGAATTATGAAAAAAAGTCTCCTAACTTTGATAATGTTTTATATAATGCCACAACTTTAAATTTTTTTCATATAATATTTTCTTTTAAATGATAATGCTACCCGTACAACGATCACCCTCATCTGTCCCCTCGTCGCATGAGCTA
Organism: Musa balbisiana; assembly: GCA_004837865.1. NCBI lineage: Eukaryota > Viridiplantae > Streptophyta > Magnoliopsida > Zingiberales > Musaceae > Musa > Musa balbisiana. The sequence continues at coordinate 3,091,832 of CM017191.1, read as the reverse complement.
GCCCCAACAGTTACTCCCCTCCACCCCAAATAGGTGTCATGCTCTTGCTTTCATAAGTAAACTGTCATGTCAGTCACCTCTCTTACCATCGAATAAGTGTTCATCGTCATCGACACCCCTAGTCGCCTTTGCACATGGGATTGCCCACGCTCGTGATAAACGATGGAGGCGACTAGTGTTAGCGTGGGTGCTCGTAACACCCTAAGGGTTCGACTAAGGCATAGGGATGGTGGGAAGGGCAACACAAGGAGAAGATGATGATGGATCCGATTGAGGCAAAGATAAAATAATATTTTCACATGACTAGGAGCACTATACAAAATTTTTCAAAATTGGGATGAAAAATTCTCAAAGTTAAGCTTTTTCCAAGAATTCACTTCAAATATATTCTAATTTAGGTGAATTCTCATGAGAAGCCTTATCTTTGAGAAATTCCAATACTACACCCCCAACTTTAAAAAAATTTCGTAGAGCATTTTTTTTATAAATAACTATTTTACCCCCAGCTCTTCTTGAACCTATCTCCACCTTCACCATGCACCCCCTCCATCCATTTTGTCCTGTTAAATATATCATCGCCTCTATCCTTGACTCTTGCCAGACTCGTAGCTTCTGCCCTTGTGCAGCGGGTGACAACGATGACAACAATGATCTTATCGTACCCTCCCCTGTATACAAGGGTCATTGTTGCTTTTACATATCTTACCAAACTCTCCCCTACGTGCGAGGGTGAGACGAGTTCGACGAGAGCCATGAAAGTGGCGACAAATCTAACTGGACAACAAGTCTAACAAAAATAGTGATATACTGGTCCTTTCACATAGCAACGACGTTATAAGAGAAAATTCACCCAATCAATTTTAACAAAAGCCAAGAGTGAGAAATGACATGGCAGGGACTGTGGACCAAAATCTCATGCCGGAATCTCAAAGGCATTAATCAAGCGAGAGCGAGATGGAAAATTGAAGGAACAGTGGCCCACTATGATTCAATCTTGAAATGCCAATTTATACAACTTTCATTGTTTGTCCTTGATACATATTTTGCGCATACACAAATGTAATGAGCACTTTCTCGAACTGGTACAAAGTTGAACATTTCACACTTCATATGACAAATAGGAAATGCTGGCCAAATGATTCTATCGATTCACCTATTTGAAATATACAACTCTTAGATAAGGACAACTCAGGAATCAATCTAGTTTCTGTAAACCTCTTACATGAAGACTACAACAAGAGAGAGAAAACAAAACAGCTTCTGCAGTGTAATTTGGCTAAACAAGTCCATGCAATTTGCAAAATAGAAATCATTATGGCTTCAGTTCTTCAGCTGGTACCTCAACAAAGCAAATTGGACATGCCTGCAACACAAAAATTTATTCAGCATTAGTGGATAAACTTTCCAACAAAACCTTCATCAACCAAGGAGCCATCTTAGCTACCTTGTTTATGTTGAGCCATCTTGTCACACAGAGAGAATGGTACAAGTGCTTGCATGGAAGAATCATTTGTCGATCACCTCTCCTATATTTCATCTGGCAAATGACACATCTGGAACCAGAAAGTGATATCATCAAACAAAACCCACAACTAAAATGTCTCACAAGTCCAATCTTTCATCATTGCATGTGTGCCAATGTGTGCATATCTCTGTAAGTATTTGTATGAATATATATGATATTTAAATATGTTTATAACTGCATTCACAAGCCCTGCATGTATGTTCAGAGGCCCTTTTTTTAAGCATTTTCACAAAAAGTGTGTGCTAATCTAGAGAATTTGACAACGAATTTTGATGGTTGCCAAAACATGCAAGTGGTGATGTTTGATTAGAGAAGGATGAAGATATGTTGTTGCTTACAGATAACTAAGCAAAACAAATACAAGTAGCAGAATAATAATGCAGAACATACCCAAGGAAGCATAGAAATGTGATGGTGTTCAACAAACAAGAAATACACTGCAAGTAAATTGTGGTTGTTTATGAAAAGTTTGCTTCAGCTTGTCTGTAGTCTAACTATGCTTGTCATATTTAGTGATCCTTTCGAAGAATAGTTCTGAGGTTGTCATGAGAAACCAGCAACATGTGGGTGATGAAGGACTGTGCTCAAAAAATTGGATTTTTTATTAGGAACAAATTATTCCATATGTTCAATGATCTAGACTTCCTAACAGGATGCAAGATATACATCTCTGGAAAATAAAGCCTGAAATTAGCAACACAAGTAAGCAAACCACACACTATAATCCAGATGACGACAAATTGGATCTAACCTATGATAGAAGTCAGATTAGGGTACGCTTACCAACTATAGCTCAACCGTATGGCCCAGTGCTACGTCAACATAAAAAGACTACTGTTCTAAATATGTTGCCTCCTAACAACTACTACTAACCCCGCATGTGTTGACATGCAGTGGATAATGGACACTACTCGTGTAACGAACCTGATGAGACAAAATTGGTTCCTCTTGTTCCCTGCCCAACCCCACAAGCGGCAGGCGGTTATGAGAACCCCACTTTAAAACAGGACATAAGGCATGTAAGAGGACTCTTCTTCTGTCTTTTACATTTCAACTCTTAAATTAACTTTTCCTATGCTGTAATCATTCCCTTTTAAATAAATTGACAGGAACGATTTGTGGGAGACCCACCAGAGCATATTCTAAGCTCCACCCTTTCCATGTTCCCAGGTGGAACCATCAGGGTCATCAGCTCATCAGAACTCTTCCTCCCTCAGACATGGTGTTCCTCATCATGTAGAGAAGGTCATGTTGGCTTTTCAATCCAATTCAACAGGACAACCAAAAAGGGAAATATCAGAAGTCTTATAAAAGGTCTATATTTCATTGGATATCATCAAAGCCTATTCTTACGCAATTTATGGGGGCTAGTACTTTTTTGGCCTTTAAGGGACCATTGCAACTTGTCAAAAACCATCTACATTGGCAGACATACATATCCAAAGGGCACAAAAGATATGACAAGACTACATCCTAAAACTTCATAATTTTCGTCTGGAATGAAAACCAAAGCTGAAAAGAATTAATTTAGTGATGATGAATGGACAATAAATGCCATGAGAAACAGAAATGTCTATGCTTGATAATAGGAGAACCACAAGGAACAGGATTTACCTCTCATGTCGTGTTTTCTTCTTAGAAAATAAGCTACACTTGTACTTTTTGACAGGAAGCGAAGCAATACTCTCTTGGGTAAGACCACGGCTGTGTGTTCCAATTGCCTCACCCAACTCAAGCAATTCCTGTCACAAAGGACAAATAAGTGAATTTTCAATTAATATCAAGGGTAATAAAAATGACTGGAAAGTTTATCAGGTGGTCAGTATGTTATTCAACAATACATTTTTATTGTCATTATAGTCACTCCAAGAGTTCCACATCATGGTTTTCTATATTAGTAAATAACATCATTGTCTTGAAATGAAAAGAAGTGTACCCCACTAAGCAAGTTACACAGGTCCAGAAATCCACCAAGAGATACTTACTAATTCCAAAAGAAGGGACCAAATATCTCACAACATGAGAATAATTATCTTGCAAAATATCTTTGCAGTTAACAACTCAAACATCATATCTATATTTGCTAGTAACAAGACTGGTCAATAGCCATTGATTTCTGGTGTTATGTAGCACCTATGTGGTTCATGCAGAGAAAGATGGCATCCCAATGTGGTCTGTAATTAAAACTAAGCTGAAACCTATATAGAACTATTGCCGAAATGTTGTGTACTTCCACATGCACAATATCATTTAATTAAGTATTTTCCCCGGCTCCTATGTCAAGCAATACAAAGACATGGTGAGCAGTGCTAGTGTCAGTCAGAAATGGTGAGCAGGCATGGGTAGCGAAATGCATAGTGGTAAGCAAACAAATATGACAGCAACATTGATGCAAGAATGCTATGGCAGCACGTAGCAGGAAAGACAGCAATTATGTACTATATTGTAAGAAATAATCTTCAGCATAGAAAATTCCTACATGTGGGGAAATAACCAATTTATCTACATGAGAAAATTTGTATCATTGACCAATATCTAGCATTTCATGGAGAAGAAAATCTTCCATCCACTTATGTATTAAAATTTAAACCTATGCTGTTGCTAGTGGACCATGGCTCAAGGTGTTTTCACACTCAATAGGTTGCTTTGTTACATACAACCATCTTTTAGCTTTTAATGGTCTCACTATCTGCAAAAAATATTTACCCTAACTAAGTTGTACTAATCACTAACTAACTACACCTGTTCTGGTTGCTGAACTTAGATGTTTGTTAGTATCATATACTGAGATTAACTTAAACTTTTAATGTAATTATATGCTATCCAATTAGTTGCAAGACTGCCTCTATTACAAGATGCACATTATTAAGTAAACAATGACTGTTCCTGCTAAGCCTACAAAAGCACTTTCGTTTTGTGGTGTATTATATCGTTGTTTATGACTTTCTGTATTTAATAAGAAAGCAGAGAAATGTGACGCATTGGAAAATTAAACAATAATGTCTGACATGATGCACCTGAAATCATGTTCATACAATGATGCTCCTATTGAATTAACCAATTGGGCATACTTGCCAAAATTTCTACTTAAGATAGTAATAAGTTCCACCAAAGTCTATGTACAATGACAAGAATAAAAAACAAACCTCGTATGTCATATTATCAGGGTCAATATTATCATGCCATATGACCTACCACAGTTTAAAAGAAAGAATTAGCCATCTGAGATGCACAAGCAAATCTAATAAGTGAAAATAATAAATCTTTTAACTTGCATTAGGTGAATCCAAAAAAACATAATAATAACTACTAAGCAAATAATTATGTTAGAAAACTTCAAACTGAGCTCAGATGTAGTGTATTGACAGAATATTGAAAAGCAACAATAACACAATAGGTAATGGCAATGACTACATTTTTATAATTATGATTGTCAAACAAAACACAGCAAGTTTTATCAAGGTTTTTATTTGCAAACTTATGTTGGAAATGCTGCCTTACTAATAAGCAATCTTAAAGGCATGTAATAATTGTTAGAGTCTAATGTATACTTACTCTAAGTTTAGGATCGAAGGATCCAAAACAATTGTCACTTTGTTGTTAAATGATCAAATTTAATTTCCACAAAGGTCAGACAGCATTGAGATACCGCTTCAAAATAACAAATAGCAAGAGCATATAGGAATGATAGGAAACACAAGGGCAACATGGACTTCTAGCAGTAAACAATCATTTATACTGAACGAGCAGCATAAAAGATGAAAGCAATTCAATGCATCAAACAAGTATTTAATTAATGGTAAGACATGCTGCATCGACGTATTGGTATCAGCAGTCACATCATTCTTTTTTCATGCACAGCCCACTATATCAGCTGAAACCCTACTGTAAACCAGGAAACATCACCAAGACCTCCAAAACCCTACTGGAACTCATGATACATATTCTGAAATTGCTCTTGCCACTATATTCCCTGAGACACCTCCTACAATTGGTGCTGGAAGCCAGTCTCTTGGCATGATAATCCACTGGAATCAGAGTATACAGTGAACACGCTTGGAAAGACCAATAGTTGAACCGAGTGTACCAAAACTCAGTTAGGACCAATACCATAACAGCCCAAGATGGGACTGGGATATTGCAATATTTACTGTTAAGATTTTAGAAAGTTATTGTGGTCAGTCAACCATGCTTAACTGATGTGATAAACCACTTTGTTAAATCCGAATCAGGTCTCACGGATCCCAGTTTCTGCACAACTTAATGGTGCAACATCTTATCAGTGAAGTTATGGCAAAAATGTTTGCAAAGGAAACAACATAAAATTCTAATAATATAACAAGGGTGAAGAACAGCATGCACAAGCACAAATGTGAAGAGACATTATCCAAAGAATATCAGTAATTGGATAGGTGATTGTGATCTCTAATATTCAGTTCCTGCTAGTTCAAAAAATCAAGATGCATATAGAAGAACCTTGCACCTGAGAACCACTAGAATTTTGGTGAACCCGAGTACCTGCACATAAAAAAAGAAATTAAATATCATGGTGATAGAATTAATTGGAAGAATGACTTTAAAGTAACTGCATTCCCTTATTATATCTAAGGACATATTCTAAACTGTCCCTCTATAATTTGGAAAATACAGTGCTATATTTAAGCAATCTCAAAGTCCCTTTTCGTTGGGATATTGCTATCTAGTCCCAAATTTATCACTTTGAAAAATCTCAAAATTATAATCATACTAAAATAAGATAATTTTTTTACCTATTATTGCTACTCCAAGGTTGCAAAAAAAATTACGGTAATCTCAACAAAGATCAAAAATAAAAGATTCAGAAGAGCAAAACAATGGCCAAAACTTAGTTGTCCTACTAATTTCCAAAAGATTTTTTTTTGTTTCGTAAGACCGGTGATTCCTTCATCACATTCCGAAAGAAATTTTGATTGTTCATGTACCTTACTAGTGATTTCTTTTGGTATATTCGTTAATCATTTTCTATTTTAACGATGGCTTTTGGTTTGTCTGAAAAATGCATGCTATTCTACTAATCGAAAATTACAAACTTGTTCAAGTTGGCCTATGGTATTGTCGTATTTTCATTAGTTCATTCTGATATAACTCTGCCAACATCTAAATGCTGCTATCCATTTCTTTTAACCAAAACAAAGTTGTTCCAGCACCTTTTAACAAAATTTCCGGTGCATGCTTCTGTTTTCTTTTTCAGGAAAGAGTAATTCTATTTATCACCAGTCCAGTTATAAATATGAGGTGTGAAGTATACTGTTGAGGCTTTTTAAAAAAGCTGAAATAACCATAATGAAGTCCAAATTTGATAAATTACACCTCAACTAACTATTATAGACACTAAATTAAAAAAAACATTTATATTTGCTTTAGAATTAGGTCACCTCACGTAAACAAACAAATTCATGATCATCTTTTTGGTTCTTCAAAAAAATTTATATTAGAACATTGCAATATAATGAACTGAAAAATTACTTACGTTCCTCAGCTCCAGGATTTCTACTTGCATGGTGAACTTCATTGCCATGCCGGGCTTGCTGTGGCAAATCTAAGTTGTTCAAAACTGTAGGGTTGTCCCATGCTCTCCTTCCTTCATCCAATCTTTGTGTATGATCATTGATCTCATAGGTGTGTCCAAAATCATAATATGAATTAGTGGAAGAGCCAGAAAATTCATATTTATATGGGTTTGTGTACATCATTGACCAGTATGTGTTACCCTGCAAAGTTAACCATATTTATATTTCCTCAAGATGACATACAAGATGAATGTAGAATCCAGATTTTTCTTGGATTATCCACACAAAAAAGATCATAATAAACAAAGCCAAAAATACTAACAAAGCAATATTTTTATGCATTTAATAGTACCAAAATCTCATTGATGTGTCTGCACAAAAGGAAAAAGAATGCATCTTGCTTGGAAATCAAATTATCAACGACAGAGCCTTGACAGACTTAAAGAAAAAATGTTCAAGTTTCCTGTGATTTCTTAGGTACAATTAGACATAATATATACAAAATGCTAACCACTGAATCATAAGAATCACCGCAAGTAGCATGTTACATGATATTAGTGAACTTGATCATTACTCAGGCAAACAGATCTATCGAACAATATCAGCAAGTTTATGGAAGCATGATAGAAACAAATATAACACTATTTAAGCTACCTGGTCGTGCAAAACTTCTGCAAGGGCAGTATCAGCCTGAGCATATGTGAGGCCTTCAAACAAATCCATAAAGCTTTCAGTGACAGTGTAAGGAAAACCAGTATTTATATAATGAACCTCCATCTGTCTGTTACCATCCATTTCATCATATCCTGCCAATTTATAATGATGAAAACTAATCACAAAGACTTATCAAAAATAGAAAAGAATTGTTTAAGGAGAAAAAAACAATTAACACCAACTCAAAACATAAAAGACCAGCTAAAGCAAAAGAATGCAATCAAGAGCAAATGCATATTTACAGATAATAATCAGGAAACAAGAAAAAAATTTCTTCTAACGGGAATCAGAGCTGAGCAAAATCCCCAAACGAAGCATATGCAAAGCCAAGTTGGCGACTTGTCGCCTTTTTCCAAACTGCAGCACCTACCATTAGCATGATCATAATGAGTCTATTTAACGCTCTTAAAACCTTGTTTTAGTATCGATTTTATATTTCTAAGATTTATTCACATCAAAACTGTCATCAAGATTAATTGATTGTATTAAATTGTTGAGACATGAAAACCGTGAGCAGAAAAGCCAAATGTCCAGCTAGTAATCTTACCTGCTAAAGATAATAACCAAACTGTTCAACTAGTATCAAACCAAATCAATCCGAACATGAATCAGCCACACTGGGGATGAAACCATAAGCATCCTATTCTACATCGAAGACTGTTGAATAACAACAACAAAAATCCTCGCGTGATCTAGTTTCTAGATGTCATGGTCGAGAAAAGCACCAAGGTCGCCCGAACCCTGAAGGGAAAGCGAGCATCCGCACCTTATTCGAACGCGATCGCGCAAACCGCTCCCAGTAAAATCGAAGAAACGGCCATTGCAGGAAAGAACATGGAAGATCGGAGACGTGAAACGGCAATGGAGGTCGATCCAGAGGAAGGTCTCTAGGAGAGAGAAAAGGGTCGAGCGAGGAGATGTTGATCGCGCGTTGGTTCGCCGACTGTGCACCGCTCTCTCCTCTCTCTCTCTCTCTCTCTCTCTCTCGCTCTCTCTCTCTCTGTGCTCACCACCCTCCTCTCCACGCTGCTTTTGTTTTTTTGTCTCAGGAAGTGTTTTTTTTTTTGTTCTTTTTCAGGATGAGGAATCGTATCGGTACGTGCTATGCTGTATCGTATCGTATCGGCTGTATATATCGGATGTTAAGGAATGAGGCGATGATGTGAATTCGGTATAGATAACGATTTAAACTAAAATAACGCTGCTACTATGGTTGCATATATCAGATCGAGCCATCAATTCAAAGATGCAGATGGTGGATGCAACGTTACCAACCTGTATGAGAGCACCAACACAAGCATATACAAAAAGCATGTTTCACGCACAATCGAGTGTTTTCGATATTATTATGACGGTCAGGTCTCATGCAAAGCTTAAACAATTCACTTCCATTAACACGCGTCCACTAACGTCGGGTTAACTATCTTAGAATATTGAATTTGAACATTAATATTAAAATGTTAAATATCTAAAATGTCGTTGATTATCGTTCAAATTTATTTTTCTTTCTTATGGTTGCTTTGTGTTTCATATATTTTATTAGTACAATGCAATGGTGTTGAAGACCGATGCACGGGGCCCACGCAGAAAGGAGCTTACGAGAGGCCATGTGGACGAGGTAGAAGGCTTGCGTGTCACCCGACGGAACGGCCTGTGACGACTTTAAGTGTATCTTACGAGTGTGGAAGCCCCAATCCACCGCGGCCTACTCGGGAAAGCGGAGTTCGCGGCAGAGAAACAAAACGCTGCTTTCCATTCTTTTACGCCGAAAGCAAAACGAAGCTGGTACTTTGCGTGTGGGGACGCCTCTCGTTGGTCAAGCGTGAAGGAGAGGGTGCGAGCAGATGCGGCAGCTTTGACTTGCGTCTCCATTACTAGTCATTTAATTTTCTCTGTGAGACGCCGCACAAGAGGATCATTAGTAACATAATAAACCGATGGATTCACGCAAGAATGCAACATCTAATTGGATAGTGTGACGGTGATTATAATGAGAAGAATGTGCAAATGAAAAAAATTATAAGAATATAAAAAATAATTTATAATAGTATGAGCATAATTTATGTTCAAACTAATGTATATAAACACATCAAAATCATATTATGTACCAACACATAATACATAAACATATTAAGCGATATGCAGTGACGTGATAAACCTTAAGTATGAACCTGCATTAATATTAGTTTTTGTTATTTATATTTTATCACAAAAAGAGTAAAATAAGGAGGATTTATGTTTGACTTTGCTGCCTCACTCAAAGGGAAAAGGAAAACCTGGATTCAAACTCCTCACAACATTGAGCTCAGTTCAGTCGATCATGGGATGTCCGTGTTAGGACATGAATGAGAAAAATAAATGCTAACACGGCAGTGACAGAGAGCAAATGGTTACAGCAATTCTGTGTGACCTGAAGAACAAAAGGGAGGAATAGAGGGTATTTTGCAGCAGTCACCGGGGAATTGGACTCCTGGGCTTCGCTAAGGATTTACAGAAGGAAGAGAAGCCCTCCATGAGAGTGGGAGGAAGAGGGAGAGTGAAGGGAGGAAGCACATTCTTTGGGCTCTTGGCGATCTCTTGGCCAGAAGAGAGAGATTTTGCCGATGCAGGTTGCTGCTTGTTGAGTCCTTCCATGACAAATGAGAATGCACCAAAGGTGAGGCAGCTCTGAAGCAACGCATGGGGTGCACCTGAAAGATAAGGAGAAAGGCCAAGTTGATAAAATATATAAAACACAGAAAAAATTATTGGCAAACAAAAAACAAATATATGTGCGACAAAAATACTGGAAATATAGTTTGTTCATGCATGTAAAACTATGGTTGTAAAACTTGGATGTTGCACATGTTTCTAGCTACCATGCGTGTTATCCAGACAAAGATGTATAGGCCTTTAATTTGGAGAGAGAGATGCATACAAATTGTTGCACTTTAATTTGGCCTCACCTTGAAAATGGAAGGATGATTATGATTATATACATGGTTAGTTGGATCTGTATTACTAAATTCGATTGAGCATTTTAGGCCACGCAATTTTAAGCTCATCAAGTTGAGTAAAGTTTCTCATCAGGCTGCGTTGTGACACATGTTTTAACCTTTCAAGAACATATACAAATGTGACTTGGAATATCAAAGCTTGGCACCATAACTCGATATTTAAGAGAAACAAAATATAGCAACCTTAATAACTCAAATATATAAGAGAAACAAAACTTAGCAACCTTATAACCAGTAAAAACACATAATAAGCACGACTTACTTTTACTAGCCGTGTTTTATTAACTTTTAAGAACAAAATTAACAACAGTATGGCCATGTAAATTATTTGCGGGAAAAGAAAAGCATTGACGTGTGTTAAATTGTGAAGTACCATTATGCTTTTGGAGTTCCAACGATCAACCCTATCCTTCAACAAAAATAATGATTGCCCCTTTTTTTTATTAACATAACTACAGCAGTTGTTCCTGTTTCCTAGCATATTAATCAGCAGAGAGAACTCTTATAACATGCATAGAATAGCATACAAGGATGACATCACTGAGGCTTCTGAAGAAAACGCCCACCACATCCAATATATCACTCACCAAAGATGGGAGAGAAGGCCAATAGAAGTGCAACTGTAGTTTCAAGTGGATGGTCCTAACTGCATCTATGGTATTGAGCATGTAATGTGATGGCTTTGTTACTATATTTTTTTAATTCCAATATCAATGATGGCTTTGTGAGTTCTGAGTCTTCTGACTATATTTTTTTAATTCCAATATCAAGCTTTGAAAGGTGATTGGTTTGGCCCATTATCTCAGAATTGGCTGAGAGCTCTGGGGTCCATTTCGTGGTAGCAATGAACACAGTGAGTCTCTACTCTAACCACCAAGATAGTGGAGATGTCAACACCGATATACATAGTTCAACTATGTCACTGAGTTCAAAAGATTAGATAGAGGATGCAACAACATTTGGCCTGGATCCTTACTGGTTCTAACCAATCCAGTTAATCCCAACTGATTAGAATCTTTTCAAATAAACTTGACCGATGTTGCAACTTATCCAATTTGAACATACCTCAATCCTAATCCCCAGGATCAATCTTGTTCCCGTTGAGATATGGTGAACCTTGCTAATTAAGAATTTGTGCCAACCTTCCAGGAGATACCAAAGAAACTAAAAGTATGAACCACCAACTACCAACTGTCTTTTCTCCATTCATACTCTCCCAAACATCGACCATTTCTCTCTTCCAGTTGTAATGGTCTTTCATTCTGAGAATGAAAACAGAGTATATCGAAGACAAACTTAAGCCAAATATTCTACAAAAGTAGTATTCTAATTAATTACATGAATTGTCCTTTCTTATCTTTTTCCCTAGTAATCCTTTACTAGTTCATCTTCCCATGTTTGGTTCTGGACTTACATCAATGCCTTCTTTATCATCTTTGTCTTATGTTAGCTTCAGGCCAAGAGTCTAACTCTATTGGTTGCACTTTATATTAATACAAGTTTATCGCAAAGACAGGGCCTTAAGGTAAAGAGTAAAAACTGATACTTATTTCACTTTTATGGTTTAAATCTTGGATATGCTATACTGAAGTTGTGGATGATGTCAATGATACAACATTTTCATTTGTTTAAATTTTCGAATTTAGAATACTAACAACTTACAACTCAAAATATATGAGACCTACTAACCTACTATGGTGAAACTCTCATTTGCATAATATTCACTATCAAATAAGAATCCGTTAACATCTTTGTCAAGTTCTCCCAAGTTTTATGGCTAAAATTTAAGTGTCCACTTTGAGTTTCAAATTGCTGTTTCCTTAACTTGGTGGTTCAATGCTGTTGGCTACTTGAGGGTACTGTCAAGATTATGCATTTATATGGATGAAATCTGCTCGGTTTCAAAGAAACTTGAAGACACAATAGTTTCTTAAGAACATAACAGAAATAGTTGTCGTCTTAGGCTCTAAAGAATATTTTGCATTGGTGTACAATGGCCAAAACTCTTGTCTGTCATCAATCCATTTGGCATCCTCACAATTCACTTGTTAATTTAAATATCCTGTACGTATCATGGTTTAATTGCTAGTTTATAATCATACAAGCTCCCAAGCAACTAACTAAATCCCATTACCAAATCTGCAACCTTATCCATGACTTACCAAACTTCCAACCGTTCCTCTTTATAATTTTTTAACAAAAATGTCTTAAAAATGATATAAAAAATATACTCTTTCACAGAATTAAAGCACTCAGTCTTCTTGGATAAGCAAAAATATGATATTTTCATATCCACAACTTCTTGAGATTTTGGACTAGTCAACTCCACCACATCAACAGTAATCAACCAACCATTCAGAAAGAAATCTACTGTTCATATGAGCAAATTAAAGGATATATTATATGCTGAAAGCAAATACTCCAGGACTAGGAAGTTGTTAACATACTTAGCTGCATAACAAATGGTAATCCACCAGAAAAGGATGTACTCTATAGAAAAGGATGCACTCTAGAATTAAGTACCTGGAAAGCTTAAAGCAACACCTGTGCAACAACCAGCTACACCTGCATTAATAACTGCAAAGCACAATTGCAACTCTACCAATTAAGCTCCTCAAACAACAAATCCATAAAAGAGAAAGTGTCGGATGGCAAAGATATCATACCATCATCTTTCCCTCGCAGTCTTTTTAAGAAGCAGCTAACCAGACTGTGAACGCCAGACAAAATTGCAAATGTCTAATAAAGAAAACAGTGATAATATGACAAGTCAGATATAATATGCTACTGCCAAGAAGAGTTTCCATGGGTAAAGTAGAAAAATGCATATGAAATCAAAGAATAAAATTATGAAAAGAAAATGCAAAGAACAAGAGCAAGTAAAAAATCACATGCTGCCACCACAAAATTTCATAACTGGTAAACAATAAAGCTGCAGATAAGAAATCAGAGAATAACATTATGAGAACAAATTAACAATGCAATGAACAACCTTGGCAGAAGAACCAGCATCAGCAAACGAGCCTCTTAAACCTCTTTTATTTACCAGACCTTTTCCTGAAAAAACATCCATTAAAATCAATCACTCGTGATAACATGAAAAAATCCAAAGTAGATATTCCATGAAAATTAAAAAGATTATGAAAAGCTACTACCACTTTTAATAACCCCTTCTCAGAAAAACCATGAATTACATTTCCAGCATAGTGAAGCTGATATTATAATAATAAAAGGTGCATAATTCATGACACCAAAGGGAAGATGCTCAAGTATAAATAAAACACATAGACACCTTCAAAAGCTTAACAGGAGTTTAACTTCCCAAACAATATCCATACAAGTGAAAAAAAGAAGGCACCAACTTCGTTTCTCATTACTTCAGAGTCCACAAGTTAGTAACCTCTTAAGAAGCTCCTACGCCAACCAACTAAAGAATTGGCCTCTATATCTTTGCTAACTAAATGATTGACGTAAAAGATGAAAGTAAATGCATCAAAAGGATCACCAACATAACCATTTATTGCTTCCTATGTTAACCATCAGGTAGTGAAGGTTATGTTTCAACCTTTACAAAGAGGAGCATATCATTGATAGATATTGTTCAACTGCACTTCTTGTGATTCCTGCCAACTTAGAGAGACCATTATAAAACACATAAAAACATGATCACCTACTAGTGATAATGGAGATCGAAGGCAAGACCGAAACTGCCACCACCCAGTCAACTTGGTGGTTGGACATCCAGTAGGCCTCCCTTCGGTCGAAATTTCGAATCACGGCATCAGGGATTTGAAACCCCATCCAAAGGGAAGCCTCCCAACCACTGGTGGTGGCGTTTCGTATCTCCACTTGCGACTAGTGAACGTTGTTCAAGAATCGAAGAGGAAACGAGTGCATCAACCCAATAATAGAGACATTAGCGCAGGGAAACCCGTCGATGACCAGGAGGGTCAAACAGGAAGAGCAAAGGAAGGGGTAAAGCTCACCATAACCGAAGATGGAGCCCATGAAGCCTCCAGCGGCCGAGTCGCTGGCGAACCTCATGAGGCAGACGACGGGGGCGACCGGAGGAGCGACAGGGTTGGGGTTGAGGTTCGTCTCTTCCGCGTCCCGTTCGGGCTCTGGATTCGATGAAGACGCCATTTCGCTGCTCGCCATTCTCCCCGCTCCGTTTGCGGGTTCAAGCCTCTATTATATCGATTAGGGTTCGAGAACGGGCCGGCCAATATTCCCCCTGCAGGTGTTGGAGCACCACAAGCTGACCCTTTATAATAGATCAGTATCCAGTTGGAGTCCATGTCCGACTTCGACTTACATGATGGATATAAGATCATTACATCATTAGCGGGGATTCATTCTCCTCGCTATATTGATGGATAATTTTGCCATTTGAAGATGGGATTTCAGAAACTTATTATAAACAGTCAAATCTTTTACCAGTCAAATTCTTTAATATTATATATATATATGATCGATTTTCTAGAAAATATTTATATTTTGAGTATTTTTCAATTGATACCTTCTCTTTTATTTTTTTTCTAAATAATATTTTTAATTTTAAAAATAAAAAATACATCTCAAAAAAATTATGAATTTTTATTTATTGTTTTATCAGCTTTAGACTGTTACATTATTTTCATTTGGTTTGTTTATAGTGTTTTTTAATGACATTTATAGTATTTTCATTTGACTTATTTATAGTATATTTAAGTAGGCTTTATAATGTTTTTGTCATAGTATTTTGACTATCATAATAAAAATATTGTAATAGATGAAAAAAATTTGAGG
Source organism: Musa balbisiana (assembly GCA_004837865.1). Classification (NCBI taxonomy): domain Eukaryota; kingdom Viridiplantae; phylum Streptophyta; class Magnoliopsida; order Zingiberales; family Musaceae; genus Musa; species Musa balbisiana. Next base: position 3,076,260 of record CM017191.1, on the reverse strand, counting down.
ATACTATTTGGAAAAAGCAAAATGAGGATACTGATTTGGGTATTGTTTTAGAAAAATCAACATTTATATAGTGAATTTTTTAAAAAAAATCCTTGATTTTGATAATTTGTATGCGTAATGTATGAAAAGACTATTTTATCCCTGCCTTCATGAGACCTAATGTCACTGCATCACTACTTGCAGCCCTCATGCGAGAGCCACCACCTCGCACATTCTCACATTAGTATGTCTTACTCGTACTTCTCTTGGAAGGAAAAAGAGGATATGAGAGCCATCATCATGACTTGTAATCCTCATGTGAGGGCTCACCACGTATAATTTTAAACTCTAGCCTGACCACTGCCCTCCACCCTACTCAATGGTTTTTGTCATGCTTACCTATAACTTCTATAAAATAATTAATCATGCTCAATCGAGCGTCGGTAAAGGCTAAAACCCATTCCATTCATGGATTTTTGGGCACCTGCCTTTTCCTTTAGGAACTGTCCTCGGCCTGGAGTTTTGCAATCTAATCGGTCATTTCCAACAAGTCTTTCTTCATTTGCTTTTGTGGGCCAAAGTCATCTGCAGAATGACCTGTTGCTGTTTCATCGTCTGAGAGTTCGGGTTCAAGCGGTGCTTGGCTTGTCGATTTCGTAGAAGCTTCGCTTCCTGGCTTCAAACAAACAAACAAAGTGATTGGAAATTTCTCACTTCTTAGTCGACTTGACTTAATCTAGCCGAGTAAGCCACCACGTCTTCATCCCAGATATGGCTGAACTTATGCATTCGCCCCTGCTCTATGAAATATCTCTATAACTAGAACCACATAAAGAAAGGAAAAGTGTAATTACGTACGAATGGAGTACATAAGCTCGTAACTCGGCCAAGCATTCAGAGCACTTCCCAACCAGAACCCTTTATGATCAATCTCCCCCGTATGGAGCCACCGTTTTGATGATGCTTCCTTTGCTTCGATCGGCCAGGGCGGCTTTGAAGTCTGAGTGGAAGGCCTGTGTGTTACGGGAAAGAGAAAGAATCTTATGTGAGGAAGGAGGGGGCGTATGGATTGTCACCTTCACCGCTACTACTAGATCTTGTCAAACCCACCAGTGGGTTCGTACACATAGGGATGGATCCGATGAAGGTTGACAAGATATGTAGAAGATAATGATAGCCCTTGCACCCCCTCTTTTCTTATGCAAGGGTTGCAAGCGAGTAAAATGAGAGCGATGCAAGACAGAGGTGGTGACGATGATGGGTCCGACAAAGTCAGAGATAAAATAATCATTTATAATATAAAATAATATTATATAAGAATTTTTAAAATTGAGACACACTAGAAAAATTCTTAAAGTTAAAAGTATTTTTTCAGAATTTATCCATATATATTTTGGAGAAAAAAAGTTTATACTTTTGAAAAATTCTTGAAAAGTACTATTTTTAAAATAACTATTTTATCTCTAGCCCTCGTTGAATATATCACCATCGTTGCCTCTACCCTACACCACCTCATGTTACTTTTATCGTGCTTATCTTTGCTCACAACTCTCGCACGAGAAAGAAGGTGGCACAATGGCTATTACTATCTTCATATACTTCGTTAGCCCCCGTCAAACTCGCTATCGTGACTCCTCTTTCCCTACGCACAGCATTGAGTTCGAAAAAAGAATGGACAAAATAATATTTCTATACAATGAGAATATTATTTTAAAAAATTTTAAAGTACAAGCACTTGGTACGAAATTAAAAAATAGAGATTTTTTTAAATAAAAAATTCGCATATATATATATATATATTATATGTGTATATATATATGTATATGTATATATGTATATATACATATATATTTATACAAATATACATGTATATGTATATGTGTATACATACATATGTATGTATACATATATATACATATATATACACATATATATACATATCTATACACATATATATACATATATATATACACATATATATACATATATATACACATACATATATGCTTATATATACACATATATACATACATATACATATACATATATATGTATACATGCGTATATACATGTATATATACATGTGTATATACATGTATATATACGTGTGTATATACATGTATATATATATGCATATATATGTATATATATATGTATATATATGTATATATACATGTATATATATGTATATATGTATATATATATCTGAATGATGTCAACGCAATGGGCCGGGCCGAGAATAGACTCCTAGTTTAGCATCCTTCATCTTCCTTCCGACCTCTTCCATGCCGCCGCTCCTCCCGCCGGTCGTTTCGTCCTCTTCCACACCTCTCCTCTGTGCTTCTCTTTCTCCTCCTATCCTTCTCCTCCTCTTTCCGCTTCCTTTCTCCTCGTTCATCTCCTGCCGAGTTGCGGCCTTTCGTGCCATCTGTTATGAGTAATGCTAAAAAGATTTGATTTTGTCACGCTCTCCTTTCAAAAGCTCACACCTTTATGTAGTCTCTCCTTCAACTTGCTCCGCTACGCCACTTGCGGCGACTCGGAGGGCCTCAAAATGGAGGCTGAGAACGAATGGGAGAAGCTCCTGAAACCTTTTGATCTCGAAGCGCTTCGTGATTCTCTCAACTTCTTAACCCCGCTTCGTCTCTGTAAACTGCTTCAGCTTCCCCTCGACATCTCGACATCCATGCAACTCTTCCATTGGGCCGGCTCGCAGAAGGGCTATTGCCACTCCTTCGATGTGTATTATGCTCTTGTTCGGAAATTGGGCGAAGCCGGAGAGTTTAGTACTATAGATCAGCTGTTACGCCAGTCCAAGGAGGAAAGGATTGTTCTAAAGGAGCGTCTTTTCGTTGTGATTATGAGATGGTATGGAAAAGCCGGCTTGCCTGGAGCTGCAGTCAAACTGCTTGATGAAATGGCTGATGTATTCGGATGTAAGCCAACCTTTCGCTCGTATAACGTGGCTCTTGATATATTGATCGGAGCAAATTGTCATAGAATTGCAGCTGATGTTTTTAATGCAATGGTCCGTAGAGGAGTCTCTCCAACCACTTTCACTTTCGCGCGAGTGATGAAGGCACTTTGTTCGATCAATGAGGTTGACGCTGCTTGCTCACTTCTGAGGGGTATGGCAAGGCATGGGTGTGTGCCTGACTCGGTTATATATCAAACTCTGATACATGCTCTCTATAAGGAGAATAAAGCACATGAGGCATTAAAGCTTTTGGAAGAGATGTTTCTCATGGGTTGTTCTCCTGATGTCAATACCTTCAACGATGTGATTCATGGGCTTTGTAAGCTCGGCCATTTACGTGAAGCAGCCAAGTTGGTTGATAGGATGTTGCTTCGCGGTTGCAGTCCAAATGCTTTGACCTATGGAGTGTTGTTGCACGGCTTGTGCCGAAAGGGTCAAGTTGATGAAGCAAGAACTTTGTTGAGTAAAGTGCCTCACTTGAATGTTGTTTTGTTCAATACAGTGATAAATGGTTACTTGAGTGAAGGGAAATTTATTGAGGCCAAGGATCTTTATGGTAGGATGGTGGAAAGTGGATATCAACCTGATGTATACACATACAATATCATGATGCGTGGCCTTTGTAAGACAGGAAATTTGGGATCAGCTATGCAGTTACTTAAAGAGATGGAGGCCAATGGTTGTATGCCAAACGCCATTAGTTACACGATCTTAATCTATGGATTTTGCAGTGATGGTATGTGGCAAGATGCTACTGCGATTGCAGAAGAAATGTCCACAAAGGGGATCAGTCTTAATACTGTAGGATTCAATTGCCTTATTTCTGCTTTATGCAAGGACCATGAACTTCATGAGGCCATGGAGCTGTTTGAAAAGATGAAACGAGTAGGGTGCAAACCAGATATATTCACGTTCAATTCTCTGATATGTGGCTTGTGCAAAAATGGCCAAATTGAAGAAGCATTCCATTTATATGAAAATCTATTTTTAGAGGGTGTAGTTGCTAACACTGTTACCTACAACACCATGATACATGCATTCTTACAGGCAGGAAAATGGCAAGAAGCTATGCAACTCGCTAATGATATGGTGCTCAATGGTTGTTCACTTGATATTATAACCTACAATGGGCTTTTAAAAGCCCTTTGCAAAGTTGGAGAAGTTGATAAGGGGCTTGGATTACTTGAGGAGATGACAAAGAAGGGTATTCGGCCTACTAATATTTCTTATAACTTCTTAATTAGTGGGCTATGCAAGACAAGAAGAGTCCATGATGCACTTGAACTCTTGAGAGAAATGCTTGATCGGGGAATCACCCCTGATATAGTCACTTACAATAGTCTAATAAGTGGCTTGTGTAAGATGCAGTGGATGCGAGCGGCTTTAAACCTGTTGGAGAAGCTACATGCTGATGGCATAGCTCCAGATATTGTAACTTACAATATTCTGATTAGCTGGCACTGCAAGGCAAACATGCTTGATGATGCCTACATGCTTCTGAACAGAGCAATAAATGGTGGAATTATGCCAAGTGCTCTCACATGGGGCATAATGGTGAAAAATTTTACCAGAGAGTCAGTGTTTCTAATGCCAGAGCAGTAAAGGAAATTGGAGCCATGTACTATTTGTCTTCGTTGCTACTTACTAAACCTAATCAGTTTCCAAGACATTTTGATTAATGCTGTTATAGTTGCAAGGAAGGATTATTTTTTTGGTTTTGTGTATCAAACACCCTGGCATTTCAGCATTCCCCAGGATTTTTAAGGAGGCTCACTCTCTTGGAGCTATCTGATATTGTAAGTTGTTTCATAAACAGCTTGACATACAAATTATTTTCTTATAGATTGGGGGGTTAGTTTATATTTGTGGTTTTTCTGTCATTATTCGAGTGATTATTCTGAAAAATACATAATACTTTGATATGCTAATCATATATCATCATGATTTTCTAATGGAGCTATCATTTTTATCTTACATTAATGCCAATGTAAATCAATAACCTTTAAGAAATGGTGGCCATCTCAAAAATCTATATTCCCATCGCTGCTGGCTTTTGCCATTTTGTCCTTTGTGTGGTGCTATTTTGACCAGTATCTACTACCTTAACAGTGTTATTTGTTCTCTTCACAGCCTCTTTTGAAAAAGGTTGATTTATGTAAGTGGTAAATGCTATTATTCACGTATGTTTATTCTTGCAGTAATAAAATCTATACAGTTACAAGAACCAAGAACTTTGTGCAAATTTGGAATAACCATGTCCATAGTTGTGATTTGCAGTCTGGAATTTTAACATGGCTTAACAATTTGAGTTCTGTCTATAATGACATGAAATTTGCTACAGTGCTTTGCTGCCATATGCTGAAAGATTTAAATGCTTTTTTGTCATTTTGCTTAAAATTTGAGGCTTATCTCGTCAGACATCTAGATAAATTGTTTGAAAATTAGACAGAATATGTGGAATCTTGGATTTAGAAATGAACATGTGACAGAAATCTAGGTAAATTGTTTAAAAATTAGACGGACTATGTAGAATCTTGGATTTAGAAATTAACATCTAACATTTAAACCTCAGTCCTCTCTTTATCCAAGCATATAGAAAGCACCTCTGACAGTTAAAACAAAAATACAAGTAGGAAAAATTGAATCTATTTGACTAAAATCTTCTTAAAAAATCTCCAAATATAATTCCATGACAAAATTTTGAGAATATTCATTGTTAAACGAGTAGAGAAACTTGATAATAATTATCTTTAGAATATTCCAAAAAACTTCCTAATCAGAGCAGACAACTTGGCATATATATTCTGTAAGGTAGTGTTTTTTTAGTAAGTTTGGAACATTGTTGGTAGCAGAATATTGTTAAATTTTGCACTTCATTCTAAAGATGTACAATTAATACATCCATATTTAGTCAATTGACGGGCAATTCCATCTTGCTAATGTGGCTAAACCTGACTACATTGACTACACTGGCTATATCCAAAATGTCCTTTACAGTAGCTTGAAGATTCTATGATGCAAGTAGTTGATAGCCTCCAGCGGGTTCGATTTCACCCAGATGCCATGTAGATAATCTCTTCTGCACCTTGTATGCCTTTCAGGATTGGTCTGCATCTTGCATAAAGGGCACTGTATACCCTTTCAAACTCCAAAGAAACAACTGGCTACTGCAATGGAACATGTTCCTCTTTGACCATAATACCTGCCCCTGGAAAATTAGAATCTGGTTGAAGGGAGTCATTACATTCCATATTAAAACTAACCAAAGTAGTATCGCTATCAGTAATTAGTGTCTGATTGAACCTCTCGAATATATTTCTCCTTGGGATAAAAATATTCATGGTGACTGCCACCTTATACGAAAGAAGAGATTTTGGCCTAGTGGTTGGTTGCAAAATGATGGTCATTTTTATTAAATCAAATAAATCATTAGGAATTGCCAATGACACTTCTAATTTGACAAGCAAACTCTTTATCCAAATCTTGTCCCTCTTTCAAGTACTCCCCAAATTTCCAATCATCAAAAGATTGAAACTTAAAACTACAAGCAGCCTGTTTTGAAAACTCACGGGCAAAAGGACATTAAAATGAAAAAAATGTATGGGAGAATCAGAGAACATCTTGCACATATTACGAGGATCAAGTTGAGTGTGTATTAATCTAGCAATCAAATCAGAAGTTGGTAATTTGTTCCAAAGAAGTTCCATTAAAAAAGAATTTGACATTAGGAATTAGGATGGGTTCCTAGACACCACATCACCCTTGACCCAAGTCAATTCATCTTATTAGTGTGGTACTCTCCTTCACAAACTGGTAAACACTCCTGGATGAAATGACATCACTCAAGGAAAGAGTCCACATTCATCTACCATCATCGGGGCATTCAGACATGAATTTCGAACACTTTTTTGACTAACAAATGGTGAAAGCACCTACTCAGAACTTGCACCTTCCATTCTTACTTGTGTGCTTGTTTTTCCAGCTGCTTCTTCAAAGATGCCAAGCATCATGGTGATAATGGAAATAGCTGGTAAACATTGTAGAGGATCAGCACTTTGTCAAATCTGCCACTTGCTTTGTAGTGATGAAGATGACTCAAGTGCCAGGTTAGAAATCTATCCTTAGATGCAGAAACATTGCTCATTTTTTCTGTCAGATTGGCCAAAGAGAAGGAAACTTGTGTACTTAAAAGTAAAAGGCTCTCGAGTGGTTCTCTTTCTTGGTTTAGAACAAGAGTGTTTTCCTGAATTGACAAGCTTCTCTCTCCATTTGCTTCCTTTTTGCCACCATTTTACCTGATCAGTGAATGTTTGCAGGGTTAGGAAGTCAATCTAGCTGCAGCAGATGCTTGCCATGGTATCTGGCAGCCCTGTGACACTCAAAGGGCCATTCTTTAATAATGTTCAGGCAATTATGTGGTCACTTGAAGATTATATATATATATATATATATATATATATATATATATATATATATATATATATATATATATATATATATATATTCTTTTGATAGTTTGTGAGCTACCAATTAATTTTAATATCTTGGAAGCTATAATTTTGCCACTGTGACTCCAATTTTTCCAGTCACAGGCAGCAGTTGGTGTAGGTCTCATTGCCATTTGCATTAATAAGAACAAGGCGATCAAGAACAAGCTTCCAACATCAGATCTGTGTGGTGGCCCAAGCTTTTTATGTATCATAGAGAAGAAGAAGACACAAGTAAATGGGACTGCAATCATGCAACTAGGCATGGATACCTTCTTGTTAATTCCAGACATGGATGGACTCAACATAGCTGCATTGATTTCTAGTTTGGTGATCTCTGTTAACCAAGAAATATATGAATGTGATGTCCCTATCATTATCGATGGAAGCCTCTTGGTGCTTTTTGTCTGCTAATGAACATTTGATGTTCACTGTTTTAGCCATTCGTGCATACTTGGCCATCCTGATTGATCTAAAACAATTTTCTTCAAGGCATATACATGTGAGTTGCCAATTGGTTTATACTAAACTTTATGAACTCAATTGACATCCATCATGAATCTGGCATAATTCACCTAATAAATTAGATGAGAAGACATTATATGCTATGAGAGATATTGATACTACTCGTATCTAAGAAGGTTTTGGGTCATCTCCAGTGACCCCCTCAACATCTATAAGTCAATTCTGACCTTCATCACTTGCTCTTTCGCTCTTCTTTTATTTAAGATAATTTATTTAGGAAACAAGCCCAATTTTTGTCATTTTATTTTGAATTATATATATATATATATATATATATATATATATATATATATATGTATAATGGACATATTCCTGTTACTTGTATTGGGGTTTTACACGTCTATCTTTTATAATAATTTATTTGCTGTTAAGAATTTTAACAACTTGTATATCCTTTGTTAAAAAAGATTATTATTCACAACCCCTTTCTTACTATTGATAACCTTTTATTATTATTCATAATCACTTATAAAAGAATAAAATATTATTAACGATCTTATCCTTTTATTCTTTCTCACAATCTCTCATCCACTAGCTATTGATGCTCTCGACACTAACACTATTCACCACTGATGTCACTTGTTGTGGACGTTGTTCGTTGCCTTGCATCTTTGTTCACTGTCGATACCGTCAAAATCTTCTTATTGCTCGTTGTAAATGTAATCGGAGATAATGCCAATAGTAATTGCAAATGTTGCTTGCCACCCTCTCTGACATTGTAGGTATGATTGTTACTGTCGATGCTCCTCTATCGCTGACATTTGTAACTCACTTGCCTTCCCCTCCCTAAACATCATGAACCTTCATCATTAATTACTTACTTTTCTCCTTCATCTCCTATGTAACCCTTGTAAAAAATTTAATATCTTAGGAGCATGAAGTTACTTAGGCTCCAATGACCACTCATATAACTTAGCCCACTTGTTTCTATTAGCAATTCTCGTGGGGCCTATCTAGCCCTTGCGATTGTTTGAATCGAGGAGAAAAATAAAAAAGGATATTTATGTTTATTTATAAAAAAATATTTTAGAAATATTTAAAAAAAAATCAAAAAGTGGGTTGCAAATAGAAAACTCTTTTATAATTTTAAAATATTACAAATATATTTATTCAAATATTGAAACATTCCATTAGCTTCCATTTAGTAAACTCATGTTAACTATGACTAACCATGATTACCGTTAAAAATAAATAGTATTAGAATTTTTAGATATCTCAAATATCATCATTTTTTATCAATTATGTGTTCCCTTGTTTTAGAACTTTACAGTAATTACTAATTTATAAGAAATATACAAAATCATTTTGAAGGAATAATAACAATTGGAGTTTTCTTTTTTTCTACAAAGTGTAAGTCACGAAAGCTTTTATATATATATATATATATATATATATATATATATATATATATATATATATATATATATATATATATATATATATATATATATATATATGTATGTATATATGTATATATATAATTTTATTTTCGTTAAATTAGTGTTAGGGTGATTTTCTTAAAATGTTTATCCTTTTTTATTTTTTTTAAAAGGTGGCCAAAGATATTATACGAAAAATTTTTTCAAAGTTAAAATGCTCTAAAAAAAAATTTAAACTAAAAAACTTTTTCCAAAAATTCGTCCAACGTTTTTTTCGAAAAATTAGCATATGTCTAATATTATGATATCATACATAAGAAAGGAAAAAAATTAAATTTAAAATCAGTTAAGTACTGAAAAAAAAATAATATTTAGCGAATCAACAAAACGGAGGCTTTGGTTTGAGAGAGAACGAAAAGGGCAAGAGAACGAGCCGATTGCTCGCAGCACTAAATTGGTACAGAGTGAGGCCTTCAACGACTCCTCTCTTTCTCGTCCTCTCTCCTCTCCTTGTTGGCGACGAAGAGATTGGCGATCTCCTGAGGAAATTGGCGTCTAACTCCCCAAGTCTTGAGCGCTGAGGGGATCTCGTCAACTCGATCCGATCCGCCTTCGTAGGTTGCCGTCTGGTCTGATCCAAAACCTTCGAGACGGTATTCGTTCGACGAATCTTGGTGCCTTTTCCTTTGTTTGCTAGTTCAGTGCGACGGAAATGTACCTGTGCTGCATCTGCTTTTGGAACCTGTAACTGTAGGGTTTCTTTGCGCGGAAGAGGGAGATGAGCAAAGGGCGGTCCCCCGAACCCTTGGATTTCTTCATTTGGACAGTCGAGGTATCTTTTGATCATTCTTAACGTCTTCAATTGCAATTGTGGTGTTCGGTCGTGGGAAAGAAAGAAAAACATGGACTTTGTGAATTGATTGCTCGTTTCTTGGCTTCTAGCGTAGTGTATTCTCTTGATCTGGATGCCTGATGGATTATGATCGTGCAGTTTCGTTTTTGAGTGCTACATTGGTTTCCACAAAAGTGCGTTGACCTTGCGATTCCATGGTACTGGTGGTTTTGCCCTTTCATCGCCTCAAAATTTTCAAGCTTGCATAAGTTGGTAAAAGTAGTATACATGAATTCAGTTGTGCCCTTATTCTAAATCAGGAGTCTAGTCTCAGATACCTAGGTGGAGTTAAGTTAATCCAGATGATTCCTCTTCCATTGTATACTGACCTAGCTAACTTAGCTAGGGTAGCAAAGAAGATAACGGAAGATTAATCATTAATACGATCAAGGGTTCTTTGGGTTACAATACTTGATCAAATTAAAATAATCGCTTCTTTGATTGGCTATTGTTGGTTAATCCTTTAACCTTCTTATTAGCCCTCATTAATCACAAATTAGACGCTACCTTCAAGTGTATCAGCATATAAGACAAGTCTATATAAGTTCATGCACGAGTATGATTTGAGCTCAAGAAGATCAAAACTGCAGGCATAAGCATATATTCCCAAGTATAAGATGATCAAACAAACACCTGTAATTGGCACACCAATCAGCAATCTGATTGGCCTCGTGTAAGCATGTATGCATGGCAAGAAAGCTTAAGTAAAGAATCTCTGACAATATTAGTAATTTTCTGGGTTGCATTTGATTTCTGAGGTGTAAATCTTTGAAGAAAGCTTAGGTAAAGAATCAGCAATCTGATTTCTGTGTGACTAATCAAAACAGGCAGAGTTCCTAGGTTAGGTCCTTGTGTAAAAAAGATAAGCAGTAGTCTTGAAGAACAAAATTGGCACCACCATTGTAATTGGTCCAATAAAAAACATGTCCGAGTCACCCTCTCTCTTGGCGGGTCCACAAATCCATAGTGAAAATCATTCCTGACCTCTCAAAAATATGCTCTAAGCACCCATCAGAAACCTAGCAATCCAAGAAAGAAACTCTAAATCTACAAATTCTTGGTGGATGACTGAAATTTCTCTACATGTGATGGAAATATTGTATCTGTTGGGGATAAGGTGACAATTATGATAACCCAAGGGATCTGACATTTCCAGTGAATTGAAGATGGTACAGGAGGGGCATTGACAAACCATTTAGATTTATTTTTCTCTTAAATTGATTTTATTAGTTTAAGTGTCTTTTGCATATGCCATTAAGTTGCCAAATGACATCTTCTATAATTCTAATTATCAAAATTGCCAAAAGGAAGCAAAAGGAATGTCAAACAGAAAAAAAGATTAATATAGGCTATATTGGTCTACTATAATCCTTCTCTGCTTGGCAAGAAAGATGCCACACTATTGACTTCAGGAAGCTCTAAAAATTGATTAGGAGGAATGAGTCATGGAATATCATTGGAGTTAAAACTCTGTGTTAAGCAAGATTCTGAACTATAGAGCTTGTCTGGTCCAAAACTTGAGCAAAAGAGCCAATTCAAAGATTTTTTATGGTGGAATTGATATTCACCTTCTGAATATTGGTGCTTGCTCGATATGTTTTACCTGATAAAGGTGAAGCATTCTAAGAATGGAATCCTTAGTTAAGCAAGATATATACCCCTTTTTTCACTTTACTGCATATGCAGCTGATTGAATCCTTAGTTAAGCAAGATATATACCCCTTTTTCACTTTACTGAATCCTAAGAATTACAACTGATATATACGCCTTTTTTCTTAATGTTTGAAGTTTGAAATTAAGCAAGAAAGCCTTGTTTCATCTGATCTGTGGCTCAACACTCTATCACTAGTTTTTCCGAGCCCAAGAAGCATCCTATAGTTAAATTCTGTGCAAACTTCTCTAAGTTAACTATAAATGAAAACACCATGCTACTTGTGGTAAATATGAATTTTTCTCCTCCCTTTTCCATGCCCTTCAACAGCAATCCATGACTAAATCCACTTATACAATGTTTGGTGATGATAGATGTCTACTATGGATTCCATCCTTATTTATTGAATATTTATTCCCAGCAGCTATTTTCACTTTACTGCATATGTTCAATGAGTAGCCTTCTATAAGGTTCACAAGATAGATAATTAGAGAGTGTCATAACATAAAACAGTTCTAAGGACACTACTGGACATCTGTGGATGTGTTAAAACTAGAAAATACATACTTTGAATCAGGTTTTATTATTTATTTTGTTTGATTTGAGATGGAAAATATGTTCTCAGGATGTTGGATTGTGGCTGGAAGAGATAAATCTTGGAAGTTACCGCCAAGTTTTCGAGGAAAATGGTGTCAATGGGGAGTATCTAGAAAGTCTTTCTATGTTCACAACAGAGCAGATTCTGCGCTTTATCAGGCGATGCCACATGAAATGGGGTGACTTTATTACACTTTGCAAGGAGTTAAGACGTATAAAAGGTTCAATGATACTTCTCCCTTATGTTCATCATTTCTTGAAGTACATTGAAATGTGAAAAGTCTCTCTCTATTTTCCATATTTAAACAATTATTCAGCCTCATAATTTTATGCTTGATGATGGCTAAATTGAAATGTTCAGCCATATTTAAATGATTATTGAAGCCTCTTCAACAACTGGCTTGTTAAAGCTTCAGTATTCATCCTCTACACAAATTAGCCCATTCTCAGGATTTGACTATGATAATGTTTACTTATCACCGACGAAACAGAATACAGAACAATAAGTGCCATACCCAAATCAGTAAATTAAGTTTTTATCAGTGTTCAATCTCCATAGAGTTCCTTATCCTGATAAGAAGTTGAACTTGTTAGTGTTCTTCATTTATAAAAGGTGAATGTGGTTCATGGTCTAAATGGCATCATGGAGTTTATCAGTCTTCATTGTTGTTATGTTTCTCGAACTTTCTGTATGTTGCGTAAGTTCTTGAATCCTGAGTCTTCTTTGCCAATACTAGTGCACTTTACAACATCAGATATGCATGACTATCTTTGTACTCTATTGTATCCTTTATTTCTTTGAAGAGCATGGAGATCACTGTGTGATTGTTTTATGTGGAGTTTAGCACAGTAGTATATTCACATTTGCAAGCACTATCATATGTACTTATAAAAATTTAACACTATGATACAAGTACAAATTTTGTAAATGCTTAGAGTCTGAAGAATGATCAATTAGTCATAATTGATTTTGTTGCAGAACCTCTCACTTCTCACAATATTCACATTATCACTGAAAGGAAGAGAACATACAAAATACTCATAATATGTTTACCTATTCCTCTAACCATAAACTACATCACCACTGATGTAGTTTAGGGTGCATAATTTTGCAGTTGATTTTATGTAGCATCTTACCACTAATGATAATAAGGGAAAAAAGATCAAGTAAAACTCTATATTTTGCATTTATATGTGAAAATTGTCCCCCACTTGATGTCAATTCTCTCTTTCTATGTCTACAAAGTCCATAGTCATTTTGTATATATATTTTTGGTATCATGTTATCATGAGTTCAAACGTGAAGGAAATTTTTACATGAAATCAAGGATTGCTTCTCGGCATGGCTGCCTGTGGTGGTCATTGGCTGGAACTGTTTTTAACCAACTAGCCGTATCTGCTTTTGTCTGTGGTCATTTTTCCTTGTTCATTCCCACTGTTTGATGATAAGTCCTTTTCTTTTTCAACTGTGTTTCAAGGTTGAACCAAAGTGAGCTCTGGAGTTCAATCAAATAGTGAAAAAAATTGTAGTATTGAAACCATTATCATGTGGAATTTGATAGTATTGATCAGTTTCAGTTAAAATTGTTCTAGTTTCAACTGAGAAGTTCTGAAAAGGGTATAGTAGGGGCAGGTCACACTGGTTAGTTGTATGCTGCGTACAAGTGAGAGATTTGTATATCAATCCACAGTCACATCGAGATCTACATTCTAGGATGGGCGTAAACTATGATGTACAAAATTTGCATGAAATAAGTACCTCTTTAAGGAATTATGAGGAACATCATGTAAATGTTATCTTTAGTGACGGAATGCAAGTTAATCAATTGAAGGATGACTGGCTTGGTCAGTTGTTTACACTGGGTGAGGCTCCAAATATTTCTACAATAACAACAACAAAACCGTAAATCCCATGTGTTTGGGATTGGCTAGGCTCCAAAGATTTTTTGCTTATTGAAAATGAGCCTATGGTTTTGCTTATTTATCTACTTGTTAATTATAGGAATCAGATATTTGATTTTTCTGGTGACACCTTTGCTTCATAAGTTTGAAAATTTCATCATATTTTCCAACTTCCTGTTAGTTGCTGTCTGGAGTGTATTCTTTCTTTTGTATGCAAAAGAAAGTTATTTGATTTTTCTCCAAGAATAATTTTTTTAATTCCTACTTATAAGATAAATAATTTAGATGGAGCTAGCTTTAAGACAATTGCAGCTGGTAAAAATGAGTGTTTCATTATGGACCAATAACTTTGGAACCAAACCTAAGCATTTTGACCCCATGATAGATTTTTAGTTGGGCCATCAAAGAGCTACAACCGTTGTGCATTGACATGTTTCTTCCATTACTTACAGTTGCATGCCTGAAAGGGGAACAAGAGGTCCGTAAACCATGGTGGGCTCCCTCATGCTTATCGGTGGTCTTTGTGAGACTGGCAAAGCGCAACAGGCAATCTCGTGTTGTCTCCATGAAGCTGGAACCATAAGTTTTCAGATGGAAGTGTTGTGTTCCTCCTGTTCCCTTCGTTTTCCCTGATAAATCCCGGGAAAATGGCATGAAAGATGATCTCTGCGAGGAATTAGGAGTTGTAGGTCTATAGCATGCCTGGGCTTATCCTTGTTTTATATATATATATACATACTAACTGTTTCCTGCTGTATTTGTTGATTTATCTTTTGCAGTTTCCTGTGTGATAAAACTCAACTGGTTGAGTAAATATTGTTCTTCCATTGTTGCTCACATTACTGTTGATCCATAAATTTATGGTTGACTTCTCAGTACCACTTGATAGTGTCGTAAAATTGAAGGTAACATCACTGTTGTGGTATTATGGAGATCCAGAAGTGGATTGGTAGGAGGAAGTGATCATACACCGACCGATCATTAGTCTTAGTCTTGGCCTCAGTTTCAGAATTTATGATTTTGCTTCTGTCCAATATGAAACTGGAACTAAACGGATTTCAGGTGGTTCTGGTTTTAGTTTCGTTTTAGAACCGACCGTTTTGGTTTGGAGTTAAGACCACCTATTTTTATTTTTAATTTTTATAATTTTAAAAATTTTGAAATATTGAGCTTCCAAATAAGATTCATCATTTGACAGGGTATCTAATCGGTTAGATTTTCTTTTTTTCTTTTTTTGTCGATTCAGGATCGAACCAGACCAGAATTGTTGGTTTTAGTTTCGGTTTCAGATTCCATAAATTAGAACTAAATTATTAGAACTTGGTCTCGATTTGCTTTAGAACCGTCATACCATCGATCCAATTCAGTTGGTGGTTTACCGACAACTTGTCGGATGGAACTCTCATGCAAGGAGTCGAATCACCGGCCATGTGGTCTGTATGCATCCTTTTTCGGGTTGATGGGAGCCCAACAAAGTTGTGATTATTATCAGAGCGGACTCGCGTTAAATCCCAACAACACCAGTCAGTCTATGTCCAATGCAAAGAACACTTGTATCGTTCGGTATGATTTGGTTGGGACAATATTTACCGATCCAACGTTAACCTATCGGTATGATCCATACAAGATCTATACTGCCCAGTACATCTGTATAAAGCATGCACCATCCAGTACATCCGATCAAAAGAATACCTGATGCATGTACCAACGTTTTTTTTTTTTTCCTTCAGATTTTTAATCTTTTTCTGAAGCTCACTCAGATATGTATTGATACGCCATAATCGGTACACCAATTAAAGGTTCTAATCGACACACAAAATGTGTGTACTACATAGAATTATGAACTTTGTTTATATATATATATATATATATATAGAATTTGAATTGTTATTCTTTTGGATCCGTCTGCACATCTGCCGGCATCTAATACGTTTCAATTTATAAAGCATCGATTAATCTCTCATCGCTATCGACCAATTTATAAAGCATCGATTAATCTCTCATCGCTATCGACCAAACCGCGACACACCTATGAGTTCAGACTCTCGATAGCCAAGTTAGGTAGCCCCGACGACACATCACACCCATTTGACCAAACACATAAATCAAATTACCAAATTCTGATCGTATAAAATCAACATGACACTGACATTGACAATAATGATGACTGAACATTGACGAATTGTTACCCCATAATCATACATAGTCCTATTGATTCTCATGATTCACTACATAACCATGTTCTGATTAATTATTTATATACATAAACTCATGATTCATTGATGATCGAATGACTCACGTAATTGTTTACATCAGATGGGTTTTTGTTGGGTATGACCTGACAGAATTCTTGCAAGATCATCATTCAAATCCCTGATCCCAAACACGTTAACCTATGACAAACTCCAAACCCTAATCAACTTCAAACTCTTTCCGCATGTCGGAGAATCAAAATATAACTTAACAAACAGCTTAATAGACCTGATGCAATAAACAACCTCTCCAATCAGGATTTGTTTGTGGCGTCGACTTGCAGTTTAAGAGTCCCAATCAAATTGACCTGGCGATGGAGACATTGGATGGAAGCTGCCTCTAAAACAGGACAAGAGAACACTGCATTACATGACATTAATACTCTCTCCGCAAACTCCTTTGCAACTCCTCACGTTCATGCTTCATGTGGATTACTCTTCCACTTTATCTCCCTAGCAGCATGGTCGTAGGCTCCACACCAGCCTTGCTCCTCAGGCCACAAAAACATTCCCTATCATTCTGCACTCCTCCAATGCCAGTGGATTCTACTCGCTCCACATCATTTAGTACACACGGCCAGTTACATTAGCAAATCTACCAAATTCATCATGAGGCACAAAAACAAACCGACCATATCTTCCACTGCTCTGTCACAAGAAAGACCCCAAACAGCAGCAAATTAAAGAGATGAGAGGAGAAAAGAAAAACAAAACCAGTTTTTCAAAAAGCGGAGGCTGATCCTGAATACTATGCATAACACATTGGTTCTTCCACTGCAATTTAGGTATGCGATCCTCCGTCCTGTTGGCTCGATAACCATGATGATCAGAGAGTTGCAGAACATCAAGATCTTGCTATTGATCAGCTCGTTCACTGTACTCCATGAAGTTATGAGCAACAAAACAGATGACACTACTCTTCACCTCTGTTCATCCACACATCTGGTCCATGGCATCCGGAATTCCTTGGTTTTTTATTTATATTGGTATGGGGAGTTAGTTTTCTTTTCCCATTTTTTTCCCCCCTTTGGTTCTCCAAGAAGAGTAAACAAAATTTGAGTGCAATGTATATTCTAGTTGTTCCTACAACTGAGGTTCTCTGCTTTATTATCACTAAGATAGCAGTCTGAGCCTTTCGACTTCTCGTCAAATGTGACTTGGAGAGGTTTGTCTTCTTCCAACCTCTGTAGATCAATTTGCTTCTTCCTCTTGACCACCTTTTTGGAAACTACACGATTTATGCCCTTTGCATCCAAATCTGCACCTTGATTACTTAGTGGTTTAAAATGGACTTTAGCAACTTTCCTTGCATCAGCTTCCAATATCTGCATATTCCAAGAACCAAATCTACAAGTTAAAACTATCAAGTTACTGCAAATTTCCTTGTCAAGTGTAGGATGACAGAATGAGAAAACTTCAAATGAGTGTTGCTAATCTTTGGGCAGTGTAAGATGACAAATGCTGCATTAGCTTTCAGTATAATTTCTCTTTGTGGTTTGACAAGGCCTATATAATTATAAGCAAGCGATGCACCAAATCAAAGTATGTACCAGGCTGAATATATATAGGACCTAGGTGCATGTCATACTCCATGTCAGTGTATAAATTTAAAGTGCAAATTACACAACTTCTAAATATGGCATTTGCATCTTACAATGTGCTTAAGTATACTAATATGACATAGCCTTGTTGCCACAACACTGCATGATGATATGCGACACTCTGATCATTGGTCAGCATTTGCCAAGAAGAATTTGTCACGTTCAGATACTTGGATTACTTTCAAAATAAAACCACAGGATAACATAAAGTATCTGAGAGGAGTTGATATAGGTAGGCCAGGAGGATGCTTGTGATGGTCAGAGTTGAAAAAGTGGCATTCCACATAGATGTTGAAAGTCCATGAAGTCAAAATGATGAACCCAAAATCTAGAAGCTAGAAAGTCCACATAGATGGTAGAAGCTAGAAAGTTGTAGAGATATTACAATTCAAAATGATGAACCCAAAATCAATGTCCTACAACATCTATGAGATTATCTTCATACTTTTCTCAAAAAAGCACAGAAACAATAACTCAAACCACTCAAAACAAATGAATAAAGAAAAACAAAACAAAACCTTGTACAGATCAAAGACATTTCTGAAAAAAAAAAGCAGATAGAAAATAGGAGCAAAGCCTTAATGACATGAGAAGTCCAATGGAAGGACAACATCCACATTCCACAAGGACACAAACACTGTCACCATGCTTGAAGCAAACTAAAAACAATGTTGGTGCTGAAGAAGGATGAGACAATACTCTGACGAACTCATCAAGGATTATTAAATGTTCATATGATTCAATTTGTATTATATGAAGGACCAGAAAGATTTGGTTTGTCACATGTTCTTTCCCCTCAGATTGAGTGAAAACAAGGACAGATCCTAATCTCTGATCATTCAACTTGTGGCATGTCCTTAACTGATGTCCCTCTGTTCGAAATTTTAGGATGACACTTTGGCTATTCCTAACAAACTGCAGAACTTAGTGAAAAGTGTTCTTTATTTTGGAGATATAATCTAAGAAGAACAAAGTGTTATCCACTAGTGAGGCAACTTACAACAAGGACTGTATAACAAAGCCAAAAAAACAACTAAAACATAAGAGAGTTTCCTTCAGATGATTCCTACTAAAATATCCCAGCTACAATTTAATTTGAAAAGTAGCAAAAACTGTTTATATGATTATTCTCCCCATCATCTACATAATTATTAGCTATTCTTTTAGAACATTAGCTGTGTTAGGAATTTCTGTAATAACAAACAAACTAAATCAGTATAGAGCTTCCTGCACAAAGGTAACATTTCTTTGTACAGATAAGTATTACAACTACATATCTCCCATATTCATTCAAAAAACAGTATTTGATTCTGATCTGCATGATATCATAGGATATGCTATTTTGTGCATTAAATGGTTAGCCTATTCGATGAGTGAGAGCTACACAACATAAAAGGTAACTCAATCAATTTAAGATGATGAAATTATATATATTTTGTTGAATCTTAAATGTCAAGATTCATTTCCAGTTTATGACTTGAGAAAAAATGTCCATGATTAATTGGTAAAAGAATATTCACTTGATGTATCAGACTTTTGGATTAGTTACTACAATGATACTTACCGCTTAAACATAAAATAAAATTCCAGTCTACGACTTGAAGTTGTATATGCATTCCTATTCCAGTCTGACCTAAATGTCAAGATTTATTGCCTCAACAATTGGTTGTCTTTTTCGCTTTAACACTCCCATTACATCTAAAAAGACCTTCAGTTTGGCATGATGGGACCATTGACATATTGCCCAACATAAATAGTTACTTGGAAATAGTTAACACAAATATGTAAATTCAAGCATTTCCTGATAACATGTTATGCAAATTTGCCAGAAATGCTTCTAGCTTGTGATTTGCGTAATTGTAAGTCTGAACCACTTGTTCAATGCAACTAGATAAGATTTGAAGACAATGACTAAACTTAGTGTAGATTCTTGAATATTTATGCATGGTACCTCAATTTCATATTTTTGATGTCTTTCATTCCTGCTTGGACCATCTGACTCTTCATTTCTGTATTCACTGTTCTCTTCTCGGTTTGCCTTCTCAAGCACCACGACAATCTTGGCACCTTCTTCTGGTATATAACCAAACACCTCGCAGATGAAACCGGATACTGTCTCATACTGATGACCCTAGTAATTAAAACAAACACAGTGTAGTGAATATAAATTTTCACAAACTCCATAACCCTTTATTAAATCTCTCAAGAAACATTGAAAAAGCATATATATAACAGATATTTAGGATTTATTAGAATAAATTTAGGTAAGGAAATTGTAACAGAAATTCTAAGAGGAAAGATGCAAACTCATGAATAATTGAATTCTCAAAAGTAATTGGTGCTGAAATCAATAAGTTGTAATCTCATATGAGTGCACTACTCCCAACACCCAAGGTTAATCTATAACCCAAATTGTACATTACAAAAACATGCATCATATCTGTCCTAGTAGGATTTGTGAAACAATGATTTCAACCGAATTGCAAGACTACCTAGGGCCAAATAAATACACAATTCAGCTGGCAGACAAATACAGGTTTTTGATATAGAGCCAACAGGTATTACCAACAGTTCAGCTGAGATGGCACTGGAACACATAGAATCCAACTGTTTTGGGAGGATGATCTTGGTTTGACACTTTCTGAAAATCAATAGGTATTGATTGTTGAGCCTCAATGTTAGCAGAATTATGCTTAATCAAACTAGCCATACAAGTGGCCAGGGTAAAATAGATGGATTGAGCTTTGTCCACTTAAATTAATGAAGGTTGTAACAGTCACCACCAACCCTATATCCTATCAACAAAAAGATTCTTTATTTTACAATAATCAATAACATAATTTACAACTCAACAAGTCTTAAAGATTAACGAATATGCATCCTCTTAAAAGTCAATCACATGTATTTATTAAAAAATAAAAGTTGTCTCACTCTCACAAGTATGTAACAGAGTTAAACAAGACAATCTACCACAACTTCCTATACACGTTCTTTAATAATCATGGAGATCTATGTGTCGCCAACTTCCTCTTGGTTCTATGACTCAAATGGCAGCCGCTGTATAATTTTCTTATGTGCTTAAGTATCAACCAACATGAGCAACCACTTGATTGATGCTTTATCCCACGTTTCCAACCACAACTATTACACCATGTTCCTTCATTTGCAAAACTTGTGGGCAAAAGATTATGATGGAATTTCATCCTTAGACAACTTGAGCAATTCCTAATCCATCGCTTATTGCAACCAATGATTGTGCCTTAAATGCATTAAGTGTACCCCTACAAATTGTACAAGTTACCAGGAAGGGGTAGAGTCTGTTTAGGAATTTTTCGTGATACCCTTCTGCAATCAAAGGTTTCAAATACCAGTTGGACCGGTACATGTCAACTAATATTTTCTAGCTGATCAATTAATGGTACTGGACAATACTACCTCGGTAACAAGTGATTGTTCTTTTATTATTTTTCAATCGTATCAGGCAACACAGGTTGGAATACTGCCAGATATAGCCGCACTATACTGTTCCATCAAGGTGTTGAAATTAAAATTGGACCAAGATTTTAAACCTTGCCTGTTATATTAGTGTATGCCATAAATAATATTTCAATACCCTCTTGCAGAGACAATGTCCCTAAGCAATCACTTGGGTGCTCTACAATTATGGTGCCTCCAAACAATCATTTTAGCTCCCTTCTGTTGCAAATATATTGAGAATAATTTTCTTGGGCATCATCTTCCTGCAAATGCATCTCTGGTTGCCACTCTGTGCAATACTGCAATTCCCCTCCTAAAATGACAATGACCTCAAACAATTCTTTTGGGTAATCTACAATAGCTGTCTCTTAATTTTTTAAGGTTCCCTGTTATTGCCACTTGGACGATTAATTTTCTGGGGCAACATCCTGCTGCAAATATATCTCCAGGTGCCACTCAATAGGCAATACTTTGACACCCACTAGCATCAAATTTATTGCAGCCATTATTTCCCAACTGTTACACCTCTCAACCCAATTGCAGAAAGTTTATTCTGACAACCATCAATAACAATCTATCATGTTGAAATCCTTCATGGTAACACAAGTTGAAGAAGACTCATCTTACCGAGAGGCACATGAAGCATCTTCGGATGGAGCATTTGGACAAGTTTGAGAAAGGCCAACAAACCACCGTACCACACTACAAAATTCTTAGGAATCATCTGATAAGAGTGCTTCCCCTTTCACATCATCAGAACAGTTCAGTGCTTTTTTATTTACCTTCTTATAATTCTGAAGGATCTACTAGAGGCCCAGACAATAACCTAATTTATCCTGGAGAAGAAATCACAGATGCTAAAAATTTCAGCTAGCTGTAAATATGCAGCAAAGCCCCAGATGATGCAGCTAATAGACCCCTTCCATACTCTGCCAAGGGCTATTCAGCTATTGGAGAGGATGCTAGAGGATAAGTTAGTAGAAGATCTAATAGCACCTCAATCTTCAACATAGTCAAACTTGATTCACCCACTACAGAACTTTTGTTTCAGGACAGCAAATAGATTGTACAACAAATTCTTGCCCATCTTGAAGCTCAAGGTGATCAGTCAGTTCCTTATCTCTGACACTGTATAGATCATTAAGCTCAACTATGACAATTTTATTTCTACAACAACATTAGCATCCTTCCTCAACATGTGAAAAAGGAAAGGATGACAAATTCCAAGAGCGTGATTTTGCAATATGGTTCTGACTTCTGACCCTCCAGTCTCCAACTTGGGGGTAAAGTGCAATCGATGTGCTGTAAATTATTACGGACTGTAGAGAGCCCTCTCAATTTGCAACCAACCTCCTAGTTGAGCTAGAAACAGAGAGATTTGATCAAGCATCCTCAACATCTCTTAGTGGTAATATATTTTATTTTATATTTCCTACTATTTTCAAATGTATCAATGTTAGCACTTCTAGTAGCTATTTTAGAAAATCAAAAGAGTCAAATTTGAATTTGAACCTATTTGATGTCTAAGGGTCCTAATATATTATTTGTTAGTCAAATGGTTTAGCTAATAGGAGTATATTTGTCTGTTCTAGAGGTCTATTTCAGAGGGATATTTGTGGCGTGACCATATCATACAAAAACAAAGTTACATTAGACATCTTAATTGGCTATATAAATGAGTGGTTGTAAGCTTTTGAGTTACAAACGAACACGACAAAATTAGATTAATTTAGATTTTTAATATCTTTTTCCTCTCTTGTTCTATCTTAAATGGCCTCTTCTCCTCCTTGAATTGGAGAAAGCCAAATTAGTAGGGTTATATCCTATCACATTGACAGAAAACATGTGACTTTACCATGATTCCATATGTAACAACAATTTTTTTCTATCAAAGATTGACTAACTGAGAATCCTGTTATTTTCTAGAAAGGCAAGGCTAGTTCTCACAATAACAAATATTTTACCTATCAAAGCCATGAGCTACAAAGAACCTTCAAACATCAAACAAGAGAAAGATATTGTCAATGTTATCATGGAAAATAAACTCAACTCAAAATGTATAAATTCATGCTCAAAACTCAAAATGTTCACATAAGAACCATTGAGAAACAAATAAAGAAAGTTAAATTTAGAAAGAGGAACACGCCATTGAGCTGTGCAAGACATCTATACATAAATCAGAGGATCCAAGTCCCTCTACATCTTCTTACACCAGTAATCTTAATTAAATAACATCTAATTACAACATCTGAAAGTTTTCCTTGAACATGTCTGAATCATCTTGGATGATTTTCTTTATTTTGTTCTCTCTCAATGCAACACCTAATTGCTATCAAACTAAATCAATTCTTATTATATCTTTTTAATAACTCCACAATCCACTTTTGCCTCAATGTTCTCATATTAGCTACACAAAGTTTCAAGTATGTTGTTTTTTAACCGTCTCAAGTCTCAACACTAAGCTCCATAAATTACAACTATCTTATTAAAATTTTCATTTAACCAGAAAGGAATAATCATAAAAAATTTCGTGCTCCTCTCCATTTTAACCATCAAGTTTTACTCAATGAACAATTTGTCAATATCTTCTTCTTGATAAAAAAAATCAACTTTTACTCACAGCAATTTCTTACCCATCCATCACAACCATACTATTTCTTTTCTTAATATTTCTAAAGGACAATCGATGTATTTAGTGTTAATCCTACTTAATCTAAGACCTTTAATTTCTATCATTTGTCTTCATAACTCGAGTTTATTGCTAATCTCTACTAAAATTTCATTGATAAAAAAATTATGGTTAGTAGATTAACATATAAAATGCATGCCTATCGTGTGTCTGATTACAAATTTGTCTATAATTAATGTCAACAACTAAGAACTTAAGGCTGAATCGCATGCTAGACACAATCTTTGTAATCCTAACATTAATGATGACTCACATAACTTTTACCACGGCAAAATAATTACTAGCTCCTTTCTTTTCTAATTCTCACCATAACAATTCTCTATAGACTCTATCTTAAGCTCTTTCCAAGTCAATTAAAAATCATATAAATTTTTTTATCTATATTTTTATATTTTCTCAATAAATAAATAACATATATGGTTGATTTTTTGAGCATACAACCAAGCTAAGTCTATGGGCAAAGGAGGTAAAGAATTAAATGGTGGTTCATTAAATGAACATTCTTCTTTACATAAGCAAAATTGCTTTCATGTTCACCAAGAGAGGGAAAGGAGAATAAAGAGAAACCTCGGGCAATTTGACATTCAGTTCTTCTGAAAGTTGATCAATTGATGTATTTGCATCAACATCAAATGTGCCATCCTCTTTCATTACAATGTAACCAGTTTTCCTCTGAATCTCTTCCTGCAAAAAATGAAAACAAAAATGTGGACTGTCATATAGTTATTCAACACGACAGAAAACCAAGTTATCAACCATGGGACTAGCTTTTTCAACTATACTAAAACAAGCAACAAGAATATAGGTAAATTAAAATGTATCATAATAAGTGGATGTATTACTCTTCCTGTAAAAGGAAGGCCTTACCTGCACAAAAGCAAACTCTGAAAAAAAGAAAATGAGTAAACAGTTTGCCAATGCAATAACACAAAATAGGTGTCATCAAGCATTTTTTAATTACATTCATCACCATTAGTTACTCTTTAACAATAAAGAAGCCAAACAGTAGGACATGTCTGCCACT
Organism: Musa balbisiana; assembly: GCA_004837865.1. Taxonomy (NCBI): domain Eukaryota; kingdom Viridiplantae; phylum Streptophyta; class Magnoliopsida; order Zingiberales; family Musaceae; genus Musa; species Musa balbisiana. The sequence goes on along the minus strand of CM017191.1, from coordinate 3,050,828 downwards.
AGAAAAAAAAACAAGTTTTCATCTCCATTTTAAAGCACCAACTTTATGATTCATTCTTGCAAAAAAAAAGCAGAGGACAATTTTACCTGCAGGACCTAGAAATATCTTTTTAGAACAAAAAACTGAGAAGCTCTGGCACTGCAATTTTGAAGTTGTGGTCATATCAGATGCAAAAGATAATATTACATACAAAATACAAAACCGTCTTGTCATATATAGTTATTTGTTGGGAAAAACTAGACACCTATAGTTTTCCAATGCTATCTCATTGTATGGAGTACATACAAGAAAGGTCAACCAGATAAGATGTGATGATGTGTATTAGATGGTTGTTGTATAATCTATCTGTAAGCTAACTCCAACTACAGCTTATATTTGCATCCAACTCATGAATTGATTATAAATAAAAATATTTTTTGCCTTATTAACCTTTAAAATTGAAACATTTTATATTCTGAGATAGTTGTAAACACAAAGTCATCTCACATGACAAGGCATTAAGGATTTTGAATTGTTATTAGGGTTGGATCTAGACAAGTCAGGGATGTATTGGGTTTGGACCAGAATAAATTGTCTAGCTAAGTTATAGAGTTAGGGACTTAAGTTGGACACCGGTCATGCAGACCAGGATTCTATGGGCCAGGGCTCAGGTTGGTTTCGGGTTGCCCAAATGCTTGACTCAGGCCCAATCCATATTGGGTTTGTGTTGTACTTTCCCAATCCATGCATCAAGGAAGTTCAGCTTGATGTAAATGCTCCTATGAACAGATTAACTCAGTAACACAAACTTTTGACTCCCTGGTTTGAGATAATATACCAAAGCTTTCATGGTTTTATCAATTTAAAGTTCCTTAACTTGAATTCATCAATACCATCCTTCCTTGCTGCAACTTAGCCATATACCAACAAGGGCCTATCAGATAAGAACTCTTCCTATGTCTCTTCATGCCATTTAGTACGGACGGAGAAAAGCAAACATTCCAGAAAATGCAGATACATTTGGGATGAACTTTCCCAGTTAGTTTTCTGGCACATTTGAGAAGGAGGTTTAGATTGTTCAACGGGGTGGTTAATGATCCTTTTATTGTCTTCAAAGGGGCAGTCACATGATTCTGTGGTATGAAGCATGTGATCCTTTCTGGGAAGCTTCTAATAATAGATGCTTTTATTAAATTGTTTAAGAATCCTCACGACATCTTTTTCCTTTTTTTTCTCGTGTTTCCCATAATTTTGTCCTTTATCATCCTCTTATTGAAATAAGCAAGAAAATTTAATGCCTATGCACAAAGCAATTATATGGGGTTGCTTATAGAGCATAATTGAAAAAAATGAGAAATTACTATGGAAGACACAATTATATAACCAACTTCTAGATAAAGTCCATAGAAAGCCATTTCGCTGGGACCAATACTACACAGGCAGTACATACCAGTCCGAGTGTGAATCAGTACACAAACTGTCACATTCACAAGCCCTGTTCACCCCAAACAGGCATGAGCTCTCTACACCCTCGAGCTGCCTAGATACACTTCCTCCTCTCCTCTTCTCTTCGTCTTCCTCCACTGCCTCCACTCCATCTTCCTCATCCTTCCTCCTCTTCCTCCACCACCTCCTTTTCTTCCTTTATCTTCCTCTTGCTTCCTCCTCTTCCTTCTTCTTCCTCCCTCCTCTTTTCCACTGCCCCTTCCTCTTCTCCTTCTTCTTCCTATTTGAGTCACCGGTAGGTACTAGTATGCCATGTGTCAGTACATCAGTACTGACCAGTGCTTACTGGTCCAACCTACCCAAAACGGCATTCCCTGCTAAAATCAAGCTTCTAAAGTTGGTCCAGAGTTTCTACTATGTTCCCTATTACAAAACTTTATGCATATATGATCATATATACAATTTGAATTGCATAGTTGCAATAGCAAATAAATAAATAACTAAAAGAAGAGAAAACAATAAGGGCGAATTCTTGGAAAAAGCCCCTAAGTTTAGGAATTTCTAGTAGAGCGCTGTAACTTTGAAAAATTCTCAGATAGCCCCCCCCCCTCCCCTTTTTTTTTGCAAAATGGTCATCCTACCCATGTCAACCACCGCCCTTTCTCTCGCCCACCACCCTGCCGACCGCCCTCCCTTGGTCGTCTAGGCTTCTGCACACATAGGGCTGGCCCCGCTGACTGTCCTCCTCTGCGTGCAAGCTGGCCCTACTGGCCGCCCCTATCCCCTCCCCCCTCCCCTGGCTGCCTGCGCCTCTGTGCTCACATGGGCTGGCCCCATCAGCCGTCCCCCTCTGCATGCAAGCTAACCCTAATGGATGCTCGCCTCCCCTCCCCTGGCCGCTTGCACCTTTGCGTGCATGTGGGCTAGCCCCGTCCATCGCCCTCGTCCCCTCCCCTAGCCTCCTACACCTCCACGCGTGGGTTGGCCCTACCGGCCGCCTCCCTCAACAAGCGCGATGCCCCTAGGTTCCGACGAGGATGAGGGCGCAGGGGCAATGGCAAAGGCGTCACATGGAGGAGGAGGCGAAAGTGTTTCTGGCGAAGGCAGGGGTAAAACAATTATTTCACGTGACCAGGGGCGCTATCTGAGAATTTTTTAAAGTTGAGTCGCTATGCAGGAAATTCCCAAACTTATCGGCTTTTTTCGAGAATTTGCCCAAAAGATAAAACAAAAGGGCATTGAAGAAGACAACTGTCAGCTATAATCCGAGAAAGAAAATATCTTCATATAGTTTTCTTACTTTGGAGTCATTTTCATCGAAGATTTCACCAACAATTTCTTCAACAACATCTTCCAGAGTAACGATCTGTTGCACAGCCAAAGATTTTAATGGTCAAACTGTAAATAACAAAGAGAGAAACAAAATCCTCTTAAACTTGAAATCCATGAAGTATGGGTATGCTGGAATTATATACCATATTAGCTTCAAGTTAGATTTTATTAGAAAATATTACTGGGATATCTTTCATACAGATTTCAAAAAAGATTGTTCATAACATTAAGTCCTACACAAGTAAAACTTTCAGCCAGATTGCAATCCTATAGATATCACCACACCATGGAATCTAAACTTTTAAAGTATAGAGCTCAACTTAAAGTGCAAATAACGAATGATTATGTTTTGAAAGCAGTGTAACAATGTAACAAGACAACAAGTTGAACTGGAAGCATATAATAAGAATAAGTAATACAGGCAATGACCATCTAAACAATTAAAATAAAAAATTGTAGCTACAGATGGCACTAACAAAATATTTCATGGAAACGATGCTATAAATAATCAATAGAATGACAAATTAATAGAAATTGAACTAAAAACAAGTGGTTATACTTCATATAACTTTAACATCTTCAATTAGTTTGCACTGACTAGGCTAAAAAAATAAAGCATTTATATTTAGGAAAATGCCTGCTTGCACAATTCAAATGACAATCACCATTAGAAGAGCTCCTTTGCAACCAGCTCTTTTTTTTCAACTCAATAAGAAAACATGAAGATCAACTAACTAGAACCGTGAGAAAAAAGATACCACAAAAATGTTGCATGAGACTGTTGATAAAATAGGAACCAGAAAAAAGGCAATACAATTAGGAACCCAATGCTACGAATATAAAAGAACACTTTAGAGTAGATTGAGATAGCATGAAGCATTAACATACACCAACAGTTCCCCCATATTCGTTCAGAACTACAGCCATGTGAACTTTCCTAATGCGGAACTCTCTCAGCAGGTTCCATACAAACATTGAATCTGCACTATCAATATAACTTAAATTAACAACTGGAAAGAATAACCTATTATCACTAAATAAATGTTTAAAGAACAATAATATTTATGAATCTTGGAATTACTAATAGCTACTATACATTACCAATCACAAATTAAAATGCTTGTCTGATCGGTAGGTACTGATGATTTTAACAGTCTACCAAGCAACAGTGACAGACGATATGGCATAGTATTGCTCAGTATACTGCCCATTTTATTTTATTCAGCGGTATTGGGTAGGATATGTTACCACATTGTCACAAACAAGTCTGTACACAAAGTGTTTGATGTAATGTTTTTGTGTGTCTATGTTTTTTGGTTTTGTTCATACTTTGCACAACATGTAGAGGGTTTACAATTGGCTTTTGTGGTCATTTCTGGTCTATACACGCAGGTTGTGTACGATTATCGTGCAGAGAGAAAACTACCCAAAAATAAGCCATCCAAACAATCATTTTGGATGATTTCTGGGTGTGCAGAATAGTGCAAAATTTCAATCATTTCAACACCCTAGAGTAACTAGGGTGGGCACAAGGCTGGATGGGCCTTTGGGGTATTGTCAAGGGTTGATTAAGTGCCTTATTCTATAGTAGTGTGATATGGGCACTTGTGGGGACTTTTGGCCACAGTGGATTGTCTTAGACTTTTTGTCACGCGACTATTCAGAGCTTATAAAGTCTATTTTTGTATTTTCATTGCCTATGAAGTGTTTGCTGAAATGTCTGCCTGTGAGATCCCTAGTATAATGCTTCTTCAAACTTGTCTTTTCTTTTGCAGGTCCTTAGGGGACCATACGAGATTACGAGGAGGCTGACCATCTGCAGACGATCATGCAAGGGTATCGCATGACTTGGACAAATTCAACTAAGTCTATGACAACATGGTGGTACTATCTTAGTCATACAAGTCAAAAATAGTTACCAATATCGCTATTTATGACAATTTATTGTACTAATTTTGTATTACCAGGAACAAAGTATGTTGGCTTGTGAGCAATCTCCTTTACGGTGGATTCTTGCAGCTTGTCGACCTTCAATAGCAAAGAAAAGTACTTAAAGCAATGGATTAGTTGGAAGTTTAGCTCATTGGTGACACAACAATTGATAAAATAAATCTTGACTCAAACCTTTTCAACATATTCCAGCATGTCCATTGCATATGCAATGCCCACAATATTATCTATACGCTCCTCAAAAACAGGTACCCTAATATCATACAAATAGAAGTATAACACATGCTCAGAATTTTGGGCGATTTACAAATGAATTAGTTGCATGACATCACTTACATGTTCAACATACCTAGAGTATTGATGTGTCTCCCATTGCTTTTGAAAATCAATAAGCTTTGCACTAGCATCGATTGCAACTACGTCGATTAGAGGTGTCATTACCTCTTTGACATGTGTGTCTTTTATCTCTAAGACATTTTCAATCATATCCTGTTAATTAATTTTATATAAAGCATGTCAGTTGCTGATTCCTTTGTAAACATGAACATACAGTTCACAAAACAATACTGAACAAGCACATGAAGAGAATGAAACCATATAATTTATATGCATTCAATCTATAAAAACAAAAAATAAACTAAAACTTCCAACCCCTGTTCGATAGAACATCAATAACATTATTAGAGAATATAATTTATTGTTAGATGCTGGATTCTCTCTGCCTATCCTTGTACCAGTGCACTTCTAATCCAAGTGTAACTCAACTTGTCATTCGTTTAAGACCATATAAACATCTAAACTGGGATTGACCAACCCACAGTGGAACTATGCTAGAACAGATTAGTATAGTAGGGAACTGTGTCATATTTACTACACATGAAATATCATCTCTAAAGATAGGATATACCCATAGTGGATTTGTGCCAGAACAGGCTAGAAGCATAAAAAAAATGTGAAAAAGATTCCACATCATTTTATCTAGGTAACATGCAACTGAACGCTTTAGGCATGTTACAGAAAGAGCAGCACTTTATGCGATAAAACATACATATAAGAATGTCAAATAAAATAACAATCTACAAGAAACTTTAAATAAATTCAGATTATCTATTCTATCTTCATCTAATGATCAGATTACACACTATAAATCTTACCTTTGTTAAATCCACTAGATTGCTTAGTTCTGTAACAAGCAATGTTTGTTGTACCACCTGAAATGGTACCGTACAGGCAGTATGTATCAGTCCGAGCATGAGCCGATACATGGACCACCCCGTTTCGGGCAGTTCAGTTAAAATAATAAAAAAATAAAAAAGTGATGGGGCCTTGTCCAACTGAACGTTAAAAAGAAAAACAAACATCTTCTTGCGTAAGATGTTGCCTCACCACCACCACTTCGCCGCTGCTACTGTTGCTGTCGCTGTCGTTGCCTCGCTACTACTGCTTCGCCATAGTTTCCCAGGTATGATGCCGCTGCTCTTTTCCTCCACCTCTTCTTTCTTTTCCTCCTCCTTCCTCCACTTCTTCCTCTTTTTCATTCTTCCTCTATTCCTCCGCCCCTTCCTCTTCTCCCCCTTTTTGTTCCTCGTCAAAACACCGGTACATACCATCATACCATGTGTCAGTACACCAATACAGACTGGTACGTTTGGTCTAACAAATTGCCGAAACGAGTCCAGTACCCGAAAAGGCAATCCTTGGTAACAAGATCAATTTTTATGTAAACTCTACAAACACAGAAATATATACAACTGTATTGTCATGGACTTAGCTGGAATTGCCTAAGTCGTGAGGCACCATTACGGCAAATACGCGAACTTAGCTTGCGTTGCCTAAGTCACGCCTCGCCCTTGCGATATGCGTCCGCAAAGATTAGTCCACTTGCAACCTCTGGCAGGTCCCGAAGGACCTGTAAAAGAGAAAGTTGATTAGTTCGAAGAACGAGCGACAGACAAGTCCCGACGTCTCGCGAAAAGGGGAAGCTTTACAAGTAATTCAGCGAGCACCTTGCATGCACAAGAGAAAAGAGGGAGAAGAAGAAAACAAGGACTTTAGAAGGTTGAACGAACAGCTGCAAGTCCACAAACCGCTGCTCACCGGGTATCGGGCGCAACAACCAGTTCCCATCAAGGTAACGTGCGAACTTGCAAAAGATTATTCAACGCCCGACACTATACCGAAGCCCTATCCCCCATGGTGCCATCCAGGTGGTTCCAGGGTGCTGAGATGGCTGACGTTTCGCGTGCAGCAGCGGGCTACAGAAAACAGCCCGTGGCACGCGAAAACGAAGCTGTCTTGGATTGTTTTACTCGGTTCGGTGAGCGATCGCACTGTAACACTGCAACTTGTTCGAACTTACATTTTTACAAGCAAAAGGACATAAAACCAAGCCAAAACATGCTGCCAAGCAACTGTACATGTAAACACAAGCGACGAACGGTTCGTTGAACAGAGTTGTTACAAGTGAGCGACGACCGTTCGTGACAATATTGTAAACACATGCATTTGTGAAAAAAATTGATCAGTGAAATTCCATTGTCCAAAGCCTACAAAAATAGAGACATAATAGGATACTAATAACAAAATTAAAAAAAACATAAAAATAGATGCAAAAATTTATAATGCTCCCAAATGTCAATATAACGTAGGAAAACCACTAGATAATTATCAGAAAAATGTCACAAAAAACAAAATCAAGATTTTGCATTAATCTAAACTGAATGAGAAGCAACCAAGAAAAATTATGGAAGATCAAACTTGAAATAAAGCCACCTTATAAGTTAAGAACAACAATGCTAAATCAATTTGTATCAAGTTATACAAATTTGGGCACCTGTTCTTCCTCTTCTATTGCTCCACTTAGTTCTGCTCCTCTTAGCATCAGTTTTAGTTCATCTTCAGTCACATAAGGTTCACTACATTACCAAACAAGTATCAGGAAAAGAAAAACAACATAAAATAAAGTCAAACCTTCTCTCTAATTTAGACAGTGATGAAAAAGGTGTTTATATCAACATAGGTGCTTATATCAACATACAAGGAAAGAAAGCATATAAAAGGCAGGTCTTATATCAACATATAAGAAATTTCTTTTTTTGTTATGATAGAAGAAGGAAAAAAAACGAAGGAAAAGATTCAAATTCACTGTCTCATGTGCCCATCAATTTCATTCAGAAAGCAAGCAGGTTCCTCCTTGAAGCACATACAAAAATCATAAGAAGAAACAAACAACAAAGCATTTCCAATCAGTCCCCTTTCTTAAGCTCCGTTAGAAAATTACATGGGCAATGATCTTCTACTTTAAAACAACTAAAACAATGCACATAATGATCAAGTAGCAAATGAAGAACTTATTGCTAAACATATCTTAAATTTATTGTACATTCATAATAAAATAGCATGAAAGACATGAAAAAAATTAAAGAAATAGGAAAAAGGGGTACTCTGAAACATGACCTACCTTCTGCCTTTTAAACCTAGCATTTTTAAAATTCCCATCGAAAGAAAAGTGGCAATCCGTCCAACAGGATACAGGACCACTGATAGCCATGCTACTGGTCTGACCTAGTTTCAAACATAAAGTTCTATCACTGCCCCAATTCAAGAATAGAAGAGAACAAATTTACATATTAAACAGTTGAGGACACGACAATCTTATTTCCTAAGATAATGGGCTTACCTGACAACAAATCTAGCTACCTCTGTGGCATTATGAACAGCAACACTTTTTGGTGTAATTTCTGTTAGCAACAAAATAGCAACCTGAAATTATGAGAAGATTAGCTTAATCAGTTAAATTTACTGAATACATCTTGAACAAGAACAAACCTAGATAATTCAAAACTACAATAGTCAAATATCTTCAGCAACAATAGTACATGGGACCAGGCTAACAAATTTTTTTAGTTATTATGTTTCTGTAATCAAAGTCACATTATCTTAAGGAAACTATAATTTTTAATATGCCCTTAGTTCTCACAGAAAGAGATAAACATCTACATTTGGCGTACAGGTATCATTTTTTTCAAAAAATGTATAGGTTAAACATTTCAAGACACAAATAACTACATATGCTGCATAGAAACAGATTTTTATTCTTACACATGCATCAACAAAGTTTTCTGTTCTTGTGTTATAAACGTGCATTTGTAACATGTTGGCACAATGTGTGAATTGATACAGGCTGCCATGTCAGAGCAGGGTGGCCCTTTGTTATAAACGTGCATTCCAAGATTCAACCTAGATAGAGTAATAGTAAAATACTAAAATGACCCTTTGCTTTTCTTTCTTTCCTCCAGCGCTGCAAGGGTGCAACCATACACTACTAGCATGAATCATGGAAGAACTCAAAACACCTCACTAAGGGACAATGAGCACAAGGTACAGAGCAGTGAACCGAACCTACCTCTCATAAGGGAGCCAATGCTACCACCACCAAGATACCAGGTGGATGCAAATCCCATTTTAAGTACAACTTACAAATGGTATTACCACTGTAAGGTATGTACACAACATTGATGCATATTCCATGCACATTAACAAAAGGCATTAGTCACCAGAACAGTCGCAGACATTGTTGTAACCAGTAAACTTGCACCTTGAGATGTCACAGGAAATATACAGATTCATAACAGAAGAAGTTAGGAGCATACTGTCATAACCCCTGTTGCTGCACTAATTCCAGCTTCTCCAAAAATTGCAGTTGCTGCATCCGTAACAAGTGCTGTAGCACCAATATTGACCACACTGAGTACATAACACCAAATCATAAGATAAGGAACATATGGTCTGAATTAGTTGATGAAATAACCCATAGAAAGTTGAACAAAGAAGCAAATGTGAAGTACTCAATTATTAAGAATTACGTTGTGCCAATGAGAATCGTTGTCAGGAAACGAGTAACATCACTTTGAAGCATTCTGAAGACACCATTTTCTGGATCCTTCTCAGCCAATTCACGAACCTGCTTTAGAGGAAATTAAATATTTGAACGTTGCTTCTAATAACGAGAGAAATGTAGATGTATAAAAATGAACAAAGTAAATATGGAAATAACTTTTACTGCATCATCAACGTGATCAAAACAGTTGCAACTTCAAGCAATTTACAGATTTAAACTGCAGTAGTAGCAAACACACAAGAGAAAATCAATCAATTCATAGCTTTCATTAGAAGAAAATATCAGTTGTTCAACATTATGAACGAAAAAATCTGAGTACTTATATTATATGACCAAAACTCACGCATGATAGCATGAATATATGTAACAAAAATAAATAATGATTGAATAAAAGATCACCAAAGTGATACATAAGTCATTATTTTTCTATTTGCTTCCATTTCATTTACTCTGCTTGCAAAGTAGTATGTGCAGTTCTAATTCCAATATTGCATGTTCCTTATAGACTGACCAAACTGTAGCCCCACTTAAAGAAGGTTATTAGATTTTGTAGTTGAACCAACTCATAATTCCACAAGCCTACAGATTGAGAATGATGCATATCAGACCTATGATTAGCTTATGAAAAAAGCATATGCAGCTTTAACACGATGAGAGAAGTAATGTAATGTACAACAGAACATCAAAGGAAGTCAGTAGATTATTAAATCCAACAAAACCAAGGATGGACATTAGTCCACAAGCGGAGCAAACATGGAAAGGAATTAGGAGACTTATGCTTAGTAAACAAATCAGATGAAAGTATAGCTAATTACAACAGCATGATACATTGTCAAGGTTCAAAATATCAGTACAGGTACCTGAACTAGAACTTGCTATGACCGATAGATAACAGTCAGTACAAAACCAACACTGATTGGAAAACAAATAAAAGAAAAAAAATACCAGAGTACACTAGCATAACAGTAACAGGTCAGACCTCTATGTAGTATGTACCTAGCAGGACACCCGATAAACCTTGATTTTCAATTCCTTGCATATCATAGCACCTAAAGCATCCATATGTCACAAGTCAAGACACATCACAAAACATTTTAAGAAAATGTTCCTATCATCTTCACAGTCCTACATAAAGTGTAAATTGCTTCAGACACTTCTTTAAAAGATAGCAACAGGCAAGAACAACGGGACGTAAGCCTCTGCTTAATTCTGAGAGAAAGGAGTGCCTAAATCATTAGCTCTGTTGTTTGGTACCAGTATTAACCATGAATAAATGCTGGGGCCAGTTTTTCCACAATAAAAAATGTGAAGGCATCGACTAGATGAGCTTGATACTGCAAAATGAGGATCTATAAACAATTAAGGGAGTGTTTATTTTAAAAAATAACTTAGATTTCATCTTTATTTCCCTTTTCGTTTCTCCATAAAATCGAGAAAACATGTTTTACCTATTCAAACTAAAAAAAATCATCTCTTATGTTACTTGCCTGATTCTCCCCAAATTTCATTGACAAAAAGGAGATCTAAGAGAGAAAAGAACACTAGGCCCTCAGCTCCAAAGGAACGTAACTTGTCACTATACTTTCTTCTCCCTCTTTCTAATCTATAATGTGGATGATTATTCCTTCTATGATGCCAGGACCCACGTTGCCATTACAAAGGTGCTCCACAAATGTGAGCTTGGGAACTTCTTGTCAGCTTGCAAAAGATGATACCATAGCTGAACCTAAAAAACAGCGACTTTCATGACATGCTGCATCTGGTCATGCAACAAATGGAACACAAGAAGAGAATGGTTGAAAACTCTTAGATCAGCCTTCCACAATGGGCTTTTTCATGGTAAGAGGAGCCTTTGAACAAATCTTAGGAAGGTTAAATGAAGGCCTACAATCACTTATCACACTTCAAGACTCCAACAAGCAGAGGGATCCTGTGATGTCTTCCCCCGTTTAGCCTCAATTCCATAACCTAATTTAGGCTTCAGCACATACTTGAAACTGCAAAATTAGTGTTTATATATAATGATAATAACAACAACGAAGCCGTAAGTCTCAACTATCTAGTGTCGCTACATAGATCTCTTGCCACTATTGAGATCTGTAAAAGACTATATGTTTGATTAAGAGCACTTAAATCTTTATTTATGGTTTCTATTAAAGTCTTTTTAGGTCTTCCTCTACCTCCCCTTGTACCACTATCTTTAATCATTTCATCTTTTTTTACTATCGCATCTAGAGATCTTCTAAGTACATGCTCATCCCATCTTAAATGATTTTCTCTCATCTTATCTTCTATCGAGACGATACCTAGTTGTTCACAAATAAAAATATTTCTCTTCCTATTTTTCCTAGTAACTTCACACATTCATCTCAACATTATCATCTTGGCATCTGGAGATCTCCACATATCCACCTCGAATCCATAAAGCATTATTAGTCTCACAACTGTCTTATAAAATTTTCCTTTTAATCTCAAATGTATCCGACAATCACACAAGACTCTTGGTGCTCCTCACCATTTTAACCATCATATTTTTACTCTATAACTAATATCTTCATCGATCTCTCCATCTTGTTGAATAATTGATCTAAAATACCTAAAGCTTTTGCTTAAAAGAATTTCTTATCCATCCAACTTAACTATACTCTCTTGTCTATTATTAGAATTACTAAAATTATATCTCATATATTTAGTTTTAGTATTAATTTAAAACCTTTAGTTTCTAAGGATTATCTTCATAACTCAGGTTTATGATTAATTCCACTTAGGTTCTCATCAACTAAGACAATATTATCAGCAAATAACATACACCAGGAAGGTCTATCATGTAAACGACTAGTAAGTCCAGCCATTATCAATGCGAAAAGATAAAGATTAATACGGATCATTGATGTAATCCTATGCTAATAGGACACTCACTAGAAAAACTCTCTATAATTCTAACACTACGAGCTACATCACCATACATATCTTTAATAACATCAAAAAATAGTGTTTATATGCATCTAGCAAAATAATTCTTATTCATCTCCATACATCGATAACTGAACACAGTTCAATGACTTCCTCAAAGAAAAAAAGCGTACCTTCCATGGCCACAGAGTCGTGATTGCAGTTTCTGCCAAAGAAAAGAAAGCAGAAAGTCCCAGCAACGCAGCCAATACTAAACCTTGCTCTCTAAGCACATTAAGAACCTGAAACAACTTCGGCCACACCACCATAGGAACCGCTTTCTCCGAACCAAAGGCCGCAACGCCAGCTTCCACCACTCCCTCTGCAGCAAGAGATCTGCAGGACCTTGCGACAAGCATCCCGCAGGCAATCATCGCAATCACAGAACCAAACCTAAGGGAACCAAGAACCCCAAAAACTCGAGCTCTCTCATCCAGAGGAATCTCCTTTCTTCCATCGGAGTCAAAACTGCGGACGACGGGCGAAAGCTCGACCCTTTTACACCGGAAGGGGAAGAATGTACCGAAGCCGTGAGAATTCTGGTGGCCACGGCCGGATTGAAGTGGGAAACGAGATGTTCTAAAGGGAGGACGAGCATTGGGCCCGCGGATGTGGTGTGGCCAGCACAGTTTAGGAGATCCCTGGGTATGGATGAGCCCACCGGCTCGGCCGGCGAGGGAAGTATTGAATGCGAAGGAAAACATGGGGATTGGGGTAGCGGAATGAAAGGAGAGGGGATGGAGAAGGGGGACTAGGGTTTTGGATTAGAGAAGGGGTTGGTAGAAGGTGGCGGCATACCGACCGATGCGGGCGAGGAAGAGAGGGACGGAGTTCTGTTCGCTTTCCGTCAAAACGGTGGCTTCCGCCGGATTCACTCGGCATCTCTTCGGATGCTTTTGTGTTTTAAGAAAGCAGCAAATCCGGCAGGTGCTACGCACGAGTTAGCAAGTAGAATAATACGTCGAAGATATTACCAAAAATAGCACCCAAAAAAAACATGCAAGTACGATTTTCCAAATATTCGACTTGGTAATGCCAAATTCTGGTTTATTTCATTTGAATTTGAATTTGAACTTTTAAGTTTGTGTTTGGTCTTTAACTATTAGAGATTAAGCTCATTAAGTTATTGAGAGATTTAGGATATATAGTCTGAATTGCCATTAGCTTAACTTAGAATTATTTAAATCGAGAAGCATAATTACATTAGTTTAAGTGTAATCTAAATATGAAAGAAGTACAATTACAATGTCGGAGTTCAATTTGAAAATACAAACTATAAATTAGCTAATAAGCTTGTATACAAATCATGATCTGATGATGATATATTAAATCCCACTTAGTAAGATTAATATTTCAAATTCTCATCCAATATATTTTGAAGATATTATATAAATTAGCTAATAATAATTTTTTTAGATTACCACAAGATAAGATAAAATTTCATCCTCACCACTTATTTTTGCAAAAATAATAATAATGCTAATGTAGGCTTAATCTCGAGTTTATCTTACAAGACCTCACATAGAGAAAAAGAGAGCTGAGAAAGGCTGTGCATTTGCTTAATCTGATCTCAGTCTCACTGTTGATGTAGGCAAAATGGATCTATTGAAATGCTAACAATAGTCAAATTGACCTATTACCTACTGATTCCTTATGACAATGTTCAAATATGAGTAAATACAGTGAAAGCAAAAGGACCAAGTTAAGAACATCAAATTTACGTTGGACGATGCCATGATAGGCCAAGAACTTGACGTGCACTAGCTTCAGAAGTCATGCAGTTGGCTGAGCCTCCTAACAAGTCAAAGCACTTGGCTGCAACAACTACAATTTGAAGAAAGACACAAAGAAGAACGACCATGAACTCGAAGAGAAAGATAATTACTTGCTTGCTAGTTTCCTATGGTGAGTTACAAGAAATCTAAAATATGTGATGACAAGATATCAGCACCCATAAAAAGGGAAATAAGAGAAACAACAACAGATGAAAGAAACATCACTTTTGACATGCAATGATATCATAGCTTGACCTCCACATCTACACCTGCTGAAAGATCAAGCTGCATCAGTGAGTCGATCATTTGGGCTGTCGGATATAAGATATCGATTAGTCGTTGGTGAGTCCGGATCTCAAAATGGAAGCGAGAGTCTTTGTGAACGTGCGGTGACTTGAGGACGCAATAGACTCTTCTCTTTGTAGGAAGGGGAACAGGACCCATTGTCTTGGCATTCGTTGTCCGAGAAGCTTCCAGGATCTGCTTGCATGAGTCTTCGATCAGTGGCACCCAGTAGGACCTCAGCTTGATTCTTATCTTCTGCTTTCGTATCTGGAAACACAAGTAGACAAACGAGCATTTTACATACACATTATTTTATGAATCTTCAAACTTCAAACAGATCCAATCCATAGTTCCTAAATTTGATGAATACAAGGTGGCCCATGGTCTCATTGTATTCCCACCAAACTGATGAAAGATGGTGTTGCAGCCTAGCAGTTCAACCAAAATTCTTAGACCAATGCTAGGATGGTTATTAAGGTTGTGATGCTTTAAGGATATTTCAGTAAATGTTTTATGTAAAAGATTCCGAAGCAACCAAAAATATTCACTAATCAGGTTTGCCATCATGAAGAACCGGGACAGAAGGGTGCAGATGAGAAAGCAAAACAGTAAACCAGATTTGGCCATTCAAACTGGATAGTTTGTTCCCTGTTCTATGTTTAAATAACAATAATCACGTAACCAAGATGTGAATAACAAAAGCCTGTAGAGAAACTTGCATTGACAAGGAAAAAAAAGACAGAACTGTAGAATTCAAGACATCTTCATTTCACGGAGAAGGGTGAATCATGTGACATAACAGAATACAAAGTAGCTTCTCTATAAGGGGATATATAAAACTGGTTTATTATGCCACATAAACACCAGGTGGAATAAGTGAAGCCAGCAATGAAGGAAAGAACATATTTCCTCAAGAACAGCATTTGTTATGTCACATGATGTAAAACCTTGCTTAGAGACATTGAAAAACAAAGTTTCCCCTTTTGTTGTATCCGACCAATGCACGCACTTCATGCATCTACCTTAAGAAATGTTGCATAAAGCCAGCAAGTCTTCAACTTCTCGCCAATAGTTACTATACAGAATGAACCACCACTATCCCCATTCCCAACAAAACCATATCTAAATATGCTCCTAATGGATCAACAAGCTTCAAAATGAGTTTCCTTTCTTTAGATGAATGAAATCCATGGCATGATATCACAAGCTCCCAAGAACTGAGTCAATCTAAAATTCCAACAAGGTTCTCGCCACAAGTGTTTCTTATTACCGCCTACTGTTGAGATACACTTAAAAGCTTCAAGTGAAGGAGATAGTTACATACATCAAAACTTCCTCTTTGTACTCCTTGAAGTAAATATACTCAATATCTAAAACACAATACATCTTTATTGGTCAACTATGAGAATAACTATTAGTAACATTATTGGTGTTGGGAATGGTATCATACCGTATCAATAGGTGTACCAGTCTACAAGATTCTGGTATGAGTCAGCACCCATATTGCAAACTTTTTTTTGTAACATAAAAGAAAATGTTGGCATGAAGGCTGTGTTTGGGAGCACAATTGCATTTTTAACATTTGAGAAAGGAGCTTGAGTGAATATGCAGTAGTGAAATGCTTTAAATAATTGGTAAACAATAGATAAAAACTGCATTTTAAATATGCACTGACGTAAGTGTTTGGTAAAATTATATTTCAAAAGTCCATTGAATATTATGTGACAAATTTACCCTTCTAACATTTTTAATATTTATTCAAAAGTGAATACATATTTTTCATTTAAATTAATAGGTAAAATAAATAAATGTAATCTTACAAAAAATTTCGTATGGCCTAAATATATAATAAAAAATATAAAGATGTAAATGAATATAAAATAATCTTTGAAAATAAATAAATGAAATTTCACCTTGTAGAAGACGTGAGAGGAGTCAATGACGGCACGAATTGAAAGAATATGAGAGGAAATGAGAGTTTGGATTTCTATTATATAGTGAGAATCTTGTGATTTTAGATAATGTCATAGGGTCCTCTCAACGAAAATTAAAAATTTTCACTATCCCACAAATGCTGAAATGCTAATGCTACCATAAGGTAGCATCAACATTTGAACATTTACAATGCAGCATCAAGGCCAAATATGATTTGAAAAAATTCACCAAATATCAATTCACATTTGAAATGTGGATTGGGCTCTCAAAGTATACTCTTTCATTGTTGAAGAGATCTAGATGCACTCGAATGCAAATGTTACACAAAATTTAAAAGGAAAGGTTCCTAAAGGGTGGACCCATTGGATAAGGCTTACGCCAATATGGGATGGGGAGGGTCCGTGTATGCAGCCTCGCCTCAAGCTGTTTCTGTGATGAACTCTCTGATCAACTAAATTGCAAAGAAGCAAGATGGGTATAAACAAAGATCCACCATTAAGTAAATATACAAACTTATCATCCACATATAAGACAGGCTTTATACTGTTTAACTCGCGAAATGTGTAGGTAAACAAAGTGTAACGTGGATATCTTAGTTCTCGTGTCATAAGCCATAAACCGAAACAACAAGAACACAAGCAGCACTCAGAAAAGTGAAAAAGGGATAAAGCTAACACCTTTAAACCCATGCAAAGAAAGGCCGAGGATCGACTACCTTATCAGCATCCGCCTCAATATCGAGGGAAGAAGGGGCAGCAACGGCAGATTTCTCCTCCACCTTAAAAAGGGGAAAAAAAGGGTCAGATACAACACAACCAATTGCGACTCATCGACGAACAATAAAATTCAGAAAGCCGAAGTACCTCGAAGTCGATCGAAGCCTCCGTTGTATCCGGCTCCGCGGTAGCCGCGGGGACGCGGGACGGAGAAGGGGCGAGGAAGCGCAGGGAGACGGCAGCGTTTGCACAGTGGAGCGAGACGAAGAGGGGTTTCGGCTTGGGAGAGTGGGATGCGCGACTGGGTAGAGGGAGGAAAGCGGCCGTCGCGGACAGCGAGGAAGAGGCGGCCATCGCTGCTGCAGGCGCTCCGCGGCAGCTGCTCGCTCCCAGTATTTTATAATCCACACTCTGTGCACGTGCGGAGTGCGTGATCCATCTTTTTTATGCTCTCCGCGGCATTCAAGGATGAGAGATGGTCAAGATATATAAATTCTGTGCTTTGAGATTCGTGGTTTAAGAGCTGAGATTGTTGGCCACAATAAGAATGTCTAACCAAAAACAATTTTGTAAAAAATAAGTTTAAAAATAAATCGATTTTCTTACATCGTTAAATTAAATATTTTTCACAAAATATTTTTTTTCCAAATTAAATAATTTTCCAATGCTGTTAGCTGCATGCATTCATGTATACTTTCAGCCTCAATCATCTAATTAGATTTCAATTACAAGCCTTTAATCAAAAGCCAACAATACATAGATGTTATCAACAGTAAATTACTTCCACCTACAAAGTTTATCAACTGGAGACATTCCTCCATGAATATTACTATACGTATGTATGTATATTGGTGGAAGTGTATTTTCCAGTTCTAGAGCTTATTACAGAACTCCAAATCTTTTCGTGTGGTCTTCCATTTATGTCGACCAAATCACAGCTTAATGGGACACTCGAAGACTTCAGTTCAGCATTGTATTTGACCAGTGATACAGATAGATGATCATGCGTGTTGATAACTAGGAATACACTTGGCAGCAATATTCTCCTGGTAGTGGATGAAGTCCACTTCTTCTTTTTACTTGTTGGTGAGAGAGACTGATAGCTCATACTGAGGACAAAGTATAGATGAGCCATTGATCATGAAAAGCAAGGATTTGTCTTCTTTATCGTCTCTTATCCGCTGTGCATATGATCGATGTCCTCACTAGTTCTATCAACATAGGTTGCAGATGATGCTTGACGTAACTGGAGATTGTCATTTTCTTGGTTCCATGATTCCTATATCCTACGAGGAAAACTGTGATTCTTTACAGCACCAACGCTATAAAGCTTATGCATTGGTTCTTCCCTTTTGATTCTTGCTTAACCTCAATGGTGATGTTTGCCGTATCCCTCAGAAGATTCCTAGGAATTGTTTCATGAGAAATGAAAAAACTCTTGAAAGGAAACAATCATTTGATTGAACTTCGAGATACTCAATTGAGAGATCATAAAACATGTCAAGTCCGAGCTCAGATCTCTAATTAATCTTTTCATTACCAACTTACTGAAATGAGAGCTACGAGGGTAGTAAGTACTGAGCACTGGCTAAACTGCAGTGCAGTGGAGGTCACTTGAAGAAGAAGAAGCTTCTTGCTGCCGTATGAGCCATGTCAGTGCATGAAGAACTGGATCTAGCAAACGGATCGAGCCTTGCCCCGAGTTGTCCTCGTCAAGAGCTTGAGGGCGTGAAGGGGACCAAAGAATGGGAGAAGGAGATATTCAACGCATGGGAACTCGCACGCTTAGCTTGCCCCGCCTACATGCGGCGCAGGATCTACTCCCATTGGATTGCGACATGACAAGCCCTGCTGCAATGCTTGGAGTCCAGCCGATTCAAACTGCTGCATCTTCATCTGGTTAGTCGGCAGATCCCCTGTACTACTTTGAGGAATGTTGTCTTGCTGACCATGCCGATGGCCTCTAACATCATTAGACCTCAACAACAAAAGGAAAGAGATCAGACTGGATGTGTGGTGAAGCTGATGACAGATTTGCTAACATCCTGACTACTTGGATCTGGAACTTGACAAGTCTTTTCACTGGTTCCATTAGATGTGCTAACATCCGCCTATTTTTGTGGTAAGGTTTGTGAATTGTGATGTTACAGAATTAAAGCTTTTCTTTGTTGCACTTTGTAGAAGAGATGACAGTGCTGTGGGGTTCTTTCTAACAGGAAGCTCATAAGAATCTATCAGCTTCACCATCAGAAATAAACTCGAGAAACTAGCTAGCAGGAATTAGCTAAAGAGGAATACTTGCAACCAAAAATACTGGTTGCAGAGATGCATAATCGATTATGCTTGTCAATCTTCCTTTTGTCCTAATTATCTTTGTTATTTTGAGGATGAAGAGAAGAATCATTAGCTAGTTTGGGTCTGGAAGGATTAACATCTTGGGACAAAAGAAGGATTAGTGTACACAAAAAGGAGGAAACTGTGCTGTCAAACAAGAACATTTCTTGAATCCTGAAGAGTTATCTTCTACTCATTCAATTCAGAAGGATATGCTGCATCGACATCTGGAAGTCATATATCTATCTATAGATGTGATGGGCATTTGGCAGAATTTGTCTCAGGAATCATATCAGAAAGACCGTTCTCAATAAAAATGGATCTTTGGCACTATTTTGATGTCCTATGAAGTATGTCAGATATTTGTTTGATTGGAAAGCTGGACGAACTGGGAATTATTTTGGGATAAGCACATTCCAAAGTAATCCCAGGTTTTAAGCAGTTGCCAGGAATCATTCCACTCCGAACTAGAGATTAGCCATAACTCAATCCGGGCTCCAAATCATTAGGCATGTATACAATTCATATGTGTATTGCACTCCCAACAGATGATTGAACCTGTGATGCAGATATCACACTTGAAATTTTCTTTCTTTAGCAAAGTACAGTCAAATTCTTTATCCAAACCAATGATCATGATGTTATGGTGTTCAGCTTATGCCTGATATCTACGGCTCCATAGGTTGGCGATGTCCTCTGCTATTTTACAGGCGTCCATGGAAGCTCCCAGCAATCCTCTCCTGGTGAAACCAACAGCGTAGAGCCCGTTCTTTCCTCTCCAACTATTAGGAAACGAAGTCCTTGGAAAGCCATCCTTCTCACCGAAGAACTCCTCCTCCTTGCCATATGCAAATCTACAGTAAGATACATGGAAATCTTTCTTCTTTCTCTGATAACACTAATGAACATGAACAAATGATTGTGTATTAATTATAAGATATCTATGTCGTCCCTAAATCCGGCGTGCAGTTTAATGATGATGGATGATTGGGGAGGTCAGATACACATAGAAACGTCCTTTTAGTGATGCTGTGGCCCATCCTGGGATTACCCCCTTCACTTAAATTGCATGTGGTGGCAAAATGGAGGCGGTGCAAAGGCACTGCAGGCTTCTTTTTCTTGAAGTGATAATGGGGTTGGATGTCTCTGTGTTGGACCAAAGTCGCCATCAGAGTTGTGTTGTATGTTCTTATCGAAGGAATCGCCATCAATGCCCATACTTGGCATTATTACGATACATCGACAGATATTCTTTCGACTTAACTTGCATGTGATCTCTGTGCCTTACTATTTACTAGATCTTTGAGGGTTTCATTGTTGTGAATGAACAGTTTGCTTGTACGTATCTGCAAGTCCAAATCTGATTCGTATGTCTGCATGAAGAATGTTCCGATCAGCTTCTTGGCGTTGCTTGGAGAAGTCCAAGGTGAAGCTGCTGTAAGAATGCGACAGTGCGACAAAGCCCATAAGAACTCAAAAAGTCTTTTCTATCATATGACCTCATTTCTTCCAATCTGATTGGAGAAATGATCCTAATTGAATTGTCCTATATATGATTTTTACTCCAGTGTTCGTCATCCTATCTATGCATCTATTCTAATCTTGCATAGATCTGCCTACTAACATGTTGCTGGATTGTCTCACGTACCTTGAGCCAAGAAGTCACATTGCTTTTGTAGCCTGTTGCCAGGATGATGGAATCGAATTCCTCGTGTTCACCATCCACAAACTCTGCCCCTTTGCTTGTGAACTGGTTTATGTCAGGAACCACCTGCAGAGAACACTAAATTCATCTCAGTTTTCTTTCATTTTTCTTTCTTGATTCAATCGATTAGAAAGATGGACTCGAGAAACAATGGATTGTCCGAGGTCGGCACGGTGCAAGAAAAGGTTTCGTGAGCTGAATATAATCAATCCGATGGCATTGATGTTAAGAAGAGAACCTTAATCTGTCCGCTTTTGATCTTGGCAAAGGTGCCGATGTCCAGTACCGGAGTCTTTCCGGCGGCGCTCTTGAGCTCGAGCGGCCCGATCGCAGGCCGCTTGATCCCATACTTCTCCGTATCTCCCAGTAGCAGCCTTGTGCCGAAAAGGAGGAGAGCATCTACAGCTTTAACAGGGAGCCACTTGAGCAGAGCCATTGACAGCCCAAAAGTCGAGATCCCAAGTAGTTCCCTCGGCAAGATGTGCAGCTGCCACAGCCAAAACTTAAATGAGTTCAACAGGACGAGTAACACTGCATGAAAGTTTGATTAGTTGAGCTCAATTGCCACTCCACTGCACACGGTGAAGCTACCGGAGTAGTTTGCAGAAAAATCCAAGTCCAAAAGGGGGCAAATCAAAGTTGAGATGCACTCAACTCGATTCGGGCAGAAGCAAACAAGACACAACCACACGAAGCAGCAATCATGTTTTGTAGTATTAGTACAAAAGTGCAAGAAGAGGAAGCAAGGATGATCCACTTGCCTTGTCCCTGACGACCATGGAGACCTTGGCATCATTGTCACAGAGGTCCAGAGCAACCTCCATGCCTGAATTGCCAGAGCCCACCACCAAAACCTTCTCCCCTCTGTGGTCATCGCCCTTCATGTAACAGCTGGTGTGCAAGAGCTGCCCGCGGAACCTCGAGATTCCCCTGATCTCTGGCCACACAACCTCTGCATTTTCCCCTGTGGCCACAATGAGCCACCGGCATATGAACTCCAAGTCACCGGCCTCCACTCGCCAGAACCTGATGCTGGCATCGTACTCGGCAACCCGAACCGCCATGCCGAACAATGGCTTGATGGCGAAGCGCTCGACGTAGGCGTCCAAGTAGCTTATGAACTGCTGCTTCGTGGGGTATGTCGGGAACTCCGGCGGGAACGCCATGAGCGGCAGCTCACAGTATTGCTTGGGGAGATGAAGCTTTAGGCGCTCGTAGGTCCTCAGGTTCCATGAAGGCGCGAAGCAGGTCTCCTTCTCCAGTATCAAATACGGGACACCTCTCTCCTTGAGGCACGCAGCTGTGGCTATACCTGAAGGTCCAGCTCCTACTATTAGAGGCCCTGGAAACCAAACCTGCTTCAGATTCGATGTCATGGGTGGCCCATGGAGCTTTAGCTGCAGGAAGGGAGATTGGTATTGCTTCCCCGGAATGAATCCCTCTGCACAAGAAGAGAGGCTAACTTGACTAAATAGTAGCAGAGGTGCAGGAGAAACAGTAAAAGGGTGTGTCTGTAAAGGCTGAATCTGGACGAGTATAAGAATGTTGGAGAAGAAGAGATGGATTCTTGGCTTGTCAGCGTACAGCTACAGTTCTATGGGTCACTTGGTTGTGGTTGCAGAACAGCACACACACATATATAGAGCAGTAGCTGAAAGAGGTTTGGCTTTATCAGTATGGGGAAGAAAGAGTAGTAGTCCAAAAGAAATGGCCGAGATGGAACCTCCTACTGGTACCAAATTGGCTCTTTCAATGGGAATAAAGAACTAAGAAATAAAAAGGAGCAATAAGAGAAAAGATTCAGAAGATGGAGCTTTAGGAATCTGGTCCTTTGTACAGTGTGTCTTAGATGAGAACAACTGGGTTGAGAAGTTGCTCGGTGTATATGCTGAAACAAAAACCACAGGAACACAAAGGTAAGCAGATGGAATGTCAAACTAAAGGAGTGGAATTCATAGATCCCCATATGGGCTTGAAACCTTAAAACCTCATCTCAACATGGTTGTCTTCCCTCCTCCCCTCTCTTGATTGATTACAAGAATATGACAACATATCTTCCTTGTTATGGCATCCCTATCCTATACCTTGACTTGCAAGAGTTGCATGCAGGATGATCAATGATGAATAATCACTGGTAATCTAACAATGCTTTTGTACTTGGCTTTTGAATTTTTCTGGCATATATCTATATGCCATGGTCCACAGTGAGGTGTCGGCATGAGCATCACTAGACAATGATGGTCTTGTCATAACATGCACAAGCACTGTGGGGACAATGTAATCCAACTTTTGTTTGTTGCAAGAGAAATTTCATTGATGGAGAAAGGAAAATGCTTCCTAAACCCATTTTGTTGCCAAAACACCCAATCACACACAGATATTTCAACAAAGGAACCATAGTGTGTGAGATGATGTTGAGAAGATAATTTGTTCACATCAATGAGTTAGATTTAAAAAAGAACACTTTGTTATTTGACTTCTTGGTTTGTGAAATGGATCTCAAAATTTGACATAGTATATCTATCAGATATACAAGATTTTGGGGATTCTACATATTTATGCTTGCAATATATATCCTTCTAATTGTTTAGATTCTGTGTGTATCCAACTACTTTTAACTGTAACCAGTATTGGGTTTTTTTTGTTAAAGATATATAAATATGACATAATTAAACTATAATGATTTTTTAAAAAAAATATAATTTAAAATTTGAACTAATAATTAAATTACAATAGCTAATAAAGATTAATTTTAATGAAATATACAAAAATCATTAGGATTTTATTTTAAAGGGATGTTTATGCTAAACTAAATTTTAGGAATAAGTAAGAAATATAAATATATATATATATATATATATATATATATATATGCAAATTTTCAAATATTTATTAGGCATTTAAAAAACTAGCGGTGGTGCGGTTCAGAATTTGTCTGATCCGAATCCGAATCCGAATCCGATTCCTGACCTGGACCTAAATGGTCCCTCGGAGTCGCTCGTAGGGCTGCTATTGCTTGCAAGCAGCATGGGAATGGAGATCGCCGCGATCGGGCGATTGGTTTTCCTCGCTCGCCATCTCCTCCCTCCCCAAAATCCTCTCCCGGGACCCTTATCTGGTACGTTATCTTCTTCGAGATCTGGATCCGGATCTTAATCTCCTTTCCTGACTTGGTTTCCTTCTTTGACCATTTCTCTCTGCGCGCTTTGCACGTACGTGGCTGCCTCTCTTCGGCTTGGTTCAGAATCCCATCGGTTCGTCGGAATCGACTCCGCGGGCTCACCCTCTGTCATGGATTGTTTTGAACATCGACGCCAAGCCTTACACCGACCTCGCTACCGGCAACACTGATCCTGACTTTTCCCGTGCTTTTAGGTCACATGCTTGTTCAAATTGATCCACGCATTTCGTATTTCGCATTTGTTGTTTAGGTTGGGATGGACGAATTTGAACTTTTGTCGCCGAAAGCTTTTGGTTTGTATGTTTTGGATTGGTAAAGTTGGATTCTTGATAGTTTTTGTTTTTGCTGAAATTCTTGTCTTTAAAGATGTTTGAAGTTATTCTTCATTTTTACCGTGAAATTTTGTAGTATATTTGAGATGGATTAGAATGCAACATATACAGGTTTGCAGTTTGCTCCAACCCAATAAATTTTGGTGCACTATGATCATCACTATATTTGATAAGGCCTTTTCTTTTGCAAAGCTGAGAAAATGCTTAACTGAATGTACTGAGCGGAAATTTTGGCATTTGCAAGAGTGAGGGCTGATTTGGAGTGAGACGCGTTGGGAATGGTCTAGTGGTGTTCAAGATGATAAATATGGTTGTGGAGTTATGTTCAGGATAAATTTGGTAGGCCTTGACTGGTGAAAAATTCAACTTATTTTTGGTGCAAGGTGTAATGTGATCGATTGAGCATAGTTTGGATATTTTATATTGTAATAAAAAGAGCAAAAAAAAAAGGGAGAATATATAAAATATATTAACATTGCAAGCTTTTATTAATAAGATACTAGGAACTTCTAGGGCATTTGACAACTTATTCACAAATGTGTATTTGCCTTATAAGAAGTCTAATTATTTGAGAGGATCTCTTTCTCTTTTTCCACTAGGGTTGCACTAGTGGTATCTATTCATTGAACAAGGGGCTAGAGCTTCAAAATTAGGAAATTACATGCTAGGCTTTGACTCTGATGTTGTGTCATGGTGAATAGAGATTTAACATGAAGAGATATGTCTTTTACTTTTACATGGCAGGTTATTAGGAAGAAAAGACAAGATAGCCGGTGGTGAAATTTGTTTGTCCAGTTAATACAGGATGACATTAAGAAGAATTCGAGGTTGATTGTAGTTCTAGAGGAAACATGTTTAATTAGAACATCCAGATTAAGTGACAAGCAGTGTGCAAGTCTGGCAAAGTATGCATGTTCTTAAATGTTGACTTCCAAAACCCAGGTCAGGTGTCAAGATGTTGGTTGTATGTTAATCATGATCCTAGTCAGCACAGGTAGCATCCATAAGTTTGTCTTTTGAAAGTCTTGTTGCTTTTGTTCCAGAATGTGAAGGTCTGATGACCATGATAACATGAGAGTTCTTATTAGATTGATTCTTGATCTCGTTTCTTCTTAATTTACTGAAGTCCTATCAACGTGTTTGGTATGCATGTGGAGGAGTGGCAAGGTATGTCTTCTGATTGTATGTCAAAACTTGGAACTAGACATTTCATGATCTGTGATTTTTTTTTTGCAACATTTATATGGTGCCTTTATTTATGACAATTTGTTCTGTCTAAATAAAAGAGAGATGCTGCTATGGTACTGGATATCTGTTGGACTTTTACATGGTGCCTTTATTTATGGTGATAACTTTTTTCTGTCTAAATAAAAGAGAGATGCTGCTATGGTGCTGGAAATCTGTTGGACTTTCTATAGAAGGTAATTACATAGATGTAATGGATTCTCAATTTGTATATCCAAATAAATGCTGCAGCTTTTTATTATTTTTATATTCTTGATCAGCCTCATAGTCATATTCATATTACTGAAGTTTCACATTTATTTTTTTTATATTCTTGGTCAGCCTTGAGGTGAAGCAATGATAGACATCATCGGTGTGTCTGCATCCTGCTAAGAATTAAATCATGAAACTTGGTGGTGATTTGCAAGAGAGAGAGATATAAGCAGGCCTGAAAGTATTTAGCAGCAAAGTACATCGAGATTTTTTTTCCTGGCATGAACATCTCATCACTCTGGATGGATAAGGTTGTCAAGAAAGGTTGTGGATGGAATTGCCTCCCCATCCTTTGTACCTCACATGGGAGACTTCAGAAGCATACTTCATTGCTGGTGCTTATGAGAAACTCAGTACAAACAGAAACAAGGAAGGACTCCATTAACAATGCTTTGAAGAGCCATTCATGTACCTCCAAAAGGACCTCAAGAGACCCACTCAAGACTGGTGCACATGAGAAACCAAGTACAAGTAGCATCAATATAACTGCTATATCTCTACCCCAGGGAAAACCTTCTTGGAAAAATAGAAGCGTGGAATCTTGATCGAGTTGAAGTAGCCATGACCACAACATCCTTTCGCAAGGTGGAATGGATGAGGTCCTGGCTAAGTTCAAGAAGGCCATAGCACAGGGCAAGGATACATCAAAAGAATGATCTAATGACAGGAAATGTGATCATTAATGGAATTTTACAGAAAAAGAAAGAAAAGAATCCAACTCCCTTGGGTTTCCTTTTTCTGTCTCGTTGTTGGTGTGTGATCATCCGAGATGCAAAACTTCAGTTGCTTGCTCCCCGGATAGACGAGCAAATTGACCTCAAAAGTATTGAAAGGCCTTGGATAACTCAACCATATGAATTTTGTAATTGGATGAAACCTTGATAATGCATTTTTGCTCATAATATAAATAAATAGATTATTTGTCTAATCTAATTACTTAAGCTTTTTGTTATGATTGTAGTCTCAAGTTTCATGTGTTTGGATGAGTGCAGCTTGTATGTTGTCATCCTGTGTTTGAAGTTTTCATCCAGGAATAAAGAAATCAATTTTATAGATCTCGTTCTTATAAGTTAAATTAATAGAAGACAAACATAATCTAGTGGTTGTATATTGCAACTCAAACATCACAAGAATAGCCTTGACAAAGTTAATCGCTTAGGTTTGTATCCAAAATGTGTTCATCGTCATGCGAAGATTGATACGTAAAATTCATAAAATTCGTGAGTCTTTACCTAATAAGTCTTTACCTAATAATCTCTTATTAGCTTTGATTTGATTTCATCCATATGATCCAATAATTCAAAGGTTTATTGGTTATCCAATAAGATAAGAGCTCCAGCGAATATCTCATATTCGAACCTCTATTCGTTGTAGCATTTACCACATGTGTGTGACTCTCTAGGCCCAATATCGAGCTAGCCATGAATCATACTTGTCAGAACTCTTTTTGGCTCAGTGAATTATTATTTCCATAATAATTCACTCGACTCATTGATTGCAGACGTATTAAACTACTACGCCATAATCCCCAGACGATAAAGGGGAATCCAATTCTTTGGACCTATCAGTCTTTAGTTATCGTGTATCTATAGTCCTTCATCCATCTAATATCTCAAAAACCATATAGCGGGCATGGTGCTGTCAGGTTTATATGGTTTTTTCTCGAGTCTCTAATCGGATTCTCTCGAAGAACTTTTTTTTTCTCAATCCGAATGACCATGACCAAGGATTTGTTTGAGTAAGAACATACAAGATATTTCTCAGATGATACCGAGAGCAGATGATCCTGTATCGACACTCAATAGCCTTCGTAAGGTTGGCTACCACTCCCAATAACTGATTGTACTACATTTGGAACTTTCAAACCTACAAGTCTAGTATCAAAAAGTATAGTACTCATACAGGACATCCTTGATATCTCAAGTCTAAGGACTAGATACATTACTGGGATTACGAAATCGTTGTTTGACAATAAGACATCATCAACCATTCAATATTCCGTGAATAGATCAATCAGTGAATTAATTTTTTAATAAATACATGCACTGTATTCTTAGTGTCCCCACATGAGCAACTATGAGACCAACTGCTTCAATCATATTGACGAGTATATAACATATCAATTTATTCGATTATCTCAATGTCCCTCTCGAATAACCTATGATCATGATTATTTAGGGTCTGTGTTTAAAGGTGAATCAATTTCATTATCATAATCTCATTACGATCCAATTCTCATTGTATAAATTCACGGATATTATGATATATATATATATATGTATATATATAATAAATAATAAAAATATAATAAAAATATTAAAATATAATAAAAAAAATAATATATTATGTTAAATGTGTTATTACTCACATGATTGATTTCAGAGGAAAAACTTCTAACCCAGAGAATGAAGACGAAGGATCTATCTAAGATTAATCCAAAGCCGCCAGTAAAGGAAGACGGAGAGGCAACGGCAGCAGATGAGGAAGCAACAGCGGCGCTCCTGCAGTCTTCTAGCAAATGGGCTCTGGTGCACTTCATCACCGGTGCAGGTGTAGTCTTCCCCGCAACTCGGAAGCAGGAGGTGGCGGACTTGCTTTATTAGTTCTACATACATTGTCGTCATGTTATTTAGCTGCCATTGAAGCCGGAGTTCGGAGCTGTTCTTTCACGGTCATTTCTGTCTGCTGCCAACATCGTAGCTTGCACAAAATACACTGCCTGCACATATTGGTGTATGGTTCCATATACATCGTTAAGCTTGCAAAGACTCACGTGATGAGGTTGCTCTCAAATGATGATGATGATGATGATGATGATGTATAAGTACTCTTGGATTGTCACGCGTATGGTTCTAAATCGTTTCAGTCTCACAAGTCATCTCCTCCATGTTAGATATTACACAGGATTTATCTCATAACTTAAACTTTTGAATTGAATTAGTATGAAATCTTATGTACGTAAATCCTGACTATTAATCTCGAAAGCATATTAATATGGAGACTAATAGCAAAAATAAGGAGACAAGTGGGCCCATCTTATTAGTTTGTCGTTATGCACTTTATTAGGAATATATATCCGCACATGCTTCCCGACTACGTTAATGTCCCTATCCGTCATCATGTTCCACAATATGCATCAAATTACGTGTTACTAGTAGATTGACATGATCGATGACTGGTTGACACGTGAGAGTCGTTGCGTTCTGCCAAACCAGCAGCCAAGCTTCTTCCTGGTTGATTGATGACCGAGGCCATCCCTCCTCGTTTCTCCTTATTTGTGCTTAGTTCTATCATATAGTTTGTTTGAATTGAACGCTTACATATTTTATTTTCCGACACTCGTTGACCAGAAGCTTTTCCTTGGCTTAAGAGCAGAACACACTCGAGACAGACTGCAGACCTGAAAACAAGTCGAAGGTAGGTAGGTTTAGATAGTATTTAATTCCTTATTGCACCCCTTTTGGAACTAAAAGTGATTCTCTTATCGTAAAAGATAAAAGAAGAAGTGGGCTTTCTACTTCGTTGAGTACCGCAAGGAATCACTAATGGCCTTCGGCCGCAGCCCCACCATTAGGCCACAGGCGTTTAACACCGATGAACAACAAGTGAGGAAGTCAAAAGCTTTGAGAAAGTTGAATTAAATGCGTAAAATATTGTTTCTTCTTTCTTTTCTATTCCTCAGCCTCGTGAATCACTCGCGGTACGTGTTCCTCGTCTGCAACTGCAATATATAGATAGACCTTTCTCTCCAGTTCTATTTCTATGATTCTTACGAGCGCCACATGAAATCAGAGAGCCGATCTCGACTTTTGTCAGCTTTAGCTGGCGTACTCGATTTCCTCTCGAGCTCGCTTTGAATCGAACGGGGCCTCATCCTCCCACCGCCTGTCGACTCCTTTTGCAAGTACCTGTAGCGAAAAGTAAGGCCGCGTGGAGCATCGACCGGCAGCGGACGATGACTGGAGCCCGGGCCGCTGGCGTGGCACGCTGTGGACCGAGGCTCGCGGTGGCCCGCAGGAGGGTCCCAGCTTGCATTGCCGGCCATGGCGTACGTGGTCACCGCTCGCATACGCATGGGCTCATGCATGTATGCGCGCATGCATGGTGGGTGCACGTCGATGGTGGAGGTGTCAGTGTATGGACTGTTGTCAGCGTGGAGACCACGCTGACCCCACCCGTGGACGAAAGGCTGCGGGAATATGTTCCGCAGTGGCCCCACCGCCATGCCGGTGGTGGACGTAAACCTCTGCATGCCGTCTCATGCAGATCGCCTGTGATCGCACAGGGCGCGTTTGAGTTCCAATTTCACACGCTTTTAACTCTTCTGTTGATGCTCCAGTGATATGGATAACTCATCTTCTTATAGATCGCAAAACTGCATCATTCTCTCTTGTTGTTTTCAGGAGGAGAGAGAGATGAAGGCACACTTGTTAAGATAAAAACACCATGTGAAAATGAAGTCCCCATGCCGATATATGGTGCACAGAAAGAACATAAAACATGCAGGTGTTCGACCAATTGACCACAGCAGAAAGGTAGAATATGATGAGTGAATGAAGATAATGATCTCAGATCGAACAGGAACGGTAAAGCTGAAGGAATCATCAAAAAACTTCTGCTTAACAAAAACAAAAGACACAATTTTCTGATATCGATCTCCACTAGCCGGAGACGACAGTCTCCGGGAACATCATGTGTTTATGCTGCACAGAATTCTCGTCGTGTCCGCTTTACCTGGCGATCGTGATCACAGTCAAAGTACACCTCCCGTTGGTCTCTCTCTTTGACCCTTTGGGGTTCATTACACGGTTCACACACGGCGTGGGGAGGCTTCTGCTGCACAAAAGAGAGGCCGGTAAGATTCTGATCTCTCCAAAGTGCTGCAGAAAGGTGGCCATCATAACCCACTCAAGGAAAGGCAACAGGGAGAGCGCAGCCTTGTGAAATATGATTGAGGTCCTTCGATTAGATAAGAGGATTCGGATTGGGTTTTGGACTCTCCTTTGATTCACCTCATCTACTACTACTTCTTGGAGCTCATTCGCTGGCATCGCCATGGCGGTCCGCTGCTGTGCAGGATGGACTGCACTGGGTCCGACGTCACCTTTTGGTGGCTGTAGCTTTGGAAGCACTCGGGAAGGAGATGTGGGATGCGTACGGTAAATGAGGTGCAGTCATATCATCATTATTTTACCTCTCTGGTCTTACACTGAACGGCTTGTGTACCATAAATACATTTGCAGCAGTAATGCTCTTTCATTGAGATTTAAGCTAAGTTGTAATCCTTGTGTTTTCCTATATAATTCCTTCTATTCCCTGCCTGGAACTTCGATTGATATTAGGACTCTTTAGATACTCAAGTGTGCAAGAATATCAAAGGTGTTTTATGTGTTTCATATTATATAATTTCTTAACTCAAATTAATTAATGGTCATCTAATAAAATATTGGTATCATACAACAAATATTTCTTGTCAGTTGTACTTTCTCCCTTCTTTTCTTTTTAGCTTTTTTATATGATGTAAGCTAAAATAGTGTGGCTCCAGAAAGAGCTGTCCCTGTGGAGAAGTATCTCAAACAGTGGGCAACTGGTGTTAGTGCCCAAAGCAAATTGGAAAGCCATGGATTGCCTCATCAAATGCCACCTGATTCCCAGAAAGTTTTAATTTCCTATGCATGAGATAGGACCAAAGTTTTCCCCTGCAAACACAGGGAAAGCTGCACCTGCACCTGCACCTGAAGAGTCGATCAGAGACAACTGTTGGCTGCGTTAAGATTTCTGAATACTTCTGCAGTTGGATGTGCATGCGATTGCATCCACAGCGATCTGACGTGCATCGAGTAAGCTGAGGGTATCGACCTCGATCCACATGAAAGAAAAATATTGGAGGGCTAAAAATGAGGAGACATGATAAAAGATGAAGGGACGGCACAACCACCGGAGGATGGAGGGTGAGTTGGTCCCCCTGTGGAGGATCCCCCGAGCCGCTGCTCGCTGTCAGCAGTCACTGACCACCTCCAACAAAGTAGCATGAAAGTAATGGCTTAACCCTGAAGAAGCCTCCCTCGCCCACACTGACAGCGACCCTTCCCCCTTCCTTTTTGGCCCATGGTCTCTCCTTCATCACCCATGCACGCCCTTCCATCCATCCATCCATGTCTTCCTTTTCCCATGCCATTCCGCCACCTCCCTTTCTTCCCCCACTGCCTTGATATAACCCCGCCTTGGTACCGGCCTCAAGCTCCTCACCTCCCTCTTTCCCGAACTCCGAGGAGCAGTTGTCTGTGATACAGAGAGAGAGAGAGAGAGAGAGAGAGAGAGAGAGAGGAAGGACGAGAGGAAAAGCCCTCCTTTTTCCTACGAATGAAGCACTCGAAGCCACTCACCGACACCCCACAGCAACAGCAGCAGCCCGCAGCCCATCACCACTTCGCTCTGGTTTCCAAACCCCTCCTTGACTCTTCTACCCACCCCGACACTAACAACAACGCCTTTCCGCCCAGTCTCGTCTACGAGCCCACCTCCGTCCTCGACCGCCACCTCAGCTCCAGCCCCGCAACCGCCCCCGCTCCGGCCGGAGCCAGCGACCTCCCCCTCCTTTCCTGGGCTGGCGGCGGCGGCGGCGACGCCCACTACCAACATCACCACCACCTCCCCACCTCCGACGACTGGGACAGTGCCTCCTGGTTCCTTTCCGAAAGGTACGACCTTTCCCCCTTTCCCGACGACGCCAACCACCCCTTCCTTGACTCCCCCTTCGATGTCCACTTCGATCCTTTCGCTGCCACAGCCGCCGATCCCATCCCCTCGCCCGCCCCCTCCTTCGACCGCTCCCAGCTTGACTCGCTCATCCGCGCCGCCCATTGTGTGGAATCCAGGGACTTTGCCACGGCACACGTGATATTGTCGCGGCTCAATCACCACATCCCCTCGGCCGCGGTCTCCGCCTTCCATAGAGCCCTCTCTCTCTTCAAGGAGGCGCTCTTGGCCTTGCTCCGCCCCTCCACCGCCGAGTCCCCGCTATCCGCCGCCGAACTCGTACGCCATATCGCCGCCCACAAGGCCTTCGCGGACCTCTCCCCTGTCCCCCACTTCGGCACCTTCACCGTCACCCAGACCCTGATCGAGGCGCTAGACGGCGGCGCCCGATCCATCCACCTCATTGACTTCGACCTCGGCCTCGGCGGCCAGTGGTCGTCCTTCGCGCAGGAGCTCGCGGCGCGGTGTCGCGCCTCTCGCTCCTCTCCGCCGGCCGTGCGGATCACTGCTGTCGTCGCGGAGGAGTCCGGGGAGACAGCCCTAGCCGCGGAGAACCTCCGCGACTTCGCCCGCAGCCTCAGCATCAGCTTCGCCGTTAACTTCGTGCGCATTGGCGGCCTCGGGACTCTCGCCCTCAGCGGGATCCGCCTCGCCGGCGCTGGGGAGCCGACGGCCGTCGTCCTCACACCCTCCGTCTTCCGCATCCTCGGCCGCGACGCCGCGCCGGAGTCCACCGCCTCCCTCCTCCGTTTCATCCGCCGGGCTTCCCCGCGGGTGGTGTTGTTCGTCGACGCGGAGGGCGGCTCCGCTGGGTCCGCCGTCGGCCCCCACCCCGCACCATCACTGCGGCGGACCGTGGCGGCCGGGTTGGAGCACTTCGCGGCAGTTCTGGAGTCGGTGGAGGCGACTGCGGCGGCGACAGGGGCCGGGGAGGAGGCCGTCCGGCGGATCGAGCGGGCGGTGGTGCGTCCGTTAGTGGTGGGCACGGTGGGGGGATGGGCGGGGCGGCCGGGCCCGTGGCGGGAGGTGTTCGCCGGGGCGGGATGGTCGCCCGCCCCCTTCAGCGAGTCCACCGAGTCGCAGGCCGAGTGGCTCGTCCTGCGGGCCCCCGTCGAAGGCTATCGTGTGGCGAGGATGGACGGGGCCCTCGTGTTGAGCTGGAGGGGGAGAGAGCTGTCCTCCACGTCAGCATGGAGGTGCTGAATCGGGCGGTCCCCGTCTCCGCTGCTTCCGCTGGCTTCCTCCCTGTCCTCCTCGTGGGTCGATTATGTTTGCCCTCTCTTTTCGTTGTACTCCTCTCGTTGTCCACTTCCATTTGATTTCCTTCTCCCTTAAATATAGCAGCTGACATGGCTTACAAACTAGACTGCGGTGGGACCGAATAGCCGTCCCGTAAACCTGTGAGATGGTATCTCATGTGTCTCCTAGTTTTTATTTCAGACCAGGAAAATGTAACAGCTGACTTGTTAATTAATTATGATGATTAGCTGCGACTGCTAGAGTTTGCAGATATATATATATATATATATATATATATATATATAATATATATATATATATATATATATATATATGTATGTATGTACGTATCGGCAAATATAACGGCCGGTTCAACAGATCACGTGATCGATGGCCTTGATTTGGACAATGTGACATGTATTCATTCTATTGGGGCAAACTATCGGATACGGGGCGGGGAAAATACAGATCGAAAGCGATTGCCCCCTTATTCTTCGCACATTACGAAGGCTTATTATTATATCTCTTTAGGAGATTGTGAAATTTGTTCTTTCCAATATAAACATTTAGATTCAGTTCATTAATTAATTGGATTATGACATGTATTTTTATCTTGTCAACAATCTCCGATCTAAATGGTTTAAAAGTAAAAAGGGTAATAGACAAGGGGACTTGATGTCCCCTTATCTGTTCATTCTGGTCCAACAAATGCATCATGCCATTTAATATTAAGGGATTTCTTGTGTCCCATCGTCTATTTGCCGATGATATGATTATAACCATTACAGCAATGTATCTTATTCATCGGGATACTGTGCAAGGCTAAAGAGGAAGGGAACTTTGGAATTAATGACGTGTCATGAATAATAATAATAATAATAATAATAATACTAATAATAATAATAATAATAATAATAATAATAATAATACTAATAATAATAATAATAATATGACTCGCACGAAAATAGACGCTCAAAGTGATTGATGTGGGAGCAGCTGCTTGACACGGAGAAGATACGTTCGACATGGGCGGCGCCGACTCGAACATCAACGGCGACGGCAGCAGCAGCAGCGGGGAAGAGGACGGGGACGCAGCCTGGAAGGCGGCCATCAACTCCGTAGCCACCGTCGGTTTCGGCCTCTCGGCCTCCAATGGCCGCCCAAAGCCCGACCCGACCGCGGTCGATTCGTCCGAGGACGATGACGATGACGACGACGACGATGCCACCGCCCGACTTCACCAACTGGGGCGATGGCAGGCACCTAAGCTAAAGCTCTATCAGATCAAGGTGCATATATCTTCACTTGATGAAGCTTTCCGTTAGGCTCGTCCCGAGCATATGCAGTCGAAGCCTAGTTGTTTGTTGATATGCCGAAGAGAAAAGGAGCGCCTTCCTAGGCTCTTCTTATAGGCCTGCTCGATTCCACCCAATCTCCTACTAAGGCTGCTTAACGACTTTTGTCACGATCAAAAGCATCGACCAGTCCATGCTATTGCGTAGATAAAGATTTCAATAAGAATTATCAGAATCAGATGAATATTGTCTAGATCAGTCAGTAGTCAGCCTCACTGAATTCAGAACCAGTTGTTCCAGCTAACTCTTACTAGAATTCCGGTCGTAGTTGATGCCTACTTCTGCCCTTCACTGCACTACCGATCTCGAGCAAGCTCGTTAATCAGCTTCATAGGAAGATTGTTGGGCCACACTTGTTGCTTTTTCCTTCCTCTCATTACTGTTGTTTCTACTTTCTACCACCGTTTTTGTTGTTATGTTATGATGAATGGGTCATGAGCATATTATGTTCCTCTGTGGACATTTAGCATTATTGTTAACTATCTATGTGACGGATTCTCAAAGTGGTAGAAATGTCTCTCATCCTTGAAGGATGTTTACTTGGCTATAAGTACCCATTTATTATTTGACATGGATCATTCTTGATTTGGTATTCTTAAGTACAGGGTTAACTAATTTTGACTTCACATTTAGTATTTCGATGAGAATCAGAAATGTAGGTCGGATATCGTATACCAAATCTATGAGGTGACTTGATTGCTCCTCTCCCATCTGGTGCAAAAGGCATTGGGTAGCTTAAGCTAAAGATCAGATCAAGGTGCATATATCTTCACTTGATGAAGCTTTCCGTTAGGCTCGTCCCGAGCATATGCAGTCGAAGCCTAGTTGTTTGTTGA
Organism: Musa balbisiana; assembly: GCA_004837865.1. NCBI lineage: Eukaryota > Viridiplantae > Streptophyta > Magnoliopsida > Zingiberales > Musaceae > Musa > Musa balbisiana. The sequence continues at coordinate 3,014,320 of CM017191.1, read as the reverse complement.
TATGCCGAAGAGAAAAGGAGCGCCTTCCTAGGCTCTTCTTATAGGCCTGCTCGATTCCACCCAATCTCCTACTAAGGCTGCTTAACGACTTTTGTCACGATCAAAAGCATCGACCAGTCCATGCTATTGCGTAGATAAAGATTTCAATAAGAATTATCAGAATCAGATGAATATTGTCTAGATCAGTCAGTAGTCAGCCTCACTGAATTCAGAACCAGTTGTTCCAGCTAACTCTTACTAGAATTCCGGTCGTAGTTGATGCCTACTTCTGCCCTTCACTGCACTACCGATCTCGAGCAAGCTCGTTAATCAGCTTCATAGGAAGATTGTTGGGCCACACTTGTTGCTTTTTCCTTCCTCTCATTACTGTTGTTTCTACTTTCTACCACCGTTTTTGTTGTTATGTTATGATGAATGGGTCATGAGCATATTATGTTACTCTGTTGGACATTTAGCATTATTGTTAACTATCTATGTGACGGATTCTCAAAGTGGTAGAAATGTCATCTCATCCTTGAAGGATTGTTTACTTGGCTATCATGTTACCTATTTATTATTTGACATGGATCATTTCTTGATTTGGTATCTTAAGTACATGGGTTAACATAATTTTGACTTCACATTTAGTATTTCGATGAGAATCAGAAATGTAGTCGGATATCGTATACCAAATCTATGAGGTGACTTGATTGCTCCTCTCCCATCTGGTGCAAAAGCTATTGGGTAAGCTAAAGATAAAATCATTGTGATGGTATGGGTTATGTGTTGGTTTTGTTTGTTAATTTTGCCTTTTTTATGCTTTTGGATCCAAAAAAACAAGAAATAGAAATGATAACGATTGGGGCCTTAATTTTGTAGTTTGATGTTCTTGTATATCCTTCCTCTTGCTGTGACACTCGTATGATCATTGGCAGGCACAAAAGATTTTGGATGACCTGTTGGATAGAAGCCTCATGATGGTCAGAGATCCCATCCCTTCCATTGATGAGTTTCCACAGTCCGATGAAGCTGGAATTCGATTATTCAGCAACTCGCCTGCTGGCATAATATTGGATCCTGTTGGTATGTAATCTCTTGATTAAATTACATCTGTTGGCAATTTCCAGTCAGAGGAAATCACTCCCGGCTCAAACAATAGACTCAAGAATGAAGCATCTTACCAGATGAACAGCCACTACCACGTACGAAACCCAGAATTCTACCAGGAGAAGAAATCAACGAGAAATCAAAGAAGGTCGAGCGTTCTACTGTCTTATTCTGCTTGCCAATCTGCTGATGGTATGGTATCATTGTCATGTTTGTTGATTGCATACTGTGAAGACATTTGTTGCAGTTCAAAAGCCAAATCAGGTCTGTTGTTCTCAATGGCAACGATATCATGGCCACTGCAGCAGAAGCATGCAAGAGAGCGTTGGCCAGATCCGAAGCTAAAGAAGCTGCAGCAAAGGCAGCAGCCAAGAGAGAGGAAGAAAGGGTTTCAGAACTGAAGAAGGCTAGGGGAGAGAAATGGCTTCCTTCTGTTGCAAAATATATGCAGGTTAGCCTTCTTACAACTTCTATTGCTACTTTGATACAGAACAACTTCTAGTGTGAGAAATAACCCATAGTTGACGTTATTTGTACCACAGGCTTGAAATTGTCATACCGAAAGTGGGGGAGCTCAAACTTGTGGTTCTTAAATCGAAGGAAGACTCTTCGACAATGCGCAGATGCTGGTAAGGAAGTCTCCAAAGTGCTGCTCATTAGGTATGCCAATTCGAAGGAAGACTCAGGTCCATGGTGACCTAAATTTCTGACATCAAATGTGTTATTGTCAATCAAGCACAGACTAGTGGTTCATTTTGTAGTTCAAGTTTTTTTTTTTTTTTTCCTCTTTGGATATTTCACTGGAAAAATGGATGATTTTTAACAGAAAGTTGATGTGAGCACATAGCGCATGGGTGGATTTAACCATAAGATGATAACATGGTGCTCATGACAGCAGCATTGGCACATGATTCTGCCGATCTGTGCATAGAGATCCAAATCACATGATCTCTTAAGATTATATCACCAGTCTTTGGAGTAAGATATTTTGCATCAATATTTGGATAACAAAGATTGAGCAACAAGTGCATTTAGGATATTATGTTTGTGATACAATTGCGATTCCCTCTTATTGCAAGGTCTTGAGAACCATGATGTCTGGTTCACTAACCAGAAAAAAATTAAGATATTACCAAAGAACTATATTAGTAGCAGACAGTCTAAAGGTCACAGTAAATCCATCTGAATGATATAAAACCTACACTGTCGATAGAAAGGTCAACAGTAATATTAGCTCTCAAAATAAGGAAATGAGAAGTGGATTCACCCATGGGGAAATAAAAACCAATTCCAATGATACAAATCTCCCACACTTTCTGTATACATATGAATGTCATTTTGTTTCCAGTCTAGTGTGTGATTAACCAATTGAATGAGAAGTGGCTAAAATAAATAAATTATTCTCTAATGCTCACCAAATGCAAGTTAACATTAGAAAGAATAAAGATGACAGAGCTTCTGCAGGCAACCACTTCTTTCAGTCTCTTATTACAAATCACAGCTTCACCAGAGTGACCTTTCCTGCTTATTAGATCTTTGGTGCCAGGAGCAGCTTCGCTTGGTCCACGAGTTGTGGACACAACAGATGGCACTAAGCCTGCAGAAACCCTTTCTTGTCTAGGAACGATATGACTTGTTCAGCCATAACTTTTGGAGTAGGGCACCGGTCACCTTTCTGTTGTATTACTATCTGAGAAAGACAGATTGAAACAACAAATATGTAAGTGGCCAATATGCTACAATGCATGAGACCTACAATTTCACCAAAGATACAATCACACTACATGCTGATAAAATCAACAGGTCAAACAGGAAAGTTTTGGATGTGCAGACTGGGAGTTGGATTTCAGCTCGATTAAAATTTCTGCAGATAAAGCAAAAGAATGGCAAAAAAAGACTAGGAACACATGACAAGCGATCCTGTCATCAAACTCACAAATAATAAAATAGGACAGTTTCATGTTAACATATGAGCCATCAGATTCATCTACTTGAGAGGCTCTAGAATGAAATATAGTTACATGAAGATGCATGTAAAAGGCCAACTGAAGTGCAGAATAATCAATCTCCTGAAATTTGCTTCACTCAAAAAATCACTCAATTGTTCTCGAGTTTGGGTCACTATGTATTCTTAGCATGTGAGTATTGATGGTTGATGGTGTCAAGATTAAATATGATACAGACGTGAAGAATTGGCTTATATGCCATAAAAGAAAAAAGTTGCGCCAAGATAATCCACAGTATAGTGCTTGACCAATCGGTTGTCATAATCCAATTCAAAACACTGAGAAAATTGAAAAAAATATAAAACACAAAACAGAGTTCATATACGACAATCCAAGTTGCAAGATCAACCTCTGAATTCTGGTAGCTTAGAGCTCTGGATGGTACAATGATATACTGTGGAGTCGAATTAAGCATTCCAGGCAGGCAGGCAATTATAACACATGTATAAGTTCTCCTAATTTTATATGGAAAAATAACCCAGAAACTACTGCAATTTTTTTGCTAGTTGCATATAGGAATTATCGCAGACAAGCAGCAACTCTACCGTTCCGTTAACAACAATCCAATAATGCAAAAATTAAGACGAAATCCACCACTTGCACAAGTTAGTCAAGATACAACAGAACACATCCCTGATTCGTATGTAATAATGAGCACTTACCTCACAATCTAAGGGTGGTTCATATGGATCATCTATCCCAGTAAAACCTGCAAACCACACAAAAAGTTCTCCATGTGAACGCATATAGTGAACACATTCGTCATCTCTCCCAGTGCTCTTCAAAGTGTGTTGATTTCATGAGTCAGGCACTAAGCAACATGAATCTTTATAACCTAAACCCCAACCAATTTGAGTGTACCTTTTATCTTTCCTGCTTGTGCAAGCTTGTATAAACCTTTTGGATCTCTTGCTTCACAGACCTCCAAAGGAATATTAAGAAAAACCTGAATATCTTGGTTTTGTTAGAAAATTAACCTAGACAGTCATCTTATACATAAGGTGAAAGATGCCACAGAGGAGCAATTACTTCAATAAATGAAGAATCAGGCAGCATTGCACGGCAAGCATCTCTTTCCTTCCTGAATGGAGAGATTAAACTAGCTATACAAATAACACCAGCATCTGCAAATAGTTTTGCTACTTCTCCTGCAAAAATGATAGTTCATAAGTTCATAAAAAATATATATTTTTCAGTTCAACGGGGTGCATAACAGACACTCAAGCAACATAGAATATGAGAACACTGAAATCACAAAAACCACTGTGAAAAAGCCAGGAGCAACTAGTTCAGAAACCTAGATGATTATTAATCCAGAAGCAAACATTCAAAAGCACTCACCAATTCTGCGTATGTTTTCAGCACGATCTTCTCCGTTGAAACTAAGATCACGATTCAGGCCATGTCTAATATTGTCACCATCAAGGACGTAAGTGAGATACCCTTTGTAGTGCAACTCTCGACTCAGAGCACATGCAAGAGTGCTTTTACCTAAAATATAATTTCACAATTCATACACAATAAAAATTCTAAGGGGATTGTCTTTACCCAAATGCAAAAGATATGCTGACATAGAAACTGGGGAAAGAAACAAAGAACAGTTCATCTGACCCAGAAGTAAGACAATTTAAAAACCTGGATACAGTTGCATCTTACTCTGATCCAATTGAATGAATCAACCGCAAATATGTTAAAGATTGAAATCAACAAATTAGACACCTTGGACATAAAAATTGTAAAGATTGGAATTGAACTTTGGCAGACCATCAACAATTAACATCCCATCTTATCCTCATTGTTGGAAGTGCTTGCAGATATCACTCATCAGCTAACCTTATGGAAATTTTTATTTGTGTTGAGATATCAAAGGTGAACTTGGCTGAATGTTGCATGAAAAGCCTCTGCTAATATGTTAGGCCAACTAAATCTTGAACAACAGAGCAACTCCTTAAGGATATTGCTGCTTGCACACTAAAATGCAAGATATGTGATGTGAGTTCCTAGAATCAAATGTCTGCGTTTCTCGCTTGCTTGTGTCATTGATTCCACCGTTCAGGACTCCAATACTTAGCGTGTACATGGGAATTGTTTATATAATGATAAGCAACTCACAACTGCATGGCACTTTCCCAAAATCATCTCTGCCCAAGAAGCATACTTCATAGGCAGCATATGACACAAAATAGGGAAAAAGCCTATTTTCCCCTTTATTCTGAGTCATAGATTACCAACAACCAAAGAGTACAAGTAGAATGGAGTGGTTTTAAATTCTGTTATTTCTAGAGTTGACTAAAAACCAATTTATCTCCATCTATACCTTCTTTTTTCATTCTTTAGCAGTACCTTCCCCTACCATTGTCCTATCTTTCAAATTCTCCCACTTTGCTTCTCGTGCCATCTATTTCAGTGTATTGTTTGATACTTGAGCAGATTTCAGTACTAACAATTAGAATGGACAAGCTTCTCTTTCCATATGTTCTGCTATTAGATGTAACATGTTTAGACACTACAAGAAACTTTAAGTTGCCATACTTTGCCACAAGAGCTATGTACCTGAAGAACATCTTCTGCTTTATTTATTAATTATTTCCAAGTCCTCTTTTAGGTCTTCATTGACCCTTCATGGCACCTTTAGACTGAACCAACTTGTCCTTCTTAGTGATGTACTGTTTGCAGACTTAGCAAAATAGCTTATGATTGTCCCTGTCATTTTGAATTATTCCAACATCCATAAAGAACAAACACTACAAAACTTGAAATATCAACAACTGGAATGGTGAACTATAATCCAACTAATAAGAAACTTCTCCTAGTGCTGAAGGATGTAACTGATGGTTGGCATTTACTCTGTTGAAATTTATCTGACAAATTTAGTGATTGTAAAACAGAATAGTAAATTACTGGCATCTAGTTTGTGGAATTGCTTGAATAAACTACAGAACAAGTGTCTAACAAAATTGCAAATAAACCTGAACAAAATTGCAGAGTCAAGTTAGGAAAATGCCATCTAAAAAGTTATTTATGGAGCAGAAGTGTGACACAAAGCATCAAAGACAAACCTGAACCACTAAGTCCTGTGATCCATATGACACATCCCTTTTGGCTTAGTAACTTTTGCCTTTCAAGTTTTCCAACCGGACATTCATGCCATACGATGTTTGTTGACTTCCCAACAGTTGACAAAAATTGGCTTGATGCTCCTATTTTGACAAACAAAAATATAGTAAGAACTAACCTTCAGTTATCTGGTAACAGCAGACCTCAGAACAAGGTAGTGGTATACACCAATGGTACCCTGAGTCAGCTTCAACCAGCTGACAGATTAAAAAATATTGAAACATAACTGTTAGATTATGAGGGAGGGCAAAACTCAAAACTTTTCCCTTTTCTCTTGCCCTCTTTCCCAAATCCTCTCATTTTTTTATTTCTTGCATTCATTTTTATGGCTAACAGGATAGGAAGCGAATCCCCTTTCTCTTAAAAGAGATTCTTCTCCTTAAGCCTTTTAAAGGTTAGGGAAGAGATGGGGGGAGGAGTTGTGAATCAAGGTGCATTTTCTTACATGTGCATGTAAACCGAGCTGGACTGCTAGGCCGTGTCATGGTTGCAGGTGTGGGTGCAGATGCAAGTTTATTCCTCTACATGAACCATACCATTTTATTTTTGTTTCAGGCTCATTTATTTGCTTTGACTTGGACACTAAATTGTGTAATGTTTTGACAATTATTTTGATTAACGAGCTGACTGTTTTATTAACTATCAGCCAGCCATTTGGGCTCTTAATGAGGCCTACGTGGCTAGTTTACCAGTGATCAAAAGCTAGGGCCAAATGGGTCACTAGGAGTCCAAAAGTATCAAATCATAGACCTCTTTATATAGAGATCAGGTGCCTCTTTTGAGGGCTATGTAAACAGACATGTTCTCCTTCCATCTATATCTTCACCAATTTTCAATTCTTTTTTCTTTTGCTACTCCTCGTGGCTGAAAGAGACTTATAAAAAATTCCACATGAATCTGTGCACGGCAGTCATTTCGGTATATTATGGAGTTGGTTTCTCAGCTTCAACCCACATGAGGAGCGAGAAATACCATAGACCAGCATATCGCACTTCAAAATTTATTTTCCTCAACTTTCTCTTCTATTTTCTCTCATTAATTTTCCTATCCAAATCCAACCTAGTTTCAATTTCCTGTTCTAGCAGTAACAACACTCTCAAGATAGACTATATTTAAACTTCCACAGATAATTCTTCCTTTCTAAGATAATGATTCATCGAGTCATCCGACACATGAAGTCTTGGCTGCCAATCTGACTATACAATAACTTTTGAGTCAATTTAATTTGACGAGAAATCAGACCTTTACAATTCAAGTATCAATAAAAGATAAGTATATCAAAATTTCAAACTTCAACTCCGGTGAGAAATCAACTGCCATACAACTCTATTTCCAGCCATCTTTCCAACTGCCTATGTCCCAGCCAACCACTGAATTTGACTTTTACTATCCCAGAACTCCAGTTTGTCAGTCATACTCATTAACTTATAAATCCTAAGCACATAATCTCTTTGCATTTGACCCTTTATTCCTTTAGCAAAGTAAACAACGTAATTCCACAAACCAACCCACCTAAACATTCTAGCCACCGTTTGAAGTAGCCTAAAATTTTGGTAGCAAACCAGATCAGATAACATGCAAGAGGACAACAATGACCACCGGCAGATGTCTCAGGGACACACCCCCGTGTTGTCCCCGCCAGCCTGTAAACATAGATTCAAACAAAAAAGATTGTCGCTTGTGATCAACTATCCAGAGCGGCGTTTCCAGAATCCATCCACTGGAAACACATGCCATCTCGAAATCTAGATTCCATGGGCAGACCTAAGCAGAGCAAAGAGTGGCACCTGCAGCAGAGGATCCACAGAGCTGCTTCGCGGAGTCAGCAGCAGGCTCGCTCTCCCGCCGCATGAACCCGGCCTTCGGCTCCTCCCAGGGAGAGGCCGCTTCCATCCGAGGCAGCAGGGACCCTAATCTCGCCGACTCCACTCCACCGCTCCGTCGCCCGCCCAACCTCCCCACCGGAACCAGCGCACCACGGAATCCTAGCCTCGTGGACACAGGCGGCGCCGCTGGAAGCGCGATCATGGGTTCTCAGCGGGGCAACGACGGAGTGACGGGTCGCATTGGATCTCGACAGGTCAATGGGAGAGACGGGAACGGAGATATAACACGTGAGGCGATTGTCGATTTATGCGGACTTACTCTGCGAACTTCGATTTGGGCATCGGTGATATAAAAGGGTTAATTTTGTATTAATTAATTATCTATTGTATTTCGAACTTTATATTTATAAAAATTATATTAAAATCTTTATATTTATGAAAATAAAATATTTAACTTTGTTTCTCATGTCGCTGACTCTACTAACGAAAATATCATACATGTTAAGTGATAAATCGAAATAATATAAAGTCATCACGTGTTTAATGATAAACTCTATGATATTTTCGTTAGTAAGTTGATGTCTTAATAAAAAATGAGATTAAATATTTTACCTTTATAAATATAGAATACTCAATATAAATTTTGAAAATATAAGAATTGAAATACTAAATGTAACTAATTATAGGAGTAATATATAATTAGCTCAGAAAATAAGTATAATTAGTTGTCTAAATTTTTATGAAACTATAATCATGATTTAGTTCAAACCAAAATCGGAATGGTTCAGTTCCGATTTTAATCACGTAGGATTATAATTGAATCAATTTAGTTTTGATTCTAATTCAAATAGATCAAATTATAAAAAAAAAATCATGATTGAAGATTTTATTTTACATATTTATTTTTATGTTATTCTGTACATCCACTTTTCAAGATGAAATTTAGATCAAAATTTTAAAATAAAATTATGAAATTTTCACTACTTTAAATTAATTTTAAATTAAAAAAAATATATTTAAAATATAATCGAAATTGTCGAAATTCGGTTTGATTCTAATTCCAAAAATCTGAAACTAAATCGTAGACAAAACATAAAAGAGCTTCACATTACGCATGTGATTAATAAATTATTTTATATATTTCTTTTTAGATCATTTTTTATTATTAAAATTATGCTATTTGGTCTTCCATAAAATAGAAAATAATTCAATTAAAATACATTTTATGATGCAGACTGAGTTTCTTATGATACAAGAAAATCAATCTGTTTCATCCAAAAGTTTATGTTGATAAATGAGAAATGATATATTAATTTATAATTTTAACCAAGGTCTGTCGTACCGAAGCGTACCGCCTGATACGGGCGGTACGTACCTGTCCGACAGATTACCGGTACACAAACCGTCCCGTATCGTTACAGTGCTACAGTACTATATTGTAGCACTACTATAGTGTTACAGTATGAAAAAAAATATAAAATTGTTTGGTACACTTGTACCGTACCGTACCGAGCCCTGATCGAAACGTCGGTACAGTACGATACGACGAACCTTGATTTTAACAATTGTTATTAATCTTGAAGATTTTGTAAATCATTATGTAGATTTTCAAGCATGATCCAACTTTATAATATAAATTGATGCACTTTCTTCTAATATGTAGTAGTTGATCCATCATCATCAATCAATGTTACTATGTTTAATCAACACGAATAGAAATGCATGGTTTTCATCATAAATATAATATTTTCTTTACCTATTATTAAGGGTAAAATGACATAATCGATATCTTAACATCAAACGATCAATACCTCGATACTAGACTATCACTATCTTAGCGTAAGGTGATTGACACTCTAATTCTAGGTGATCGAGACTTCATGCTATATGGCTTTGTCTCGGTCAACTAATTGATTATCTTTTATCATTCGATCAATATCACATGTTTAAATATTACTCTATGCTCAAGATGGACAAACAACTTTCACCATGAGTAGTATTTAAAATGAAAATAATAATTTTAAGAGATCATTATAAAAAAGCTTAATCGGTACATTCCAAACACATTGTCCTTTACTTTGGAATTGTTTGACTGACTTGTTTATTGACTTTAGCAGTAGAGGAACATCATTTGATACACTCCTTAACATTATTTTTCTAGGGTTTTGGTTTAGATTAGTATAGTTTGACTTGAGATGGACTCGAAAAAGGAACGCGGTTAGATCTTAATGCAAAACCATTTTAGTATATCTTTTTATTGAAACATATTTCATTAGTTTAATGATAGTTCACAAATGTAACAAGTTATCATATATATATATATATATATATATATATATATATATATATATATATATATATATATATATATATATATATATATATATATATATATATATGATTTAAGATAATTGACTAAACATTTATTTTTACAAAGATGATAATCTATTAAGTATATTATCGAGATGAAGATTTTATCACGAGGATCTCATAACTCATATATTTGATTTGATGTGATTATAAATTAATGGATCATAGATCAATTAATGAATTGAGTTTTTTTCTGTATGTGAGTGGTGCGGTGTTATATTTATTTTTTTATAGAATAATTATATCGTGATATACAGAATTACTAGGATTTCATCCTAAGAGATTGGTGAGTTAAAAGCAACTTTAGTAGTTTCTAGAATTTCATCCTAAGAGTTTAGCGACCCTAAGTCTAATATATATTTTCCATTATCTTCTATTATTATCTCTATTCTCTTTTTCATCCCAAAAAAAATATCACTAATTCTCGTATACAACCAAAATCCAACTCAACTATTTGCATCTCTCTTAGCCATCAACCTTTCTTGATCACAACAATGAACTCTCTCTCTCTCTCTCTCTCTCTCTTTGTCTGAGGGTCCCGGCAAAGCTCTCGAGTACCTTTCTAGTCTTTACAAGCGTTGGGCGGGTTCGTGAGCGGGTCGGGAGTCATGGGTGCCCGTTACTTGCACTTCTTGAATCGGGGAAACCAAAGCATCAGCACATCGACCGTCTACCTTTGAACTCGATTAACCGCAACCAAGTTCCCACGTGCCGACGCCTTGTGCCACGTGTGAGCTCAACAACCTCCACCGCGTCCCCATTGGTATTAATTGCTTCGCCTCTCTTCCACTCCCAAAGAGGCCAATAGAGCATATTCCGCCCACCGCGTTGCTTTGTTTCCCCGAAATCCCTCGTCTGTTGTCTCGAGGTGGCTTGGAGATCGAACACAATGGAGATGATGGTGATTGAGAGCCCGCCGGAGTGCCCCGGCTACATGGGACGGAGCTACAGCGACTACAACAGCGACCGCTGCGGCGAGTTCCCCCTCGCGGGATCACCCTCCGCCTCTGCTGGCGGCGCTTCCACCCTCCGATGTATTCTGGTTTCCTCCGCCGCCGACTACTCCGACGAGGTGGTCCGCGGACTCATCTCCGACCTCGATTCCCCCTCCGTCGAGTCTCAGCGTCGCGCCGTCATGGAGCTCCGCCACCTCGCAAAGCACAGCCCCGAGAACCGCCTTCGCATCGCCCGAGCCGGGGCCGTCGCTCCGCTCGTCTCCCTCCTCTCCCACCCGGACCCGCAGCTCCAGGAGCACGGCGTCACCGCCATACTCAACCTCTCCCTCTGTGACGAAAACAAAGGCCCTATCGCCGCCGCCGGCGCAGTCCGCCACCTCGTCCGCATCCTCCGCTGCGGTACCCCCGCCGCCCGCGAGAACGCCGCCTGCGCCATCCTCCGCCTAGCCCAACTCGACGACCTCGGGGCCGCCATCGGCCGCTCCGGCGCCATCCCACCCCTCGTCGCCCTCCTCGAGACCGGCAGCTCCCGCGGCAAGAAGGACGCCGCCACCGCCCTCTTCGCCCTCCTGGCCGGCAAGGAGAACAAGGCCCGGGCCGTGGAGGCCGGGGTGGTGCGCCCGCTGCTGGACCTCATGGCCGATCCGGAGTCCGGCATGGTGGACAAGGCGGCGTTCGTGCTCCACCGGGTGCTCTCGGAGCCAGAAGGCCGGGCGTCAGCGGTGGCGGAGGGCGGCGTCCCGGTGCTCGTGGAGATGGTGGAGGTGGGCAGTCAGCGGCAGAAAGAAGTGGGGATGCTCTCACTCCTCGAGATCTGCGCGGATAGCGCCGCCTACCGCAAGTTGGTCGTCCGCGAGGGAGCCATCCCGCCGCTCGTCGCGCTCTCCCAGTCCTCTTCCAGGAAGATCAAGGACAAGGTTGGTACCCTCACCCGCGGTAACTCTAACTCCAGTCATCGTTTTCTTTTTTGTATTATAATAAATCAGAAAATTTATTTTTATTAATTGAACAGGCGGAGGCGTTGATTGAGATGTTGCGACAGCCGCCCACTCCCGGCATCAACCGGGCGAAGGCGATGGAGTAGTCCGAGAAAAGGACACGTGGTGGTTCGGAGAACCATGGCGGGTGATAATGTAAATATGTAGCTGTTAGTGTGTGTGCAGATTTTGGTTGTATTTGTAGCAGAAAAGAAAGAAAAAGACTCGACAGTTCCACATGGCAACTCCATTCGTCGCTGCTTTCGAAGTGGAGAAAGTGCTTTGGTGAGTGAGGGATTGGCTTTCTTGGTGATGCGGAGAAGACGGGGAAGCGAGTTAAGTGCTCCGCGATTGGTGACGGAGGAGTGTTCCGGTGGAGGTGTGAATGTGCTATATGAAGCCACGTGTAGGTCGCATGGGTAGGGCCCGAAGGATTTGAGGCTAGAAATACTTGGGTCAGTGGGGTTGGCACGTGGGATCATTTATTTGAGACATGGGACTCGGTGGCCTGATGTCAGGGAGAAACAGGAGACATGGGGCCCATTCTGTCCGAAGTATCTGTGCCCCTGTTTTAATTGGTACGATGCGGTTTTCTTGCGACACGGTCAATAAATAAAAGTTGATGTCACATCAATCCATATGATTCCAAGGACCAATGGTTGAATGAAGTCATGACCTCCTCGCCGCCCACCGTTGGATAACAACGCATTTATGTCGCAGGGGCAAGAACCCTATATCTATAGGAAACGTCATTTCTTGGTATCCCATAGGTAAAATTCGATACATAGGTAACTAAGATCAGAATCAATATATTTGTGTTTTACTCATCTTTGGGCAGAATAACAAAGCAAGTACAAATGTGTTCCTCATTATTAATATGTTTGTTCGGAATAATTATGGCTTATCGAAAAAATCGATGACTGCATCTTTGATACACCGCTAGTACATTATCAGAAAATTCTAAATTATTTTAATTTAATAAAATAAAATGAATTGAGATTGCATTTTATAAATACGTAATTATATTGAATATATCTTAATATTCTTTGTTTCTTTCTTCAACTTTGGATTCTTATCTAATGATCAAGGATATAACTCTGGATGTAAAAGTTCTTTATCCATTTCATATGAATATGATATCGATCTAATATGATATATGAAATATATGATAAAAGGTAGAGTATTGAATATTTTTATCAATTAATCATGTCATATAAGCCTGTGTTAGATGTTAAATTATTCAAAGGATACCTTTATATATAATATTATTTATATATATATATATATATCATAGTTTGATTTTATATTTTTGTAAAATATATGCATAAATTGTTTCTGAAGCATAATAGGAACCCCTTTTTTGAATCCATCTCACATCCATTTACGACCTATTCCACACATAGCTAGTTTTTTGAGAAATTCAATGTTTTTTTATTCACTTTACAGTGTTTTCTGGATATAAACGACCCCTTTACAATGTTTTTCTGTTCACTTGGATCAGTGCACCCTATGAACCGATGCATAGGGCAGCTGAAACATAGATAGGAATAGTATAGTTGAATTTCTGAGTGTTAATTTGAGTATACCAATGGAAAAAAAAACCAAAATGAGAATACTTTTTAGGTAAAAACTGAAAAAAAAAAAAAAAGAAGGGGGGGGGCTTTTCTAAGAAAATCTCTTAAAAAGTACTTAAAATAAAAATGTTCTTTTAACCATTAAGCTTTTTTGAAATTAGTAAAGTAGCGAATCTAATGCATGAGTCTCGTCTCGTCTCGTCTCGTCTCATCTAGAAGGATAAACAAGCAATCCTATCATTATTCATGGAGAGATTATTTTTGAAATTTATAATTTAACCCAATTAGGAGACAAAGCATAAGTTATATAAGAAACGATTAAGGCTTTCTTGAAATTACTAAAGGAGTAAGTTTAATGGCCTGCCATTGTAAAGTCCAGAAAGATTTATATAAGCAATTGTTAAGTTATTATTTTTCAAGTTTGATATTGATTCAGAGTCAAGTGAGGTGTTTTTCAACTTTTGTCATAGAAAGTTGATAAATAATTCGTGCTTCCAAAACTTATAAGATTGTATTAGAGATAATTATCTCTGCAATAGGCACTAGTTATAAAGATGATAGTGTATTTTTCTTAGACTTAATTATGGTCATAATATATCGAACCTGAAATATGATAACATTCAATCCGTTCGATCATGTATTATTGATGATCACATAATAATAAGATATCGATCACTTGACATAGTGCTGATCATGTCATTATTCAGCAAATCATTTTTATTTGAGAGATTATTTTCAAAGCTCAAACTTTAGATTGAAATAATTTTACCATTGAAATGACAGCAATTAGGAAACAAGGCATGAGCTACTGTTTCTTTCATATTGTTTGACAATATATATATATAATATACCACCACTCTCATATAACAGCCGAAGCAAACTCTCACGACTTCCTCCGTTCCCACCTATTTAAAACCCAAAAGGTCATTCCAACAGGAAAAGCTTGTTCATTTGTTCCATACCCACACAGGAAGGCACCGAGCAGTTTCTCCTCTACTTTGTCGTCTTCCATGTATTGCCTCACGTCTCACTCATCTTCTTTCCGATTGAAGTGTCGAAAGTTAACATGGAAACTCCACAGACATGGAGTCTTCTTGACTTGGTGACCTGCTTTGGGCACTTTAAACTTAGCATCCAAGAAAATAATAAGCTTTGGGATCTAATGTCGCAGCGAAGGTGGGGGATTCGTTCTGATACAGCAACAGATATCAACAGTGAAGTGTGTCTTGATTTGAAGCTCAATCATGTCTTCTTCGTGATCATTGGTAGAATTTGATTCGTACATACGGATATGCTTAGATATATACTGAAGCCGAACGACATCAAATGGTTGGCCATTATTTGATTAGTAAGAATGCACTCTGTCAATAAGAAGGACCAAATCAATATGATATTGCTGGTAAGTGTTTGAATCGAAGCATTCTCTGACTATTAGTCTGAACAGAACATAAAAGTCAATATGATAAATTAAAAACAATTACTTCGGTCAAAAAATTTTTTATTGTTGTGAACGATTTTAAGTCTCAAACTTGCAACCTAAAAATGCTTTAACTTCTCTTAGTATATATATATA
This sequence comes from Musa balbisiana, assembly GCA_004837865.1. Classification (NCBI taxonomy): domain Eukaryota; kingdom Viridiplantae; phylum Streptophyta; class Magnoliopsida; order Zingiberales; family Musaceae; genus Musa; species Musa balbisiana. Next base: position 2,998,835 of record CM017191.1, on the reverse strand, counting down.
TATATATATATATATATATATATATATCATACGATTAATTAAAGAGAAAATTTACTTTCAAAGACAATTTAAATAGTATAATTAATTCAAAAGAGCCTATTTCAGAAAATTTTCTTTTTTATTGTAAAAATAAAAAAAAAGAAGAATTACTTCCAAGTAAATATGATTTATTAAAAAGAAGTAAAAGAATTAAAGAATAATATCATATTTTAGTTATGTATATAGGATATGGGTGGGACTAAGAGAAATATGTTACAGTATATGTTTATAAAAGCCTAATTATAGAATTCTATGAAACGATGTATTACCTAAGTTGATCATAGTGCCCTGCTAATAATGTGAAGGTCGTAGGATTGAAACATGCAAGGGATCAAAAATAAAATTTTAATATTTTTAAAAATAAAAATTGAATTAATTATATTTAATAATCTTTTATTAATAAGTAGCTCATTTTTAATAGATCATATTTTCCTTTGGAAGCAATTTTTTAATAAAAAAGTAATTTTTATAGAAATAACTCGAAAAAATTATCTATTTGGATGTATATATCAATTTTAAATTTATTTTTTAAAAAAAATATAATTAATTATCTAATATTTTTTGTTTAAAGGTTACTCTTCTTTTTTAATAAATCATATTTGATTTTTGGAAGCAATTCTTCCTTTTTTGTTTTAATAATAAAAGAGCTTTTAATACATTATTTTTTTTGAATTAAATATAATTAATTATAGTATATTTAAAAAATATGGTTAATTTAATATAGTTAAAAATAAATTTTGAATTAATTATATTTAATTATCTTTTATTTGTAGGTAACTCTTTTTAAATATATCATATTTTCCTTCGGAAGCAACTTTTTAATAATAAAAAAGTAATGTTTGTAGAAATAACTCTTTCTATTAACTATATTTGACAAAAAAAATATTTATTCAGATGGATATATTCATTTTAAATTATTTATATTTTTAAAAACTTTATAATTAATTATATTTAGTAATCTTTTGTTTAATGGTTACTCTTCTTTTTTTTTTAGTAAATCATATTTGACTTCGGAAGCAATTTTTCCTTTTTCTTTTTAATAACAAAATCTTAATTTTCATAGAAATAACTCTTTCTGGTTAATTATTTTTGGCAAAATTTTCTTCGCAAGCAACTCTTCTTTTTGATCAAACGTACTTTTCTCTGGAAGCAACTAAAAAATTAATAATTATTTGAAATTATTTTTTCAATTAATTTTATTCGTTTGAAAAAAAAAATTCTTTTAAATCAATCGTATTTATTTGGAAGTACATATCATTTTTTTATTAACTATATAATTTAAATTTACCTTTTTATTTAATTATATTTGATAATCTCTTGTTTAAAGGTAACTCTTTTTTTTATAGTAAATCATATTTTCCTTTGGAAGCAATTCTTCTTTTCTTTCTTTTTAATAATAAAATTTAAGTTTTTCTAAAAACAACTCTTTTAGTTAATTATATTTGATAAATTTTCTTTTTAATAAATCATTTTTTGAGGCAAATAATCTTAAAAGTAAAATATGCTAATTTACTAAATAAAATAATAAAAATTTTCATGTACATAATTATAATATTTAATCAAAAGAAAAACATACCAATATAATATGTCCAAAAGTTATACACATACAAATGCCACACTATATGTCATTGTAATATACACGTGCACTCTCACATTGTATATCATAATATATACATGCATTCACACATCACACAATATATACGAGTACTCTAACATCACACATCATAGTATATATATGTATTGCATGTAGTAATATATTTGTGCAATTCCCACACCACACATCATAGAAAACACATATACACCAACACTGCACATAACAATTATATCATTCAAAACCCATTTTTCATAATACATTATGAATATAATAATTTATATGATTATTATTTTAAATAGAGTAAACTTATACTTACCTAATGTAACTCAAAAATGAAAATATTAATAAAAGACCATGATATTTAATAATCGAGTATGCCAAAGGTACCCTATATTTTGAAATGTTGATTTATTATAATTCAATAAAAATTATAAAATATTTTTGATAAAACCCCTAATAAAATAGACAATACTCAAACTAAAAATTTATTTAAATTTCATAATTATTTTTTTAATAATTCACTCTATGATCAATAAACTAGTTAATATCGTTCAAACCGCATAAATTTATGAAAAAAATTTACTTTACTATTTTAGCTAATCAAACAATCTTGAATTATCATAAAATTTGATAGGAAACTAGGAGACATATAAAACTAAATGCACACTAATTTTTAGCTTAAAATAGAATCATTTGGAGGCTAAACTACCATCCTAATTTACTACTAACACTTATTATGCTATGTTAAAACTATTTTAGAACTATCTAAACTTATAAACTTCATATCTTGATTTATAGGTATTCAGTCAATTCTAAATCCCATATAACACTAAGGGAACATTTTCAAAACATATTAAAAAGATAAAGCCTAATCATATCCTTGGGGTCAATTCAATTTGAATAGAATTCTTTCTCAAAAAATAAAGGATCCTGAGTATCTAATATTGAGACAATAATAACTCTATGCTCCAATATCAAATTAAAATTACATTAAAGGTTTCACAATCATAAGAGATTCATACAAAATATATCCAAAAATTAAAGATAAATTTAAAATTTAAGTTACATAAAAACAATTAAAAAATTAGTTTATAATTTATAAAACTGAAACCGTAGATATAACTAGGGAAGAATTAAGTTTTTCTTATCTCAAATCTTCCTTACAACTAATTTCCTAACCTTAATAAAAAAATCTGAGAAAATAATTGAAGAAGAAAGAGAAAGATAATGGGTTATCATATTGGTAAAGAAAAGAAGATGAAACCGTCGAAGTACTTAGAAATCACTGCAAGGGATACATTCCGGAGGCCAAGATATGGTCGAAGAGCTTTAATAGACCAATGCACTTCTATCCTTTCTGGTAGGAGTTGGATACATTGAAGGAAATACTGTTAACAACAAAATTACTGCCGTAACTAAATTAAAGAAAGAAAATTCCATTAGCAGATCACTCATCTTTGATTCAAAGACAATGACAACCCTTCTTGATGGACTAATTTGATTAAAAGACAATGACAACCTTCACTGAGTTAAATCAGTTGGTCAGAAGCAATTCCACTAGCAAATCACTCATCTTTTAAACTGAATTAGCTTTGTCTCCACACGGAAAACAAATTTGCTTTCCGGTCGCCTGAGCACAAGGTAAAGTTTCTCTAGCTAATTTCATCGAACAGCTGTTGGGCGCTGCCCGACAGAAACACGCAAGATCGAAAGGGAGTACAGAATTGAAACCAAAGAACCAAGAAACGTATACAGCATATCTAACCAGTTTCCATGGAAGTCGGCGTAAGGAGGAACCGGATTTGCTTGCAAAGACCCAGAAAATTTCTCGTGCTCTGCGTGAGAAGTTCCGGGGAAGAAACTCCTCCCACCGTCCCATCTAATGTTTGTTCGCCGCAGAAGCTTCTCCGAGCAAAAGCCACTCATGCGAAGGCACAGTGGCAGAGAATTGTCGTACATCGGATGATTAATCGTGCTAAATATAGTGCTTCCATGCCTTACACATTAAACCTCAACACACCGAGGAATTCATTGTACATGAATTGGGAACCATTACAAATAACTGATGATAGATATCAAATCCAGCCTGTTTCCAGCTCTCCAACTGCTGTTTGAATCCCACGGGTTTCCCGCCGCCAAATACGGGAAACGATAACCGCGACAGTTGTCCCTTTCTCCCGCCATCTTCTCCCCCCGCGTTATCTCTGTTCAGGAGAGAGCCGATCTCTCCCTTCCCCTCCTCCAATGGCGTCGCTGAGCCCCGGCGTCCTCCTAAGGCTGCTCCAAGACATCGACCGCTCCGACAACTCCCCTCGCCGCCCGCTCCACCACGCCCCCCTTGCTGTCCTCCAAGTCACCGGCATCGTCCCCGCCGTAGCCGGCTCCGACCTCTCCCCCGACCGGGGCTTCTACGTCAAGGTCTCCGATTCCTCCCACTGCGCCTACGTCTCCCTCCCTGCGGACCTCAACGACCTCATCCTGGCCGACCGCCTCCAGCTCGGCCAGCTCATCCATGTCCGCCGGCTCGAGCCCGCCTCCCCCGTTCCGGTCCTTCGCGAGTTCCGCCTCCTCGAGGGCCGCTACCCCTGCCTCCACGACACGGTCGACCTTACTCGGGGACCGTCTCGCCCGGCCGCTCCGAGCGCCACCCCTCCTCGGCCTCCGCCCGAGAAGAACAAGCGGCACCTGCACTGCAGGAGCAACTCGTTCGCGGGAGACAGGAGCGGCGCGGCCGGCATGAGCTCTCCGTCCTTCACCGCCGTGAAAAGAGAGAGAAGGAGTTCGGACATCCTGAACGAGCTGAAGAAGTTTAGCGTCGCGTGCATGGATGAAGACATTTACGACTCCGACGACTCGCGAATATCTTACCCCTCGTCTCCCGCGTCTTCCAGATTCTCAAACACCACCACCTCCTCCTCCTCCTCCTCCTCCTTCTCCTCCTCCTCGTCATCTTCGTTCTCCTCCGCATCGTCGTCCTGCACAATGAGGCCGAGGAAAAGCTGGGATGCCACGGGGAGGATTCCAGAGAGGAGAAGAGGGATGAAACCCTCAGTTCCGAGTCAGAGTGCCAGTGTAAGTTGTGACTCGCATTGCAAAGATTATTCAGCGTTGGTCATCTATTTCTTGTAGATACGATGGTTCTGCTCCATGACTTTGACAGGTTTCTCCGAATAGGTTCGCTCGACATGTAAGCTTAACGCCACAAGATGATGCTTCTGGTGCCCTTTCAGCTTGCCCAACAAACACCCAGAGATCTGTCAAAGCACCTGTGGGTTCTGCCAAGCGGAAGCTCCCTGATTCAGATAAAGAATGCACAGAATCCGATAAGATGGGCGTCATCTCCGCATTGCAACCTCCCAGCTTGATGAAGCATGCCAAGGTATTCTTTTCAGTGCATGCTTTCTTGTGAAAATGTGGGCAGCCTGCTCCAGCCTGAGTGGCTTTACGGTTCCACCTCTGCAGGTAGTGCTGAGGCAAAGGGACTCAACACTGCAGGCTGCCGTAGATGCGTTGCTAGAGGCATCTGCTGCAGAGAAGCTAAGTGAATGCTTCAGGTGAGTCGATGTAGGATTTCATTCCTGTTGATTCATCTTATACTGCGTAATGGTCATAGCGGCGACCGTCACATTTGATGTTCTTATTGTTGGCATTCGCAGCATGTACTCGGAGCTACAGTCGGACAAGGATGGCGATCCACGACACACGGTCAATGGATTGTTGACTTTTCATCACAAGCTAGCGCAGACAAGATTAATCGCTCAAGCATTGTCGAGATCAAGCCAACCGAACTCGTGCAGTTGCAACTCATCCAGCCCTGCTCCGCTCACATCAGTGGCGAGAGTTGCGTCGGAGAGACAACGCTGTGCCACTTCATGGATCAAAGTAGCTCTGGAGTCGGATCTCTCGCGACTCCCAGCGCAGCAAAAGACTGCTTCTGAGCCCCAAGAAGCACCTCCAACCAATGCAGACGTGCTAAGCCCCACCACCCACTCCCACAGGCCAAAGAATACCGCTTCGTCCATGGGGTGCAACAGCCTGCTGCTGGCTTCGAGCGCGCTGCAGCACGAGTACAACAGATGGTTTCTCAGATACATCGACAAGTTCCTCGACTCCATCCAGGGCGAAACTGGATACGGTGCATGCGAGTTGGAGGTCGCCAGTTTGCTGTGCCAGCTGAAGCGAGTCGACGACTGGTTGAACGACGTCACCAGCAAGGAGGTAACCGAAGACGAGGCAGAAGCGTGCGAGAGAGTGAGGAGGAAGATCTACGGCATTCTGCTGCGGCATGTGGAGAGTGCTGCCATTGCTCTGGAAAGCATGAGCACGCCCGAGGGGGAAATGGACAGGGATCTCATGCTCTGTGGCTAGTGGGTTTCTGTAGCCTCAAAGTGTTGATTGCGGATTTATACTTTGGACATGGCTGGTAGCTGCATACTTTGTGTATCGTGGAAGCTTAGGAGGGAAAACTTTTGGCTTCGGTTTTCATGGTGTTCTGTTCCACTGTTTTCTAAGTAGCTTTTTATGCATCTGTTTTCCCAAATGTCATTAAATTGATCAAGTATCTTCTTTGAATACTATCAAATTAATTCTTATGACTAGAGAATTAGAAAATGCTACTATGGCATATATATTATGTCATTCTGCTAGGTTTATCTATATTGTTATCTTAATTATTGTTAAATGCACCAAATGAGTATGCCTAAAATAATTAAAACCTTTACTAATTTGATAAGATAAAACTATATCTCTGTGAAATACTTACTATGAATATACCAAGTTAGGTTAGTAGTTAATATTAGCATTCACTTGAATATGTGTAAATATACTTGACATTTAATCGGATGGCATATATGACCAAATATGAATTTTGCCAATGACATCCATGCATTTTTAAGGGATTACAATACTAAAATTTTGAGTGGGTGATGCACAAGAATCCAATAAATAATGTAATTTTAGAATGCTAAAATTATTGGAGTGAACACTAAATAAATGAATGCTTGATTGTTTGAAAGTGGTAGTTAGCTTAGATAATAAAGATTTTGACAGATCTAAGGTGATAGGCTAAATCCTACCGATCCATACTATGAGAGAGAGAGAGGTAAAAAAATAAAAAGAATACTATGCATTCATATTATGAAAAAAATAAAATAAAAGAATTTGATTGAGTCTCTGAGAGAGGTGTTGTAGAAAGCACCTCCCAATCCATACTATGCATTCATATTATATGACTCAATTGCTTACAACCAATCAGATAGTCAAATGATTGTATAATCATACTGTAGCTTTAAATGCACAGGCTGTAATGTGAAGAGAAATCTGCAATCATGATGAAGGAATTCAAGCAGCATTAATAAAGTTTTGTTAGCAACCCAAAACCTCTTCAGGATTTTGAAAGGTATCTGATGCGTTTTTCCAATCAATAAGTTTTGATAAAAGAGAGAGGAAAAAAAAAAAAAAGAAGCTTCCTCGAAAATGTAATTGAATTAACTAATTTATTGTTTCACAACCTATTGAAGTATCAGAACACAAGCTTCCAATCTCCCTGAAAATAACAAAACCTAATTTTGATCACTTATCAAAAAGGAAAGGCAAAGACCAACAAGGCCCTACAAACTTGCCCAGCGATCAACCATGTCTCCTGTCACATGATGGGGGTCAACCATCATCATGAAGATGGACTACCAAGACTGCAATAATAGACATGATGAACTCATACCATCTCAGTTCCAATCCAAACATACAAGGAAAAAGCACTGAGATTTAAGATAGATCCAAATTGCTTACATTGTGTATCAGTTTTCCTACATTGATGTATTAGTAGCGTCTTTACTTGAATTGTTGTGTCCTTTCTTTTCCTGCAAAAGAAAATTGGGGTAGTTCATGAACTCCAAGGATAGAGCACATAGACATTGTTTACATAACCCAATGATAAATGGTTTGCAAAATCCATTGATATGAAAAAATGGCTTGTTCATGAAACATTATTGCCAAGTGACTGTGCTGGAGACCGACTTGCTGGACACGGTTCACAGTTTGAGAAAACAGCCTTCAAGGATTTGAGCTTTGTGCATGAATACTATGCAATTTTTTTTAGTTCTTTGTGTCCGTGCAAGTTGTCGATGCTTATAGGAATAAAATTCTGTCATGGATTGCCCTGCTCAATTTGCAAGGGTTAATCCTTCTAAGGATATTTTGCTTCGGAAATGTGACAGTCCTGCATAATTGCTCTGCTGTTCTCATTTTATCACACAAAAAAAAAACAGAAGGAAAATGTACTCGACTGAACATATAGATAAGCTAATATGTTTTACGTCAGAAAGGGTATTTTAACATAATGGTACTCTGAACAGAATGTCAGCAACAATAGACTGTGACCAGGCCTGCTTGATACCTGGTAGTCTATGTACAAATGACTGTGCTTTACCAGTTGATTCTATCTAAGAGAGAATCACACATTTTAACAAACCATTAAATACAACAGACAAGTGAATAAAGATTGGAACTTATATAAGAAATTCCATGACCAGACAATCAAGACAAACCACATATCAATCTGCAATTACATCTTCTACCATAGAGGCCGCACTCTTACAAATTATTTAGATGTCAATTTGTCTGACTATTCATATATTTCTTTAAGAAATCTAACCACTCATATCTTATTATTGTGCTAGATGATTCCAATTAAGTACAATTCCTTTTAGTTTCAATTCACATAAATAAGAATATATGTCCAATATGATTGTTTGATTCAACATAAGCTTTACAGTGATCACTGGGTTAAAGCACACTAACTGAAACTATTCAATAAATGATTAAATATTTTGGTGGATAATACACTTTCATCTGTCAAGTGCCACCAATTAAGGTATAAAAATTGGAAGAACCAGCAATTCGCACATGTAAAAGCCTCAAAATTATTCTGCAACTTTATTGCTAAAGAACAAGATGTAAGTTCCTAAGGTCGATTTGGACATACTGAATAAAAAAAGAGAAGACCAGATGGCAATTTAAGAGACATTATTCTTTGAATGTTATTGGGAACAGGTCAATATTTGATGAAGCTGGTATTCCATGGTAGAAACAAGTATTCAAAATTTACAGATAGACTTCACACCTAATATCGGAAGAAGGCATGCAACTTCACTACCAAAACATTGATTTGAACAAATTGCCATAGAAATATGAAAAAAGTGGAAGACAAGGACAGTTACAAGGAAAGAGTTTGCTGTAATTAATGGTGTCATAACAATTCAACATACTACATCACTCATAGGATATTTCAAGGAAAAAAAAGGATAAGCAAATGTACCTTTTTTAACAGACCTTCTGCATGCATGAGCTCATACAGTTTCTGCATAAGCATTTCTTCCTCCACCTTTCAAATGAAAAGGAAAATAATAATCAGTCAACCTTGTATAATTAATAACTAAATGTCAGTCAAGATATACAGTCTAGTAGAAGCAAGAAAAGATGAAGCACCTGGAGACGATGCAACTCATGTGACATTGAACGATATGCATCCATGAGGACATCACTTTGTTTCTCCAAATGCCTGAACAGCGTTAAATCACATCGAATTGATAATTCAAAGGAATACAATAGCAGCAAATATCCAACCATGCACCCCCAAACTTACTTAAACATCTCTGCCGAGTGCTTAGTGTCCATCTTGACAAAAATGCAGCTAAGAATCCACTACAAAATATGCAGCGTGTATTAGACACATCTCAAACTCTAATAAAGGTCTAAAGATATTGTTAATAGAAAAAAATCAACCATTTGGGTTTCTTTTTAACACACGGTGGGCTGATAAAAGTGAAAGTAAAAGTGACCCATCATAAAGGATAAAGAAAAAGAAAAAATTGCAGTCGGAGAAGGTAACGTTTGGCATTTTATTCGAAGATTTAGAAGAACATAAACAAAAAAACAGATTGAAACCGACTTGCTCTGCACAAATCTGTCGAATATAATCAGACGTTCTAGATCACAACACAACTTGAATCCAACCATTTGCATTAAGTAAGACAAGGTTAGAAGGGATCGATCGATGCCTTAAACCAAAATAAAGGGGAACGAAGAGGCGAGAAACACACGGAAAGACATCATATCAAGCAAAGAATTATGCAAAATAGGTGATCTAGAAGATTCGGATGCGAAAATACCTTCAAACAACGATTTGAGATCGAAGGTGGAGCAACAAAGAATCCTATTCAAGCTCGGAGGTGACGCCCGCCTCGCGAACGGTTGCAGCAGCGGGGGCGGAAGAAAGCGAGGGTTTGCTCCCACACCCAAATAAACGAAGGGGAGCCGCGTCTAAGTAGCGTGTGGGTCAAACCCGACTCTATCTGGGGGGATGAGAGCACCGAAGAAAACAGGTTTCGATGGAATAGCCCCGACCCAACTTCTATGCGAGTTCAAACTCGCCCGTTAATATCGACGCCCACGAGCCGTGCCGAACCTAAGCGGATTCTGATGTTGTGAATGGATCCGGATCGCATTGGATCACACACGATCCTACCCGATAAGGCAAGATAGGATCCGCGAACGCCAGATCATCTTAGAGAATCATCGTCAGATCATGAATCACTGCATAACGAAGCAAGGTTTATCACAATCCAACGTGGCAAACGCTTGACTTCATCATAGCATTTGTTCGATCGACATTTAACATTTTTAGAACTTGAAACTCAACCAATTTGAGTAAATATGATTTAATTAGTTTTATTCATGATCTAATATATCAATCGTTGAAACATATTAGATTGCTAGATTGTTTTCAAATTAAAAAACATGCTTATGCAAAAACAAAACAAAAAAAAAGGGCAATCTAAATGCATAAAAAAATCGAATAATTAATACCGTATCTATATGCATGAAGAATAATCAAATTCCTGACTATTTCAGTTCGACTATTTGATTGAAAATATCGCACACCATATTAATCAAGAATAATCTTCTACAAATATGAAGAATCGCTCAATCCAATTAAACCAAACTAATCATAAAATTCCATGGAAGTTAAATCCCTTGTTTTTTATTATTTTCTATAGCCAATGGGCAGGATTTTTTTTCTTCCTTTAAAACGTTAACAAAAGAAATAAAAGTCTACAGAACTTGAAATCAGACCACAAATTTTTAGATTAAGTTTTTAAAAATTTTAATGATATAATTAATTAAACCCACAACTTGACAAATATATATATACATATATATTCAAATAAGAGCCATTCAAATGCCACAGCCAGAATAGGCAGAAACAGATACAGGCATAAATTTTCCAGAAATACAAAAACTGTGAGAACAAAACAACTGAAAAAATTAAATACTCCACGACTTGAAGGAGCTATTTCTCATATTCGAGGACCAGTTTATGCAGGGGGTGCAGGCAACGCCTTTGGCTTTGGTTTTACTTCGACTTCATTTACATTCCGCACAAAGATGGCATCGGGCTCATGACTGCTTGTTTAAATATTCAAAGTGGTATCAGAAACATTAAAACATCCAACATATTCCCAGAGGTGATGAAAAAGATCTGATTAACTTACAGTGTGTCACCCTCCTCAAATGTGTAGCTAGATGCTACAGCAAGCAGATGGCCATCTCTGCTGAAAGATAATGCAGCAATGCTTGTTGGGTATTTTGAGTACTATCAGAACAAATAAGTATTGTCAGTTTTGAGTTGTTTCTAAACATCAATGTTAAAGGTTTGTCATTTCATGAAAACTACCTGATAAAGTCTTTTCTTATTGTTGCCATCCCATAGGTTAACATAACCGTCACAACCTCCCGTTGCAAACGTCCCATAGCTGACCAAGACAAACCACAAAATATAGATGACAACATTATTGATATAAGTGCATTGACAGTATATATCGGAAAGGTTTAGAGAGATCACATTGGATGGAATGCAAGTGCATTGACAGGATAAACGGTGTCCCTCCCAGCCTCTGTTTTTCGGTGGCACTTGAATGCATACCTGAATCATCATTATCTAGTGAAAACGATGACTCATCACAGATAAGCATGACGAAGAATCAACATTGTTTCTTAGAATCAAAATTTTAAATGAGTCATCAAGAACACCAAGAATATAATAGTTAATTTAGATTGTAATTCTAATTTAGATCTAAACTTGAAAGGTCGATATTAGAAAAACATAAATTTTCTACTGCAAAGATAATGAAGGCTTCCTGTATTTAATGTTTATGGTGGTTGAGTGCAACAACATACACGTAAGATTCATATTGTCTATATGAAAAAATATGTTTAACATGATTAACCATTGGTTTATGAATCTAGAGAACGTTCAGATTAAATGGCGAGGAAAATGACAGAGGTAGCATATAGCATGGGAAGCAGGTGCATGCATACATTTCTAAAGAAATCTGAGGGGATACCAAAGCTGGAATACTGGAGCTACAAGGCATAAGATGATCAACTACAATGGGATGCACTGTCTAAACTGCTTTCGTCTAGTAGAAGAATGTTATGCATGGAAATGATAAGAGTTGGACAAACAAAAACATACTTCTTAGCTTGAGCAGCCTCTGATAGATCAAAGAACTCCATAGCTACTCGACCATCAATAGAACTAAGAGCAAAGCCTGCATTAAATAGTGACAACTATTTAACACAGTACAATCAATACCATAATTTCTTGGACCAAGCATTCTTGCATAATAAAATATTATTATCCTTGCCATGTGAAAAAAAGAGCAAGCATCAGGAGTTCCTTTCCATCATGTTCATACCCAAGCCCAAGTTTTCCTTTTTCTATAATATGCCATCTTTTGAGAACTTTCTTTGTGATATGTAATGATAAAATTATTTCCTAGCTTTTCTTTTTCTCCATAAGCATGAAATTTGTTGAGTTCCCACTTTATAAAGGTCATTTTGGGAAAAAAATGAAAATAATATTGGTGTTATTAACTTATTATTTTAAATACTTGAGATGAGTGTTCTCATATGAAACAAAAACATCATTAACAGGGCTAAAAAATTACTATGACCTGTCTATTGCTCAATCAACAGGGAACATTCAAAAGAATTGAGACACATTTCAACATTCACAGAAATGATACATTTCAAAAGAAGGAAATCTAATAATAAAATTGCAAATCTATATACAGATCAAGAAAACTTCAATGTAGAAACAGTAGACATATTTTAGATGCAGGTAAAAAATCCTGCCAGATATTGTACACAGCCAGGTCCCAGAACAAAATGGAAGCTCCAAATTTTTATTAGTAGATGGAGAAAACAAATCTTACTTCAGTGCAAGATTTGATTTCCAGTAGGTTGCAATTGGTAACCATTTTGCAGTTACAGACAGTCTAAAACAAAATCTCATTCATAAAATTTGTCAATTTGATTATTCTGATTAAGCAGCACAATGTGTTTATAAAACTGTTAAAAGGCTTCCTTCAAAGATCTGTTATTCATTTATCACATCTTTTAGTTGGGAAAGTCTGCAATGACTTAGTGACACAAATACAGACACACAAAAATGCATTTATAAAAAGAGAACAGATGTCGTCTGAAGAACTTAGTGAATTACCATAATATCCACAGACATATATCGACATTAGTTAATAGCATGTAAGAAATAAATTTGTGAAGATCATCGATAAAAAATCTAAAAGAAAATATATAATGTAATAAACATCATACCGGTGCCATTGGGATAACAACGAACACATCTAGTTTGGTATTTCAGTGATGACTCCCTTCGTTGTTCTGGTTGAGACATATTACGCAAATCATAGATGTTCACATGCCTTCCTGAAGTAGCAACTACCAACCGGTGACCAACTAGAGAGAGAGAGTACACTCGTTCAGGCTGCAGGTATGTCCCAACAAGTGCACGATCTGGGTCGCTTGCACCTCTAGGATCCCAGCACTTCAGTGTCTTATCCCAACTTCCAGTAATTACTTGGCCTAAAATGATGTAAGTAATCAATATGCATCATACATTTAAGGACATCTGCTGACTAAGATTTTGGTATACATGACATGATTTTTCTTTAAAATGATATCAAATGCAAGACATCATCAAGCCTTCCATAAGAAGTCTATACACAAGTGTGCCAAACAAACCAACCAAAGTATTGCAAATTAGGCATGTTAAAAAACTTGAACATGACAAATGATATGACACCCAAGGCTTAGAAAACCAGCCAAACCAATATGCACCCTACTCCCATTCAAGTAAGGGGAACCACCTGGTAATCCTCACCATACCAGACTTACCAGCCCGGTTTTTGGATGTTGACTGGTTTACTAGACAGTACAGCTATCCCTGGTTATCAGATCCATTATGGGCCTTTAGGTGTATTTTTAAACCACTCTTTCACCCCTCTTCATTCTTTTCTCAAATCTAATCTATTATTTCCCCCATTTTTCCAAAGATCTCTAAATCCCGCACTTCAAACTTCAGTTTTCTCAAACTGGAGGACAATCTCAAGCAATTAAAGGCTCATTCTCAAGAAATCAACTAGTTTTTCTCCAAGGAAAGATAAGTATGAAGCTCGACTTTGAAATTATTCACTTTTAGTTTGTGACAAGTGAATAGTTGGTCATTTTTCTCATAGTTGGATACATCATATGGCTCACAGCACCAGCTTATTGATGACAGCCCTAATTCTACTGCACTACATTCCATGCTTACTATCACACAGATCATTAGTGACAAGACCATGACATCTAAAATATTTTTTTTGCATCAAGGCCCCATCATTACCTATACTGCATGTTGTGGAATTTCCATTCATAGGACTTTCAGAAATATAATTTTTATTTACAATTGAGAAACATAAAAGACCTTGAACTACTTTGCATAAACCCAAGGCAATGATAGCTTTGGTGGTAATATGCATAATTTTAAAGTACTATACTTTTTTTATTTTATTTTATGACATGTTTAGGAACTTTCTAGAAATGCTCTCTTTATATACGAGTTGTAATCCATATCTAAATCATGTTTTGATTCATTATACAGTGACTATTTAGTCAAAGCTTATCTACATTTACTACTATTTTTTTGACTTTTATTATGTCAAATTTAATGGAAAATGGCATGGACCAATCAGACTCAAGTCCATCAGCACAATTGCACATATATGCCAATATGATCTTAGACCAAAACTTCAGATCAGTACGAATCTCAAACAGAAACTCAAGGCCTTAATGACACATATCAAATAGCAACCTCACTCCCAACTCAACCTAACGGTCCTATTCTACTCATATATGAGACCTTAATAGGATCATAATAACATGAAATAAAAGTATTCTCCAAAATATGTAACTTTAGCAACTTAGAGTATGAAATCTACCTGCTTCATAAGAGTACTCAACACAACGAACAGGGGCATCATGACATCCCAAAATATCCTCCTTGCCTGAACCAAAGACATACCTGAAATAAGAAGTCAATGCAGAGCAATCAGCTATGCTAGATTAGTATCTATGTATCACTAAATGTACAAAATAACTCAACCAGTATTGGCTATGTCAGAGAATAGACCATCTCAAAACCCTTACAGTTTCTCGGCAAGTACATCAGAAAGAATGCATAAATGTAGAGAGTGAAGACAACTGCATCTTTTAAAAGTAATATTCAACAGAACAACAGGTTAGGCAAGAGGACTAATTACTCAACCAATGAAATTATTTAGGACCAAATAAAAGGCACTCTTTTGAAAGAGACAAACTTCTGTGTATGTGGAGATCATCAAAGCATTCCAAACAAAATAATTCCTAGAATATATTTCAGCTCTAACCATCTCAAATTCAGTAGCACTTTTAATACTACACAAATGAATGTAAGTAACTTTGGCAGTTACCATTAATCGAGAGGATGGAGATGCTTTAAATTTTCTATCTTACACAAGAAAATAGAAAATTGAATCAAGTGTAGTGCACAAAGAAATGTTATAAAGGAAGAAATTATCTTCCCATAATCATTTGTATATATTTAATCTTGATTAGATTTTGCACTATCATAGAGAAAGCTCATCCAACCATCCCCTTTCTTCACTTAGATAACATGCCTCACATTACTTGTTCTGGTTTCGAGACTGATGACTAAGAGCTCATGTATGCATGAATTACTTATGACAATAACAGGAAAATATGTGACAATTAGGAATCTAGACATTCTACCAAATATGAGTGGCAGGGGGATTTTCTGATGATATAACTACATTATGCATTTTCCAATTGCACTCAAGCAAGCAAAGTGCTTATTTTGAGGAAGCATCATGTACATAATGAGGGCATTTACTTCATCAAATATCGTTTAGTCAAACAAAAAAAACAAATGTGAAATGCGTCAAGAATTTAGGTCTTGAAACATTGATAAAGACATGAATGCAATACTATGTCGGAAGGTCAATTACTAAAAATTAAAAAAAAAATAAGTTAGAACTTGGAATTACATCATTATCAATCCCATGTGACTAAGATAGGGCTCATAAAGCTACTTATCATGATCCATGAGAGTGCTAGAGTGATACCATAATGAGATCTTGCACGGAATACAAAGGAAACAAGTAATAAGTGTTACACAAAATTTGCTTATAGCAGCACATGCCCATGTTGATCCTAGTTAAACCAACAATCTCCAATGGTATGTCAACCTAACATGCCGGCTATACAGATAAGTCATCCTAACACAGCGATGAAGGGGCAAATCGAAAGAAAAAAATCTATTATTTAATAGTCTAAAACAGAAAAGAACAAAAAATTCTACTTTTCTCAACTCTTTTAAAGCAAACGTGTGCCAAGATTTCAATTAAAACATCTGTTGAGCACCAAATATTCCCTATAAAAGTTGAAATTTATCAATTGGCACACTCCATAGATGGATGAAGGATATAAAACTCGTTCTAGATCTAGAAATTAAATTGAAAATGCAACACCAATTGGAAAAAAAATTATAAAGAAAGAATATGGTTGATAAATAGGTTCCAAATGTTTGTAAAATAGAAAATTATAGTACCACACTCTGCACCAATTTCTGTGATGTCTAGAAAAAGAAAGAAGCCTAAAATCATACAGCCTATACAGTATATAAAAGAAGGCATTCAGATTGCATCACAAATTGGCCTCTCTACACGAAGGTAAGCCTCCACCATATGAAGCCACCAGCTAGCATCAGAGTGTTCTGCAATACCATCCAAACTCCTAAGAAATATAAAGGGCCCTGAGAAGCCTCAAAAAAAGCAATTCCAATCAATAATATAAACTGGCAGCTAAAGAGGTGGCCACTAAAAGAATAATAACAATAGGTCAGTACTTGTATCAGCTTCGGTATGTTGCAAATTGCCTACAGTTAATCTAAAAGCATTTGACATTTTCTAAGAAGAAAATTCACTAGGCGTGATTCTTATAGTGAGAACAATTCCTAGGCCAATTGTGATTGATAATTTAATGCTGCAAGCCCCCTATTTCCTAATTGGGAATAAAGAACTGATTGATTGCGCATCCCTTTGAAAATGCCACAATAGCATATTTCCATCAAACAGTGAAAAGCCATGCAATTAACAGATGTTGTCAGGGAATGCTGAGAAAAATAAAGAAGAAAGAGCAGTTCAATGTACAATGCTTTAGCAAATGCATGGTTTAGAAAGGGCAGTTTTCCATGATTCAAAACCTAGTCATAAGTCATGAAGGCACAGCATTTCCATGGCCAAATTCTCAAAATGAAAACAAAATTCATCCCTTTAGGAAAATACACTATGTATCCTTAGAGGCTCGTGATAGACACAGAAGCGCACTTGGCAACCATCACTGGATACAGCCCACCACTGTAAAACTCCTAACTGGCAGATCTTTCATTAGCAGACTACATCTTAACCCATATATAAGATATCTACGGATCTAAAACCATAATCCCACTGCTGCTTTACTTATCAACGATCCACCGGGTACAAACAGGAGATGCTAAAAAAAAAACACGCAACAATGGAACAAAAAACAAATGTGATTGGTCAAACACAAGCATTATTATAGTGTCTTAGTACCAGAAAAGCAGCAAGAGAAATAGAATGCATCGGAAGGACATTGCTTGCACGCACCTTCTAACCATATGATCGGCACAGGCGCTGAACCCTGCTGAATCATCGTGGAAGCAGCAATCGAGGACGGGGCCAGCATGCACGAACTCCCCCTCGAGAACGTTCGCCCCGGCATCGTACAGACGAAGACTCTGAGCAAAAGGGGATCAGGCAGGCTTAGCACAGGCGATGAAAGAGATCAAAAGACCAAACCCCAGCGACACAAGGTTAGGTTCCCTTTGTTGTTCGCGTGTATATTAAGAGACTTGTTTACCTTATCCCAGGACGAGACAAGGAGGAGGTCGCTGTGGTTGGAGAAACGGAGGTTGGAGATGCCGTCGGAGGGAGGCCCGGATAGCTCCCTCCCGCCGGTGGTGGCCGGAAGGGTGGCAGCGGTCATAGCGACCGAGATAGTACGAAGGAAATCGCGACCCGATGGGAGAAATGGATGGAACGATCAGCGGTGGGAGAGAGCGGTCGAAGCATTCAAAACCCTGGGCGGCGTGCTTGATTTCAATTTTGGATTTCGGGGGAGCGTTCGGCGAATAGCCAAATTGAATGGCCAACGTGAGCACGTTCCACGATGGGGCTTCATTTTGTTTTCTTATTGTTTCGGTGGCTTTGAGATTTGTGAACATCATATTATTGACACGATCTAATTTGATCGTCAACATCACATGAACAGAAGATTGAATCGACAAGGTTGATGTTATGCGAAAATGAGTCATGACTCGAACTCGGTAGAATTTTTTAGGTCCAAAACTTTTTGTTTGGTCTTAATCATGCATGTAAGCATCATATTCACATGCAAAGAATGCTTCGACCATATCAATTATGTGGGATAATTGGGATGTCCTTTTCTCTTGTATGACCAATGCAGTCAAAAATATTTTTCTTTAAGAAAATACATAATATATTCATCCAAGAATATATATACATATATATATATATATGTTATATCATCACTATACAAAACATTTCTATATTTTAATATATGTATTTTGGACAAGGGCATACAAAGTATTTCTGATGCACGCAATAGCTGTCAAGTTTCGGAAATGAACATTGTGTTCCATCATAAAGAAATCGTAAATCCAAACTATAAATAAAGGTAAATAATATAATTATTATTGATAAGACATATTTTGATCCCTGGTGAGTCACCACCGACCATACGCCATGTCCCAACCAATGTCAGAACTCGACGCCACATGCCATCAGAACCCCATGATGCGCGTCAAGTCGGGTTCCATACCGAGATACTATGCGACACGACTATCTTGAGAGCTCAGGGCGGTGTCGTTTGACGCCGCTTAGAGATCCCCAAGACGTCGGTTCGTCAGGAAAACCGTCCCATCTCATAAGGGTCAGCGGCCACATTGAACCGAAGCGTAACCGATTCTCGCACGATAATATAAAAACCTATGGTCAGCACCCGGCCAAGGGGAGCGAGATCAAGATAAAAACACTTCACTGACTTGCTCATCGGAAGGGCCAAAGTCGGGGATCACCCGACGAAGATCATTTTTGTAGGAAGGCGCCCGCCCACGACCAGCGAGCGATTCAGCCCGGGGATCGCCATCCAGTGTACGAGGGCGCGTTGCCAACCACCGCCGAAGACGGAGAGACGTGACTCATCACAAACGATACCCGAATCGGTAGACCGAGGAACGCTGATCAACACCCCCTCGTGAGGACCCGGTCGACCCCACCTGCCCAGCTCTTGCGAGCCGCTCCAGAACGACCACCCCGAGCGACGAGCGTCTCGACCCAGGAGACACCTTCCACCGCACAAGGGAGAGCAGTGAGCCGGCCTGAATCCCGACTAATACCAACCAGCACTCCTCCCCGAGGGTGCAGCCACCCCATCATCCTACTCACTCCATAAGAGACTCCCGCCATCAGTCTGTAGACCTAACCGTGCTGACTCGTCAAACAATTATGTTTGATCGATGAATATCCAACATATAAAGCCTAATTTAAATAAATAGATATATAGTATCAAACATGATATTTAAGAAAAATACTCTCGTTGAAGTACAACGATCATAGAATAGACAATACTGTATAAAAGACCCTTACGGTCATACTTTAATTCCAAACTCTTTTTTTCAACAAAATATTTATGCCATTAACCATAACATAGGAAGTATGCCTCTCCTTACTACACTTGGAATTACTTTCTATATCCATAATAAAAAATAAGACTAATTTGATTACCAAAAAATGTTTGATAAACACACTACTTCAAAATGAGATATAATTGAAAAAAAAAAATCTTCAAGACTCTTTGTCCCATTAGGATATAATAATGCTCGAAAAAAAATAAGTCAAATTAATTTAGCTATGATAAGTTGAAATAAAGGAATACTATGAAAAACAAGTATATGATATGAATGGACGAGGCATCAATCAATTAGTCATTGGTCTATGGAGGATTAATGTATACAGTTTTATCTTTAAATATTTAGAGAAATTATTTCCATAATTCAAACTTTGATCTGCCACAAAAGAGCAGATACTGATCATGCTAACATACTACATATATGGTTCATCATGAGTACTATAGAGAATTCACCATTGTATAAGATACATGCTAGCACATCACATACTCAGTTCATCCTGATTACAGTATTATAGAGTAAGAAACAGAGTAAGTTGAGATTACATAGAAGATTAGTGGCAGCCAAGCAGAGCTGGTGTCAAGGAGAACCCCCATGCTTGGGGTGACCTGGAGGAGTCGGACGGGGGATATAAGGCATGAGAGGAATTCCATGTTCGATCGGTCCGGTTTTAATGGTTGCTTTCGAACTTGGAGCTGGATCAAAGCCGGGATAATCCTCCACGTTCATACTCGTTGAATCCCTTGTACTTCTGATGGCGCCGGCAATGTAGCTGTTAACCTGAGAAGGATGCATGCCTGTTAGGCCATGTGAATCAGGTGAAAAACCATTACAGGATCAAATTGGTTGACAACAATAAAACATCCTCAGAAGAGAGGAGATGCACCAGAAAGGAGTATAGTTATGTGCTCAGGTTGTTTGCTATACAGACGAAGGAAAACCAAGTAAAATAAGTTTGCTGATTGAACAATGTAAAATGTTGTTCCTTTATTGGAAAAAAAAAAAAAAAGGAGCCTGTGAACTCTTAGGAGCCATTACTCTTCAGTTCCTAACCGACGTCAGATTATATGGTATGTTATACAACAAGAAAAATTTGAGCTTGTGAGCTCTTACTAGTCATGACTCTTTAGTTACGAGAATTTTTTTTCTTTTTCTAGAATTATTGATTATCATATAAGCATAAAAACTATGAATATGCTATTGTTATATCAAAAACTTTAATGTCAGAATCAAAATCAAACAACGAAATATCAAAGTCAGAAAGATTTTGATGTTATTAAAAAAATATTTATCTGATCTATAAACCCATTGTCGTATGATCTAAAAGATATAATGATAACGATCTGTAGGAAAAATTAGACTTGTCTTCTTTTTTCTTCCTATCATTTATAAGACCATAAGTACTGAATTAAAGACTAAAAAAGATTGAGAATAGATCTATAATCTCAATTTATGATATTTCACCTATAAAAGGTTATATCTTTTTATAGACGAGAGCATAGCGTCTAAGATGGTAATTAGGAGAGTCCCCGCATCAAGATCCTAAAGAACCCTACCATAATTGATTTTTTTTTTATATTAGTCAATAATTGTAATCAAAATTTAGTCAGATCTATAATATATCTTACCTAATTAGATAGATCCATATAATCTAATATTCTTTTACTTGGTTCATTAATTGATAAGACATAAAAAATAAAATCATAATAAATAAAACATAAGTTTATTTTAAAACGATTTTACCTAATTGAATTTAAAAAATTTTGAAAAGCATTTTATACACAGTCATGAATTTTAAAATAAGCTAATAAGTCTAATAAATATAATAATACTACATGAAGTCAGTTATCAATGTAAGTCATAACAGTTGTATATTATACTCCTTTCTATATACCATAATATTGTTAATATTTCTTTATGTAGTCTATAATGATCCCTGTAAATTATCTTGTTAAGACAATCTTGTTATCACATTCATTTATAATATACATAAACATAAATGTAAACATGATAACAAAAACAAATAACCTTAATTAAGCAAAGAAGAATATCAATATTAATATCCACCTAAACGTGGATCATCATATTTTTTTATGGCTTGCTCATAAGCCTCATTCTAAGAATAAGTTCTTTAAATACTTTAGGTTATAAAACTTTAGTAAATGGATCAACGATCATTAAGGTGACACTTAGGTTCTCAATTGACATTTGTTATTTCTAAACTCTTGCTCTAACCATTAAGAAATTGCCCCTCTAGTTAACATGAATACGAATCGTGAAATGAACTTCCTACCATCAAGGCAATTTACAAAATCAACATATGAATATCCCGTCACTTCAAGATGTATAATATCTTGTAAGTGAGCATATAATCTTTCATCATCTTCAAATATCTTATCGCTTTCTTTATAGTTTTCCAATGTTCCATTCCTGAGTTTGAGCATATAATATAATTTCAACTGCGTATACATAAGAAATATTATTCATTTGATTCATTTTTAAGTCATTATTGAGACACTAGTTCTAACTTAATTTATCACCTTTGGTAATAGGTACATTATTAGTGAGCAAAGCTGTATACTAAATTTCTACAGAACTCGATCAATATATCATTTTTGGAACAGATAAATCCATTTCAGATTACATCTGCAAATAGCATGCATACGACAACAACATTCAGTGTTCCAAATTAAACACATACGCCTTGCATCATTAACCCAGCAGCATGGAACGTTCTACGTGCCATGGCACAGAGCACCACTTTGAATCATGTTTATGAAATGCCTCAAACTACCCTTTGGTGGGATAACACTACACTTAGCAATGAAGTCTAGTTGCTTTGAAATACAAGTCATACTTGCATTCATTTAAGTCATATTCCTAGTCTAGCATTAGAGCAATCAACACAAGCAGTGGATGAGTTGGTAATCTGTTGGCTATCATGAATCATTTCATCTGTTCCAAAACTAAAGTTACGGGCATGTTCCATAGTCAATTGAAGACAGTGCTCGAGCCACATATCACATACCTCCAGTTTCCTGTGGGTGATGACCGTGGTGACTCTTCCACCATGCATAGGCATGGCTGTTGTGGCTCCTTCATCAGTTGAGGCAGAGCCTGAAGATCCATTTAATGACATGTTCAGCAAAAGAGGAATCCGGTCAACATAAACACTCACTGAAAAGTAAAACAAAGCTATAGCATCTAAGATAATAGTAACTCATCAATGTGTACAGCACAAAAGGAATCTGATCAATCACCGAGTAAAGCAAAGCTATAGCATCTAAAAGAATAGTAATCTATAGATACAGCAACTGACGGATTGGATACAATAGCTACGATCAGACACTGACAGCCGGAGAAAAATGTAAACGTGAACAAGGAGGATCAAGCTAATGAATTGAATACATCACTGTCCTTTTGGCATGCCAAAGTGAATTATAATCCCCAGATAACTGTGATACTCCATCAAGCAGTTCAGAAGTATGATAAGATCGTAGATAATTCAGACACTAGAGAGGCATACAAAGGTTACAAGTCGGAAAGACATGCTAATGTGCTCAACTTTGGTTCAGTCATCACAAACTTTGCTCGACAGATTATGACATCGAGTTCATAGTCATTTCTATGCGATGGCTATGGTCACTCCGTGAGTGCAGCGTCAACAGAAACACCAGAGTTAAAGAAAGATAAAAGGAATTTATGGATGGTTTTAAGTAACTACAGATTTTGAAGTTAGATTACTCATGCAACAATACAAATTTAATAACTTTACACAGAACCACAATGGCAGAAATGGATCAAAATGCCATTTTTCCATGTACTAAGACTAATCGATCACAAGTTCTCACGGCTACAAGTAACAAAACAGTTTATCTAAGAAAAAGGACAAAAAACAGGAAGAAAAATACCTGCAGCAATGGAGATGCTGATGCTGGAGGGAATGAAGAACGCAAGCACAGCCGCAGCGATCCAACCCATAGCAAAGAAGCGCAAAGATTTCATCTTTCTACGAAACTCTTCCGCTCACTCCTGCCTCTAAGTTTTGCCCACAAATCCTGGAACCGGAGCAGCGAGTTTCACCCGCCACGGCTGGTTCCCGTCCATTTATTAGTCCTCACTCGGGGAGCCTGGCCGGGGAGGGGCTTAAATGCGAAGAAGCGTGAGACGTCGAGCCAGCTTCGGGCAGAGATGAGAGTCGGTGTACGTCTGGGAAACAGGGCACGTCGATCTCGGTGTATTGCAGCCAAAGTCACTGAGGACAGCAGTAATGGCTTCTGCTGCCTCCATGTGATACGGGCTTCCTTTGCTTCTTCCCAAGAAAGGGTGAAAAGGATTCATTGTCGCAGCCATAATTGTTAGGGCTATGGTTTGGGCGCAACGCAAAACTCACAAATGCTAGCGTAGGAAATTAAACTAACTGTTTGATTGGGCGCAAATAACGAGTCTAATTGCTCTAAAAAAAAAGCATTTATAATTAATAATTATATATATATATATATGTATATATATATATATATGTATATATATATATATGTATGTATATATATATATATGTATATATATATATGTATGTATATATATATATGTATATATATATATATATGTATATATATACAATGAATTGAAAATAAGAGTGGATTGTTCCTTGTTAAGACCCCTTGCAAGGGTACATAAATACATTAAAACAAGTAGACTAAGTTGACCATTATTGGTAGATAAAATGATTTCTTTCGATTTGATTTCGTATTTATAGTATTTACATTTATAATAAGAAAATCATATAATCAATCTTAAATAATTTGAATATTATGACTTGTCGTTATTATTATATTTACGTTTGCCCATAAGTAATATTTAAAATATTTGTAAATAATTTAGATTGTTCTCATCTAGATTGATTTTGACAATAATTTAGAATCAATCCCATGTCTCTTCCATACCCTTCGTCACTAATACCCATGAAATAATTGTACAAGCATGAAATAATTGTGAATGGTAGGTTTAGACAATCAACCGATTCTTTAATGCTCTTTGTTTAAATAAATATTGACACAAACACACATTGATTTAGTTGGGGCCATTCCTGCCTTCCATCAAACACTTGTATGATGGTGAGATTTCCAACGTAGATTATGACATCAAGGTTTTGGTCCAAAGTCTACTGGCAAAGAGCATGGGGTGGGGGCAATCATAGTCTCTTGTTTTCATGGATTTAGTATGGTGGTGGTTTTAATGTATTTCACATCCAAAACTTTCCAAAGATTAAACTTTTTGTTTTTTCAAAGAAGATTACACTTACTAAAACGTATATAAACAGAGAGTATGATAAGAGAGTATAAAAAATATAATGGACATACAAAGAAGAAAGAAGAGAAAATTGACATTCAAATAATTTCAAACTATTGTTTATCTGAACATAATGCTAAATGTAGAAAGCACCTCAATGACTTGAGATTTTTTTTTTTTTGTTTGTTTGGAGCAATTGATGGACAAAAACCATGTGGACATTGAAAAATTAAGCAAATCGATTAGAAAAAGTTTCACATATAATTTCATCGATTAGGGAGGTTAATTTGTCCATTCACAAATTGCATTTGGTCAAGGATCTAACAATCGTTCTAATCATAAATTACTATAACAATCATGCAGAATTAACATTTGAAGTCTGGACGGATAGAATGGTTTGTAAATATAAAAACTATCTATATTATTATGTGAAAAATTTTATTATCAAAATTTGATATCAAATAACAATATATTTAATTTATGATACATACAAAAAGTTTTTATCTGATTTAAGGGCTCATCAGATCTGAAAGTTATAACGATATTGATCTATAATGAAAATCATATTTATATTTTTCTCTCATCTTATTTTTTACGTTATAAGCGATATGGATAAAGGAAATATGAGAAAAAATATATAATATCTTATTGATTGATTGATTTTACTAATCGTATTTATCTTTATGAGGTCATGTCCTTTTTTTCAGACGATAGTAGAGGGTGTAATATAAGTAATTAAATAAGTTTCTTTCATCAAAATCATTTTCTAAGGAATCCTTTTATAACCACATATAGTGATGCCGCATAATTATCGTAACCACCTTATATAATGGTACTGTACAACTATTATAATCATTGTAGTTGCCTCAGATAGTAGCATTGTTTAACCATCGTAGCCGCCATAAGTAGTAGTATTACTACAACCGTTACATGCAATAGCACTATGCAACCACCGTAGGGCTGTCACATTTCATAGTGCTTGTATTGGGTATGTAATCGTTGCTCATGACTAGACTAATGACTATCAGAGGTTGTCGCCCTTATTAGTATCGTCATCGATAATAAGTTATCGATAATGATCCATCAATCAAACACGAGAAACCTTACGTTGCCAATAAGTAGGCGATAAAATAAGCTAAATAAAAAGGCCAATCAACAATACAAATAAATTGTTCATGCATTATAAATAAAAATTGAATAACACTTTTGTGAGCAAAAGTGTTAACAAAGAGATCTAAAGTATTTGATTTCATATCACTTTGATAACAATTGTAACCATAAAAATCATCTATACGCTTCTATTATATGAAAAACTTTAATGATAAAATTTAAAATCAAATAATAATATATTAAATTTATGATATATATCTTTCAATGCCATTTAGAAAGTTTTTATTTGATTTATGGGTATATCGTTATCGGATCCAAAAGTTATGACAATACTGATCTAAAAAAAGAACTAGACTCATATTTTTCTATCTTACTATCATTTACAGGATCGCTACAAGCTATATATTAGAGACAAAGAGAAGATTTGTAATATTTCATTAACTGATTTTACCAGTCCTAGTTGTCACTAGGAGGTCATATCTTTTTATAAGTAATAACAGATGATCTTGTTTAAATAATTATGAGAGTCTTTCCCATCAATATCATCTCTTAAGGAATCATATTATAGTTATTTTTTATTGATAAATAATCATAATCATAATTTAATTATATCCATAATATATCTTACATAATTAGATAGAATAATATAATATAATATTACTTAATATTTTTCTTAAACAATCGAGTTAAATCATAAAGTCGCCTAAACCTCATGAATTCTTTTAAAATAAAACATAAACCTCAATGCATATATATATATATATATATATATATATATATATATATATATTATATATATATATATATATATATATATATATATATAAAGTTTCTTAGATTAAAGGAGTGATAGTTTCTCATCGTTTGTTAATTATTTTTAAATAACTGTAGGTATCTATGCCGATCGATCTACGTAAAATGAGAAAAATAAACCATATATATATATATATATATATATATATATATATATATATATATATATATATATATATATATATATATATATCTCAGGAGTAAAAGTTTTTCATCATTTGTTAAAGCCATAGCTTTGTACCATAAGATGATGAAATGATTAACAAAATAATAATTATTACAATATTTTAAAAATAATTATATGTGTCAATTATGCCCAAATGTGTGGTTACCTACAAAGATCCATCCCTAATGAAGTAGGGATGGAGAAAATAAACATGATGAAGGTGAAAATAAGAGATATTATCTATTATCCACGTTGATATGAGGTATATGTACGGTCCATTCTAATCATTAGCACTGAATCCAATTAATTTTTCTAAAACTATCCTTAGAACACTAAACATAAAAACTATATATTTTCACGACCAAGAGAAGGAGCGATGTAATTGAAAACAAGAGCTTAACATCAGAATTGTTGAGGATGGATAAAACTTTTTTACGAATCAGAAATTCCATAGAAGCTTTGTCGATTGATGTGTTTGATAATTTTGATTAAAATATGAGTTGACATAAGACAAAGTAGGGATGCCATTGACATCAGAATTTATTAGGATAGATTTCTTTAGAGAGTAGATTTTTTTTTGTCAACCTTCAATTTTATTCAATACTCTTCTTATTTAATTTTGAGATCTTTATGGGATTCTTTCAAAGGATACAGACTAAGAAAAGATATATCTGAGAAACATAAGCTTCTTCGGAATGGATCTAAATTAATCCTTAGATTTTGACAATTAAGATGTTCGAGTAATTTGTGATCCCCAATATCATAATTTGAATCAGGAAAATAATCTCACTATCGATAAAGAAAAAAAATTACATCTCACATTAAGTACACCTACATAGTTGTAATTGACTTTTGATATCAACTTTCTTATACATCCACATTCGAGACCATAATAAACTCGAGGAGATGATACAATCCATTAGCAATTTTATTTTATATTCTCTAGTAATAAACACCATAATAGTTTATCTTCAAAATGAATCCCAATAATTCCATGAATTATATATATTCTCTTTAGGCACATAATCTACCCAATTTAAAGGGTAAGGTGTGTTTATAGTGGAGAGAATTAAGGCAAAATAACCATAGCTCATACAAGAAATGGCGGCTCCTGTTTTGATGGTAAACCAGCTTGGCTTACCTGCCTCGTCATTGGAGCACTCATCTGAACCCCTGTGTGGGGTCCGCCCTGCGATGTCTCCGATAAAGCAGGTTGGTCTGACGTTACCGGGTAGAAAGAGATAGACCCACCGCCTCTTGTTGTCGTGCCCTTCGTCGACGCTCTCTGCTCTGCCGCCGCTCGGTCTTCCGCCGCCGATCCGCCTCTCCTCGCCATGGATCCCTCCATCATGAAGCTCCTCGAAGAGGACGAGGTCCTTCTTCTTCTTCTTCTTCTTCCTTGATTCCTCGGTTGCTTTCTAGGAACTTCCTTCTCGGTTCTCTCTGCCCTAAGAGCAAGAATTAGAAGGAAATTTGTGTGCTTGCTTCTTTGCAGGACGAGAGCATGCATTCCGGTGCCGACGTGGAGGCCTTGTCGGCGGCGCTGAACCGCGACATCGGAGGCGATCCCGCCGCGCTTGCCCGGCCCCCGGAGTCCGACACAGGTCAAGCCCTTGTTGTTATCTTTGTGGAAAGCTCCTCTTTTTCTTAATTTCTTTTGAACTGCATGAGCACACGGTTGCGAGGCTCTCTACCCCATGATTGATTCGGTACGCATACCATATATATGTTCTGGTGACCTGCATGCTACTCGGAGAAGGGGAAAACAATTCCCTTGCAAGATAAGTCTAGGCAATTGCACTCGCAGATACCGTGGCCCTAGTATTCCTCACTGAATTTTCATCGTATATTGTCATTCAAATGCTTCAATACAAAAAAAGGAACTGAATAGAGAACAGGGCGTCTATAATAGTACCTATATTGGGATAAGATGGGTGAATGTGGATGATATGGTACGGGGATCTGTTGCAAGCTGCACACTTGGATCTGACTGTGTCCAACCTGTGGATGAAATGGCAGCAGCGGTGGCCTTTTTATTCTCCTTAACATAACCAAGATGCCACTAAATGATAAGATCTTCTAATTAAAGTCATATTAATAACGTTGCTAGGGTGTGTTATGATGTTGAAAGGAGTTGTATGAATGGGACTTTTGGAACAATGTGTACGAAACAATGGAACTGCAGACTTGTGGAGTGGTCTCTGGAGACAATGTTTAGTGAATAGCATGTAAATCGCAATGGAACAGTTAAATGGTAAACTACTGAAGCACAGATCTTTTATGATTTTTAATGACTAGGATTTGTACCACAAGCACCATCCAACATGGATAAGAAATCTTGAAGACATTACTGACAAAGAATACGCTGCTTTCTGTAAGAATCTCAACAAATACACAGTAGCATTTGGATGTAACGCACTTCTCTGCCATGTGGATTCATAAGCCTTGCTTTCTTTGGGCAGTGAAGGCTCTTCGGTAAGCTTGAAGAAAGCATTGAGTGCTTTTCATGGTCAATGCAATTAATTATTATCGTGTATTAGCTTAAAGAGCTTTGGGAGATGGAAGAAGGTGCTTACAACAAACTAGGGCTTGAATCTTGACAAGAGCGAGCTTGAATGGAGGAAAAAGACTTCCCAAAGAGAAACTTGAGGGGTTTTGCCAACTTAGTCAGGGTATCATGCAACAAGGTCAGAGGACTGCGATGTTTAATCATTCGTTGATCTCTCCTTGCCAATTGTTCATAAGGAAATTGAGTGGGCTGCTAACATGGATCACTTCCTTCAGGGTGTTTATGCCTACATGTCGAGCCAGAATATTTTGTTACCTCTACATGCCTACTTATTGGCTCTCCTCTTGTTTTTGCTTCTGTATCAAAGCTTCTCAGTGATTTTTTTTGCAAATAATATTCTTCTCCTAGTTAAGTAGGCTGATGCTGCTCCTCTCCAATTTCCTTTTGCGTTGCCATTTCTTTCTCTTTGAACTTTTCTCATCTTTGTAAATGCATGGGCATGGTGACTGGTGAGGAAAGAAAGATATAGTGGGGGAAAAGTGGAGTGAAGAAGGAGAAAGAGAAAGAAACAATGGATCATTCATGTGAAAACCACTTGACTTCTTTCGATCTATGTTATAAATGTCTCATGGACAGCAAGCTCAATATAGATATCTAACACTAAGATCAAAACTTTCATAATGCAAGGGGTTACTTTGCAGAATGCAGTGATGCACCCTGTTATTTCATGTGAACCTGACTTTTGAACGTGGTTGGCACTTGGTTGGATAATACAAACAAGAAAGATGGGAGGGACAAGGAGCCAACTATGAGTCTTATCTCTGGCTTCCTGTGTACGTTGATGTTGATTGAACATTGTTGATCCGACTTTGTGAGATGCAGCATGAGATTGTTATCCTTGTGGAGTATGACAATTAGATTAATTTGCAGTTTCTAAAAGCTTAGCCAAAGTCTATCACATGTTTCATCTCATTCAACTCATTTATAACACACCAATACTCAGACCTCTTTTGGTTAGCAACCCAATCCATAGTCAAATATCCTATAATTTCTCTTTCGCTATTTAAATCATATCCACTAAGGTTCCATTTTGGTTGTTTCCAATAAAGCCTAGGTTTAGGTTTGTCACATTTATCCTTTTTCCCCTTTGTTGTTTATTATTCTTTAGGCAAATTTTGTCAATGTTGTTTGGTCCTATTAGAGGATAAGTGTGATTAGCATATCTATTTTAGGTAGGAATTTAATTTTGAGTGTCTTTAAAGATTAGGAGTCCAAGTTTCTGGAGACATACATGTCTTTTTAACTTAGGTTTCTACGGGATCTTGAGTTTCTTTGAAATATCAAGTGTTCTCCCATTAATCTTCTTTGGTTGAAAATTTTAAATCGTTAAGATTGGGCTCTTAAGGAGTCTAAATGAAGAGTATATGGTACGTATCAAACAAACCTTGTATTGTATCATTTGAGGTTAGATCTTTTTCAGATCAATTTAAGTGGTCATCTCTTTCTCCTCTATTTCTCTTTTACTTCTCTTTTTTCTCCTTTTCTTCGTTCTTTTTTAAGTTTTTTCTTTGTTAAGGGCAAACCAAAGTAATTATTTTTGAAAATCAAAGTATTGAATTTATATTTCCAAATGCTGCTTTTTCTAACCAGCAAAATTAGACCTACTTTTTATGGAACAGTCGTTTCTTTGTTTTTCTGTTGTATATCACTAACCGTTCCATTTTGGACCTATATACATTATTTGCATGCCATGTGCCTCCCCATTTAATATACAGAAATATCGATTGACTGAGATCTGATAACTTTTTTCTCCATATGAGCTGGTGACCTTGACCAGCTAGCTATCCAGCTTCCTTCATAATGAATGCAGCTTAAGTATGTGTGCTTGAATTTTGCAATACACACAATTTTTCTTTACTATTGACATAAGTGTCTGTGGCCAATCATATGCTGGATCAGAAACACACTGTTTCGGCATTCCTTTTCTTCCATTTTGCTTCTTTTATTATGAGCATAAATTAAGCATTTGTATTTCTTTGGGTCACATCATGATAAAGATCTTGATAAGAGGATTTGCAGGTGTTAAAGTCAATAAAATTACTACAATTCTACACTTGCTGTATCTTCTGTGCTTTGTCACAACTTGAAGCAGTCATTATAGGTTATTTGAACAATTTTATTTAATTAATGTTTTAGAGTAATGAATATGCTTTGGAGCCAAATTCCTAATTTCAGGTGTTGGCCTAAATTTTGATAAGTTCTGTAGCCAAAAATAGCACATGTTCATGCTCAATCACAAATGGTGTTAGCACATAACTGTTACCATACTTTACTAGCCAAATAATCAGCATCTCAACAAAACCTTAGCACAAGCCATAAGGTAAAAAGTTAATGTTAGTCAATATAATTTTGCCAAGGGAAGAAAAGATATTATCTGAACTTAAAAGGTTGCCAATTTTTGCATTTTTTATGTGCCCACCATAGCTTTTGGCAAATTTAACTTGTAGGTCACTTGTTTGAGTGATTTTCTTTTATGCTTTCATTTATTTTGTTTTTTTGCTTTACTCTACAATCTATTAGCTAAAGATCTTTTTCAATTATTTTATCTGTAGATAAAATAAAATGCACTTCCAAGCAATTTTTTTCCTTGTTATGTCTGACCAAGTATCACAGTCTCTTTTCTTGTTTTCTCTCAATTCTTTTCTTGCACTCCTGCTGCCTGGAAATGCCGCTTCGCTTTTCCATTGTCCTACCTGAAATGGAAATTAGTTTAGCCTAGGAAAAGCACCAAGAATGTTATCAGTAGGATAGTAGCTAAAAGAATGTTGATTTTGTCTACTATATTTCTTTTCTTCAAAGATATTTAAGTATTCATTTCCTAGTAAGTTGATAAGTCTACAAAAGAAAAGGTAGCTCAGTGCACGTGGCTCCTGCCAAGTAGGATTTGGGCGGGAACAATGTATGCAGAACCATTGTCATCAAGATTGCAATGGAGCAACCTAACCTCTATGTATATTGATAACTCTAAAATCTCAGTTTCTACAATATATTGTAATGCCCGTCATGGTGACAGAATTACCTTTTAGACTGAAAAGCAAATGCAGATGTATTTTTCTTTTCTGTTGGGCCTTTTCTATTAGGATTAATTGATTTGTTTTTACCTACTCATGAGCTTATTAGGTGTATCGATGCTAGGGAGTAGTTCTGCATCAAAGCAAGTCCTTGGGCAGTGGCAAACTTCCAGTGAGGTAGAAAATGAGCAGCAAATCCAACAAAAAGAACAAAAACGTCACTTACAATCCTCAGAGCAGCATTCATCTGGCGGAGAATTGATTCAGGCAGGGTCTGTTTCTCAACCTCAAGACGAACAAATCAATAACCAACCACGACATGATTGTCCCACTATTCAACAAGAAGCATCTCACTCAGATGACCTCCAACGACAGCCAGAAGCCAATTTACTTGAAAAAGAACAGGTAAAGAAACCTGAGCAAAATACTATCCAAGGCTCAGACATAGTTGAGGGCCGAAAGCAAGAGGTTGCTCAGCTAACATGGCTGTGCAGCATTCTGAGAACCAGCAGCAACACCTAACACAGCAGTCAAATAGTCAACAAATAGCTTCTGCTAACATAGCAAACATGGCTGTGCAGCATTCTGAGAACCAGCAGCAACACCTAACACAGCAGTCAAATAGTCAACAAATAGCTTCTGCTAACATAGCAAACATGGCTGTGCAGCATTCTGAGAACCAGCAGCAACACCTAACACAGCAGTCAAATAGTCAACAAATAGCTTCTGCTAACATAGCAAACATGGCTGTGCAGCATTCTGAGAACCAGCAGCAACACCTAACACAGCAGTCAAATAGTCAACAAATAGCTTCTGCTAACATAGCAAACATGGCTGTGCAGCATTCTGAGAACCAGCAGCAACACCTAACACAGCAGTCAAATAGTCAACAAATAGCTTCTGCTAACATAGCAAACATGGCTGTGCAGCATTCTGAGAACCAGCAGCAACACCTAACACAGCAGTCAAATAGTCAACAAATAGCTTCTGCTAACATAGCAAACATGGCTGTGCAGCATTCTGAGAACCAGCAGCAACACCTAACACAGCAGTCAAATAGTCAACAAATAGCTTCTGCTAACATAGCAAACATGGCTGTGCAGCATTCTGAGAACCAGCAGCAGCACATAGTGCAGCAGTCAAATAGTCAACAAATAGCTTCTGCTAACATAGCAAACATGGCTGTGCAGCATTCTGAGAACCAGCAGCAACACCTAACACAGCAGTCAAATAGTCAACAAATAGCTTCTGCTAACATAGCAAACATGGCTGTGCAGCATTCTGAGAACCAGCAGCAACACCTAACACAGCAGTCAAATAGTCAACAAATAGCTTCTGCTAACATAGCAAACATGGCTGTGCAGCATTCTGAGAACCAGCAGCAGCACATAGTGCAGCAGTCAAATAGTCAACAAATAGCTTCTGCTAACATAGCAAACATGGCTGTGCAGCATTCTGAGAACCAGCAGCAACACCTAACACAGCAGTCAAATAGTCAACAAATAGCTTCTGCTAACATAGCAAACATGGCTGTGCAGCATTCTGAGAACCAGCAGCAGCACATAGTGCAGCAGTCAAATAGTCAACAAATAGCTTCTGCTAACATAGCAAACATGGCTGTGCAGCATTCTGAGAACCAGCAGCAGCACATAGTGCAGCAGTCAAATAGTCAACAAATAGCTTCTGCTAACATAGCAAACATGGCTGTGCAGCATTCTGAGAACCAGCAGCAACACCTAACACAGCAGTCAAATAGTCAACAAATAGCTTCTGCTAACATAGCAAACATGGCTGTGCAGCATTCTGAGAACCAGCAGCAGCACATAGTGCAGCAGTCAAATAGTCAACAAATAGCTTCTGCTAACATAGCAAACATGGCTGTGCAGCATTCTGAGAACCAGCAGCAACACCTAACACAGCAGTCAAATAGTCAACAAATAGCTTCTGCTAACATAGCAAACATGGCTGTGCAGCATTCTGAGAACCAGCAGCAACACCTAACACAGCAGTCAAATAGTCAACAAATAGCTTCTGCTAACATAGCAAACAAAACATGGCTGTGCAGCATTCTGAGAACCAGCAGCAGCACATAGTGCAGCAGTCAAATAGTCAACAAATACCCACTTCTAACCAAGCAAATATGGCAATGAGGAGAACAAAAGCTGCTTCTTCCATACCATTCCATTTGCTGATTCCAATTTTACGGCCTCATCTTGACAAAGACAGATCTATGCAGCTACAGGCTATTTTCGCCAAACTTAGGGTAGGTCATCTCTGCCTTTATTTGTTGGCTTCTATTTTCTATTGAATTCACTATAATGAGAGAGTTTTCCAAGACAATGTATGCCTTGTCCAAAACAAGGAATTGCATGAGACGCATTTTGATAATATTCTGGAGATGCAATAGGAAAATAAAAAGTTGAAGACACATATTTTACATATAAAATGGGAGAGTGAACTGTATGCAACTCATGTTATATAGATAATCCATGGAAGCATGCACTTATTTCCTTTTTCCTTTTCAATAAATCATTCAGTATTATGCATTCTTGTCCTATATGCCCTTTTCTTCTCTTTCTAAGACTTATTTTCAGTTGAAATACACGTTATGTGTCAGATTAAGTTGCTTCAAAATTTTGACTGATACCACATAGCTTCATATGTTTTGCCTTTTTACTATAAAATCTAAAAATTAGCGTTTGCTGAAGCAAATGAGACTTGCATTTTAGAACCAGGAGAAACTTGATGAACTAACTTATAGAAGCCGAGTTACTTGTAAACTCAAATTGAAAATTGCAAATTTATTTTTTTAGAATAATGAAGTCAGCAAAGAGGACTTCTTGAGAGTGATAAGGAACATTGTCGGGGACCAGATGCTTAGACAGGCAGCTCAAAAGGTCCAGATTCAGGCAAGTATATGAAACATATTAAAGAAAGTTATGTAGTTGTATTTTGCTACTATGGAAAGATATAGCCTCATCATGTGTTTAATTTGACGACATGTTCTTTGTGTAATCTATCAACAGCTTCAGGCTCAGGCAGCTAGAAGTGCACAGACAAATACAAATTCTTTCTCATTACAGTCTCAAGCTTCCTCTCAGCAACTTGCTTCTAGTGTTCCTCAACAGATCACTGGGGCACAATCATTTCCAGCACTCCATTCCATACCATCATCTCAGAGTCTAAAAGTTACTGGATCACCTCCCAATCAACCTTATGTGCCCCCTTTGACATTTCAAGTGCAGCCTGGCACCAGTCTTACAGCTCCTGACAACAGCACTCAAAAGCCACGAGAAGTTGAGACTAAATCAGATGGAAAGGGTGCCCAGTCTGTACAAAATTACACCAGTAACACAAATATCACCAATCCAGAAAGAGATGTTTCAATGGTTTCATTACAACCAGTTAACAAGCAGCAGCATCATGCACAACTTCCACAATCATCTTTCTCGGTATCTGGAGCCACTAGTAGTTATAATACGCAAGCATATCCCAGGCCATCTATGAGTTCCTCAACTTCTATTAGACCACAGAATCTAGATTCACATACAAGACAAGTTTCAGTTACATCAGGAGCTGTTTCAACACAATTAAGGCCAACCCAGTCAGTGAGTGTAATAAATGTACCTAAATATGAACAGAATCCTGCCAATGAAGCTAAGAGACAACAAG